>OY294044.1:88319510-88370558 GCA_958510825.1 Brachypterus glaber
AGAGATATCAATAGTTGCATAGAAGAGTAACTTTTTAGTTTTACATTTGAAGATCTCCCAATTCTTTGTTTAGAGGAATCCCGCGAAAACAAAATGAAGAAGTGGGACACTATTTTAGCACACGCGCGCCCCGAGGGGGGCAGGGTTGGCCGGTTGGATTTTTAGACAATATATTATTTTGCTTTGTTTTTAACAATTCTTGGTGCTTCAGATTTCTAAAAAATTATGCCTGCGGCGATGAAAATGGATACAAAACGCAAATCCATGAGAAACTTGTATTTAAAATATTTTATAAATAATTAAAATTAGCTTTGAAAAAAAAAGTCCAAACGTTTTTGCCTGCGGAATGATTACAAAGCGTGTCATTAAAAATCTAAAAAACTTTTTAGTTTTATATTTGAAGATCCCCCAATTCTTTGTTTAGAGGAATCCCGCGAAAACAAAATGAAGAAGTGGGACACTATTTTAGCACACGGCGCCCCGAGGGGGGCAGGGTTGGCCGGTTGGATTTTTAGACAATATATTATTTTGCTTTGTTTTTAACAATTCTTGGTCCTTCAGATTTCTAAAAAATTATGCCTGCGGCGCTGAAAATGGATACAAAACGCAAATCCATGAGAAACTTGTATTTAAAATATTTTATAAATAATTAAAATTAGCTTTGAAAAAAAAAGTCCAAACGTTTTTGCCTGCGGAATGATTACAAAGCGTGTCATTAAAAATCCTAAAAAACTTTTTAGTTTTATATTTGAAGATCCCCCAATTCTTTGTTTAGGGGAATCCCGCGAAAACAAAATGAAGAAGTGGGACACTATTTTAGCACACGCGCGCCCCGAGGGGGGCAGGGTTAGCCGGTTGGATTTTTAGACAATATATTATTTTGCTTTGTTTTTAACAATTCTTGGTCCTTCAGATTTCTAAAAAATTATGCCTGCGGCGCTGAAAATGGATACAAAACGCAAATCCATGAGAAACTTGTATTTAAAATATTTTATAAATAATTAAAATTAGCTTTGAAAAAAAAAGTCCAAACGTTTTTTCCTGCGGGATGATACCAAAGCGTGTTATTAAAAATTCTAAAAAAATTTAGTTTTATATTTGAAGATCCCCCAATTCTTTGTTTAGAGGAATCCCGCGAAAACAAAATGAAAAAGTGGGACACTATTTTAGCACACGCGCGCGGGTTGGCCGGTTGGATTTTTAGACAATATATTATTTTGCTTTGTTTTTAACAATTCTTGGTCCTTCAGATTTCTAAAAAATTATGTCTGCGGCGCTGAAAATGGATACAAAACGCAAATCCATGAGAAACTTGTATTTAAAATATTTTATAAATAATTAAAATTAGCTTTGAAAAAAAAAGTCCAAACGTTTTTGCCTGCGGAATGATTACAAAGCGTGTCATTAAAAATCCTAAAAAATTTCGCCTGCGTGGCTAAACTGTTTAACAATAAGGTGATACAACAATTTTAATTAATCTATTCTATTCAATAATTTGCATACCTGTATCCTAAAAATTTTATAAATAATTTTCTTTTTAAATTGTTGTTAGGAAAAGACGTGAACTTAGAAATTTTAAAAAAATCGCCTGTGGCGTTTAACTTGATTTTCAATAGTCTGATATCACAATATATATTAATAAATTTTATTAAATAATTGCATATAAAGTTTAGAAAAATACGATTTCTAGAAATTTTCGCCTGCGGCCCTAAATATTGAGTGTTGAGCATTCAAAGAAATCGTGATACTCAATCTGTTACATATGAGCTCCCTCCCCCTCCCCCCAAGAAAGAAAAAATGGCCCTTTTTGGCAATTTAGCAAAAACTTTTTATTTTAATGTTGTTAAGCCGAATAATTTCAATATGACTAATTTGGGGAATTTAATGTATTTATACTGGTAACAATTACACTGATAATTTAAAATTTTAAATTTGTTTCTTTATTACTTTATAATACACCTGAGAGCAAAAAAATTGACCAACCTAAAAAATTTCCATTTTTTAAATTCAAATATTTCGTAAACTACTTAACGGATTCTGATAACTGATTCTCTACCGCTGTTTTTATTTAGAATTATTAAAAACATTATTTTTGTATTAACAGCAGCAAAAAATGTACAACTTTGTTTTTTGCCCCATCTTCTAGGACTTGCATGGTACGTCACTGCAACTGTTTCTTAAATTGTTAAAGTCTCTCTTATTGACGCAGTTTTAAGGTATGTTTTATTTTTTTTATATTTTTACTTCTCGTTTGGGCAACTTTCTATTGCCGTCTGACGGTGGCTCAGCGGTAATTTCGCAGAACCGCCGTCGCATGGAGTGACTTTTTTATTTCTTTTACTCAAGTTTATCAAACCCATTTTACGTTTTTGATAAATTTGATTAGAAGAAAAACGTAACTCGGTTAAGCTTTAATTGTAAAGCATAGCATCAATCAAATTCACGTAGTACTTTTTGAGTTAACTGAAAACATGACAATTTTCAGGAAAGTCCTGATATCTCCTAAACCAGAAGTAAAAATATAAAACAAAAAATAAAAATGAAAATATTCATTAAACCTGCGGCAATAAGAGAGACAAACAATTTGATAAACAGTTGCAGTGGCGTACCATGCAAGTCCTAGAAAAAAGGGACAAAAACATAGTTGTAAATTTTTTGTTGCTTTTAATACAAAAGTACTTTTTTAATCATTCTAAATAAAAGAAAAAGAACAGAATGTTTAAGATTTAAAACAAAAAAGAATCAGTCAAATCCATTAAGTAGTTTTCGAAATATTTGAATTAAAAAATGGCAATTTTTTGGGTGGATCGATTTTTTTTCTCTCAAGTTTTAAGTGTATTTTTATAGTTATTTTGAATAAAAATGGACGAAAAAGAGTTAACATTTACTACAATGGATCTGCCATCTTCACTTCTAGTGTTTGAGTTTCTTTGAGTAACTTGAACATAACTCACACATAATCAAACACAGCCCAAAATCACACAAAAGAACACAAAACATACATAATATTATTTATCCAATACATATAGATAATAAGACAATTACCAGCTTTATTTTAGATAGATAAACTCAATAATAACCCCCGCGTGGGTTTTACTTTATTGAGTGGATAATTATTTATTTTACCCACTCAACTGTCACTTGTCAAATTATTTTCTTGTAAATGTCATTAAAATTTTTAATAAAAATATGAATTCATAAGCTATTTATTGGATAAAACCTTGTATGGCACTCATGGGTAAACCGGCTGACGCCTCGCAGGTTAATTTTCTCATGGGCAATATCATACTTTACCCACTAGTACCATAAATAACTATTATTATTATAAAAATATTATAAGAAGTTTAGCTGTTGCTTTGATCATTGGATACTGTTAAAAACAGAAACTAGTATTTTTGGAAAAATCTAATAATTTTTATATGTTTTTGTTACCAACTTATGAACAAAAAAATCCCCAAAACTGTTGTACAATTAATGAAAAATACACTAAAGCCATTCTACAATTAAGCTTATTATAACAGGCAAACCAAAACTACAAAAACGTAATTATAAAACGCAAATTAATAAAATAATTCATCTCAGTAAATTGGAAAAAGCTCCCAGCTGAATGTTATAAAAAAAAACGATTTGTTTCCTTTTGTAAAATGGTTTAAATCTGGATATAGGAGAATAATAAAGTTATATTTAAGATAAGCTTACTAAAAACTAATAAAAAACATGAAGTTGAAGTTTGCAACGTTTTTTTGCAGCGAAAATTCAATTAGTATATTAAAGTACTAGTTTCATAACATACGTTTTTAGCGCACGAGTACAAGTTTAGAAAACAAGCCGCTTGCGGCGAGTTTTCTAAAGTACTAGTGCGCTAAAACCGTGTTATGGAATAAGTGCTTTAATTTTGATGCAAAAAAACGTTGCAAACTTCAGCTTCATTAAAAAACTTTTTTCAGAATCCAGAAAGCTTTGGTGCCCCTTATTTTACAAGCCTAGAAAAATTATAATAAAGAGATATCAATAGTCGCATAAGAGTGTAACTTTGATGTTTTAAAAATTTTCTCATCTATTTTTGGGAGAAATAAATACCTATTTTTTAATCGGCTATTTTCTTTATACACAGTAAATTTAATTAATATGCACATCGTGTCAAAAGTCCCCCCTCCTTTAACTTTTAAACGGCTTAAGTTATCAACTTGAAATTTAAAATAACCTAACCCAAATATTTTTTTGGCATAATTTGATATGCTTAGGGGCAAAATTGAGACAGGGGTGTATGGGGGAGTATTTTTTTTTAATTGAAATAAAAAATAAAAAATATATAGTTAAATGGAGAGTTTTATAAGCTTTAAAAATCAATATTTTTTTATCCACGGCCGTGATTAATCACGGGTCTGTAAAAATAAATCGTTTAAAATTTAAAACCACCGTGGATAAAGTATAGAATTGTACTCGCGTATAATAGCTATTAATCATTCGGGTGATTAGGTCACTCGCCTTTCGGCTCGTGTCCCAAAATTCACCCTCATTGATTAATAGCAATTATTGAATAATATACTATTTTTTTAAACTTCTGCAGTTTGTTTATTTTTTATCCATTATAATAAAGATATGTTTATTGTTAATGTAGTAAAGTTTGAGGTGATTACAATAATTATTTATAATACAAGGTCGAAAAGTTAAATTTTTAGATTAAGTAGGTTTTTAGAAGCCGAGGGCCGGTCGATAAGGCCGGCCCGAGGGTAATAAACCTATGAAATCGAAATTTAACTTTTTTCCCAATATTTTTTTTTTGATTGTTACTAATTATAATGAATTATTAAAATATACTTAATTTTAAAGTGCAAAAAATATTTCTTTTTACTGTCTTATTACTTATCCATGACAAATTACTGTTCAATCAAATCGATACAAAAACAATTGAATCGTTTCTTTTGCTTGCGATTTCATTTTTAAATTAGCTTGGTGTTTTGATCAATTTCTTTTAAAATGTGTCTGTTATGAAAATATTAATACTTCTGAAACACTTCTATGAATATTATAAATAATGAAATTGATTTTACAATTGAAATTTTGTGTTTGTAATTTATTTTAATGGATGAATACAGATTAATCGGCTAACATATATTTTGAGGTTATGTTATAGAAGAATTTTTTATTTTGTATGAAATGATTATAATAACTGTATCTGGCCAAAAGGAACAGTTAGTTCAAGACGAAAAGTGACCAAAAGGTCATATTTCTTTATAAATATTACAGTAAAGGTAAAGCATATTCTTTTAAAAAGTTTAAAAATAACAAGTTTTAGTTAGCACGCGAAAAAACTTTTTGGCCCTAGGGCCACAAAGTTCAACTTTTCGCCCATAAAACATGAACAAAAAGTGTCGCTTTTAGAATCAATCGAATAAAAATAAATTTGAATGCAGTAAAAAATAAAATGTCTTAACATGGCAATAATTGGCTTTTACCTTAGTATATTTAGTGTGTAGAGGTTTTTTTATCATTGTAGGTACCAAAAACTATTCTCCGTGTCTGAATTAGAAGGCAGTGACTAATGCCTAAAACGTATTATGCTGCTCTCGTATAAGGGATTCCCCTCGGTATGATCCTCGCTTTTTAGGACATTTTTGCAAATGAGTCACTGCAGTATATATCAGGCACGGATAATAGTTCGGGTTATTTTGTTTTCGTAGTCCAAATTTTAAGATTTTAGGCAGTTCAAATGTAAAAGGTTGGAAGGACTTTAGATACACGCTGTATTTATTATTGAGCAGAGACATATGTCTGCTCAATAATATAATAATATAATAATATCAACAGGCGCATAAACGTGAAACTTTTTGGTTTATTTTAAAACCCCAAACAGCCAAACCAACAACATTTTAAGATTCAACATCGATTGTAATAAAATATTTTATATCCGTTGCAATTTAATTTTAAATTAAAGCGTTCGACGACCTTGTTTTATTTTGTAAATACTTAAAGGAGCATGATGTTTTGTTCGTTGTTTGGTGAATCATAATTTTATCAAAAATTATTGTACGCCCCGGAAGGGCAGCTAGCTAAAAAGGTAAACTATGTAATTTAATCTTTTGGAAAATAAGTGACCTTAAAAATACTGGCTCGAGGCGCTGAACTAGTCGCCCAAAATGTGATCACATGGAAAAAAACTATTTAAAAGGTTTTCTTTGTGACCACGACGATAACTCGAGAACGCTTTGGACTAGTCTTCAAATTTGGATCACGGTATAAGTTACCTATGCATAGGTTACTTATCCAAAGTTCTAGACTGGGATTGTTTTTAGTAAAAATCGGCGTAGGGAGTAAAATCTATTAAAAAAAAGTTGTTTTTCAAATAACGAAACTTTTTGATTTTTTTATTTTTTTTATTTTTTTTTTGATTTTAGATCAGAAATGATTTTAATGAACCCATGCCGACAGGAAAAAGTATTCTACTGGAAGTATTTTTTTTTTATAAAACGTTAAGATACGTAGGTAAACATTTTTCCAAGGCTTTTCATTTTATTTGTTATGAGACAGGAAAGTTAAATTAAGTATTACAAATATTAAACAAGCCGTGAAAATATGTAATGCTACGCATTCCATTATATATTATTCACAGTAAATGGTATATTGCATTTTTCCAAATATTAAAAAATATATATTTTAAAAAAAATAAACAAAAAAGATCTTTTTTTGTAAAACGAAACACTTAAAAAAATAAAAAAAAAATTGTTTTTTTTGGGGGGATTACTTTGAAAAACAATAGGGATCTTTCCCTCGTAAAACTTTGATTTTTCCTGAAAATTTCGAGTCGATCAGATAATTCGTTCTGGAGTGATCGTGTCTACAAAAATCGTGACATCGGACAGACGGATGGACGGACGGACAGACGGACATTTTCAAGTTTCTTATTTTTTCATGAAACACATTTCTATCCAAGAATTTTTTGTCTAGGACGTTTTTCGACGATCTTGGGAAATTCGAAACTACCGTATAATATTTTTTCTAGCGCAGGCGCTGTGTATAATTTAATAAACATACCTTTTGGAGCTTAAAAAATCCCTATTCGAAAAATTGTCATTTAAAAATAATCCACTTTTATAAAAGTAAACAGAAAAGTAAAATTAATTTAAATATTAAAAAACCTACCTAGAGCGTAAAAAAATTATTTAGCTCTATAGAGTAGTATATTCTATAACTAGTATGGAATAGACAATATTCCGCACGAGCAGAAAGTTTGTCATACGAGCCGGCAGGCGAGTATGACGGTCCCGCGAGCGCGGAATGACTATTCCATACGTGTTGTAGTCTATACTTTTTCTTCGACTTTTCAAATATGAAACACTGTATGGCTTTGAACTGCAGCCAAGGTTAAAAACAATGTTTTTTGTGACTCGACATTGTAAATGCAACAAAACACATCTTTTTAAATAAACCAATTAATGTTAGTTAATAATTTTATCAAATCAGTACTTAAAAAAGATTTTTATTTAATTTTAGCACATATTTACAAATTATAATGCAAAAATTGAAGGTTATTTCAGATTATTGTGACATATATCAGGTTTAAATATTTAACAATAGATGGAGCAGTTTTAAATTTTTCAACTAAATTGATAAAAAACTGGTCAAATATTAAGAAAAGCTAATAAACTATGTAATTTTAACTCAAGACTTTAAATTGCATTAAATTATTCAATATTTCATGGTAAAATATATATATTTTTGCTAATTTTGCTACAGTTTTCTTTACTTTTACAAACAAGAGATGGTACTACATGTGCTCATTCTAACACTTGATACGGAATATTCATACCGTATCTAGAGCTAGAATGGATTCATTCTGTGTTTGAAAAGTGTGTGTATTTGCTTACATTCTAAAGCAGTCGTTGAAAAAATATATTCTTGACCATTCGAAAAAATAATTCGCACACGCTGTTGCTATGGTAGCTAATATGTGATTGGTTGTACGATAGCAACTGCGTATGCGAATTATTTTTGCGAGTGGTCAAGAATAAAGACCCTTATCGAAAAAATGCCATTCGAAAACAACCTACTTTTACAAAAATTTGAAAAATACACTACGTACGTATGATATTTGTTAAAAGATACTGTCTTAAAGACAGGGAAATAAAATTTATTAAATAATAAATATTAAATTAACATACCTTTTGGAGCTTAAAAAATCCTTTTTAAAAAAATGTCATTCAAAAACAAGCCACAAAGTTTGAAAAATACACTACGCACGTACGATATGTTGCGTGACGGAAAGATACCCGGTGAACACCGTTTGTTTCACTCCAACGGTCATCAAGTAACTGCCATTTACAAACATAATATTATTCTTTCACTCCACGGACACCGTTCTCTTTAAGAAGTTCGAAATTTCGTGCCCTACTATATCGTGGGCTTACAAGCAAAGAGCACTAAGTGATAAACAGTAATCGGAATAAACTCAGTTATGACTCATCAACGTTGAAAATAAACACAGAAACATAGGCTTACGGAATAATTTTGCCGAATTATTTCAAAGAAAAAACCGATATTCGATTTTTATCTTTTAAGAATACGAAAGTTTTTAATTTTTATTTATCGATAACTTTTTTCCCACCTAACTCGTTTAAATGGAATCATTAAAAAAAATCAAGATAAAAAGACATAAAAATGTAAATATTTAAAGCCTCGCGTCAACGCTAGAATCGCCTATACGCCTTTGCGCGCACTGGAAATTCGCCGATGACTGGTGATAAAACATGGTTTTAAGATATCAAGACCAGGTAAAATAGCGCATTTTTGGAATTTTGGGTGGAATGCAAGATTCATATATTTTTTGAAAGAGTAGTGAGGCAAACTTAACGCGTTAAGTAGCTAGCTACTACTTTACCCTTATAAGGGGCGTAGCTCCACTTTTGTGTTTTTTTTTGTCTTAGAATTACATAAGTCTACTATATACTCACAAAATTTGAATATAACGATACGGAACACCTTGTATCCAGAGCGTTTTTTAACAAAATGTACTGGAATGAGAGTAATTTATTATATCAGCTAATTGTTCGCAAAAGCAAACTTTTTTATATAAAATAATTTACAAGTTATGTAATTTTTAGCTTTCTTAGTAGATTTTCTTAAATAAAGCTCGTCGTATACACTCTTCTATAGTATAGTATACCGAACGCTGTGAGAAGTTACACTAGTTTTAAAGGGTTTTATGCGCAACTTTATTTTAATGTTTTCTTACTTATTTTGTGATGCTGAATCCAAATCCGACAAGAAAAAAAAATCGTTGGTTCAATTTTCAAGATAATCGACCCTAAAGATTTTATAAGGCGACAGTTAGAAAAATCATATATTTTTGTTTAATATTTATAAAAATTGATATTTTAGGTTTTAAGTCTGGCTAAAAATAAATTTGATATTAAAACAACTCTATCCTCACCCCTTAATAGGGTAGAACCATCCATTTTATATATTTATTTAAGTAATTACTTAACGTGATAACCTGATAAGAGTTGGTACCTTTGGTTTTTCGTCTCGCTGAAAACGAATTTGATATTTAAAAAATTCTGCCTTCCCCCCTTAATCATTTGGGGACTAGTGGTCCCATATTGATAACACTTTTTAATGATTTTTTATAAACGTTGTAGCTTAGTGGTAACAAACGAGTAACCAGTGAGTAACGTTATCATGTAGGCTGTGATACCAACTATTGAATAAAATATTGTTCCTATCTTGAAACATCACTTAATCTGTATACACCCGGGAAAAAAAGGTTTATATCGTTGGCTTACAAGTAAAAGGCACTAAGTCACTTTTTTGCAAAAATGGGATTTTAATGGCACTGTAATTAATTTTTGATGATCTATGTATAGGTAAACCGAACTAACTTCTAGGTGGACTGCCAAGGAAGTTACCCACTATACAAAACGCACCAATTTGATTTTGATTAAAATTTTATCTGGTAATAGGCACTAAGTCACTTAGTGCACTTAGTGCGTTTTACTTGTAGATTATTTCAAATGTTTCTGCACTAAGCGACTTTCTAAAAAGAGTTAATTTATAAAAATATGATTGCTTGAATCATTTATATGATACAATATCGCGTTATTTATTGTACTGACAAACGCATTCAAATTTTGCTATGTTAAAGTTGATGGAATAAAGACGGAACAGAGAAACAGATCTTTACCTGTAAAATGGCAATGCTTTTTACGTGTACTTTCGATGTGTAGGTAATAAATTAATTTTCATTTGCATTGGTTTTTTTATTATCAGATAATATTTCAAAACTAAATTTGAAGCCTTCACACTAAGTTCAAAGTCTCGGTGCATTTCTGAGGGGTGTTGCACCGTGAAGTGTTTTATCATTAATATTGATTCATTATAATTATTGACTTTAGGAGATGGTTCTTTGCCGGCACAGCCGATAGCCTCTAAAAACTGTCTTAGTTCTGGCATAGTAAGCAGTTTCATATAGTTAATACTAATTAATTATTATTAATTTTGGAAGCGTTCTTTAAACAATCAAAAAGTCCAAACCCTTCTTTTAAAAATCTAGTTTTTGAAAATTTATCTAAACATCTTGTTTTCTACTTTATACATTACGTTTAATTAATAGAAGGGTTTTAATTTTAAATAAATAGTTGTTTTTTATATTATTTTATTGACTTAGTGCTCTTTACTTGTAAGCCGACGTAGTGGGCCTACAAGTAAAAGGCACTAAGTCCATGTCTTTTTTCAAATTTAGTTTAATTAAACTACTTCAATTTTTCTTTATTTAACTGCAAATGAAACATTATTATGTCCAAACATGTCATTGCAATTTGCGGTAGTTTTTTTCCAAAAACAATTATTACAAAAATTAAAAAACAACAATGAAAGTTAAATTTGTCAATATCTCAAAACCATGTTTTTGGACTTAGTGCTCTTTACTTGTAAGCCGACGATATATTTGAGATATGATCGGATCTCTGTATATCCAAATTTTCATGACCTAGAATATATCAAGAGATCCAATCATATCTCGTCATATATATCTGCTTATATCTGCTTATATATAAGCATATCTGCTCATATATGACGAGATATGATTGGATCTCTTGATATATAACTGCTTATATATAAGCCTAACTGCTCATATATGAAGAGATATGATCGGATCTCTTGATATATGCACATATATTTTTATATCTAATCACTTGTACAAATAGATTATATCTGCTTATATATAAGCATATCTGCTCATATATGACGAGATATGATTGGATCTCTTGATATATAACTGCTTATATATAAGCATATATAATTGGATCTCTTGATATATTCTTGGACATGAAATTTGGATATACAGAGATCCGATCATATCTCAAATATATAAACCTTTTTTTCCCGGGCAGATGTAGGAACCGACACTAAAAAATCACAGTGAGTGCACACTTGCTGCTGCAAGTTTGTTTATCCATATGTTTGATATTTTTAGTGTAAAATGACTGGAAAGTGAATAATAGTCATGAAAATGGAATAAATTTATCATATTCAGCGTCTTTAAAAAAAAAATACACTGCCCAGTAAAAAAGCTTTCCCATTCTTCACTTCCGCGTTTAAAATGGATGTTTTATTATCAGATTTATTTTTAGAAACTTTAAAAATATACCCGTTTTCACGAAAACTACCCCCGGCCTCTTAGGGTGTGGAGTTACATTTTTTTTATTATCAGATTCTCTTTCAACAACCTTAAAAACCTCAATATATTAAATTTCACATAAACTACCCCCACCCCTAAGGGGGTGAAATTAGAAAAATGTAATTATAAGATTCAGTTTCAGCAACCTGAAAAAGTCCAATGTGCCAATTTTGAAGAAAACTACCCCCGCCCTTGGGGAGTGGAGTTAGATTTTTTTATAATCAGATTCCCTTTCAGAAACCTCAAAAAGTCCAATATACCAATTTTCACGAAAACTACCCCCTACCCTTCAGGCGGTGGATTTAATTTTTTTTTGTTATCAGATTCAATTTCAGCAACCTCAAAAACCCCAAAATATGTGAAGAATGCGTGTGTAAGTGAGAGGCCCGTTACAGGCACGCACGCCTTATAACGCTTTTAACGGAGAAAAGAGCGTGCATGATACCTCCCCCTTTCGTCGGAGACTTTGTGTCATGTGGAGAACTATATTGGATATTTTTCGTTCCTATGGACTTTACAAAGTCCCAGTCCCAGTTGGGCCCCAAATGAAATGAGGGCTTTATACAATTTTTTCTATTTTGCTCTAAAATTTAAAAATCTTACATTTAAATTGATGACTGATTTAGGGATTTTTGTTTTGGGTTGGCATTACAGTTTACACTATGTTTAAAATTCTAAGAACAAATGATATTTTGATATATTTTACAGTCATCTCTTCTTTTTTCACTGAAATTAACCAGTCCACAATTTTAACACGGTAACAAAACCCAAACACATAATTTTTTAAAAAATTAAACTTTAAATCGACATTGACATTTGCACGCAAAACGTGAGATATGCTTTTGTATGTTGCCAACCCAACAGAAAAAAAAGTAGAGGCCTCTTATGGGCCTATAAGAACACGCAAAATGCGTGTGATTATGAGCTTATAAGAGTCGCAAAATAGAAAACATTATTAATTCTTAAGAGAATTTGGAGCAAAAATAGGTTAAAGTTTATTTTTAATTTTTTTTTATTTGAAAATATATATAAGTTATCTACTTTTATGCTAAATTCTATAAAAAAGTAGTATTTTAAGATAAATATTTGGGTTCAGCAGAAAAAATATTCGGAAAGAAGTTGAATTATATCAAAATAAGCGAAAAAATATTTAATGTAAAATGAAACAGCAAAGAAAATTTAGTTAACCCCTTTTCTCTATCATATTTGGACTCAGGAGAGAAACTTTTATGAAAATATATGTTAATTTTACTGAAATCCTATATAAAATATAAAATCTGGAAAGAATAAACGCAGAAAAATTGTACCAAAACTATATAATAATTTATAATTCCGACAGCAGATTTAGATTCAGAAGAAAAAAATAGTCAGGAAAGCACATTTTAATTGTGAAAAAGTAGCAAGTATACCAAAGACATTATAAAAAGTAAGCAAAAAATAACTTATAAAAGAACGCATTTTCAGTACCCTATTTTAAAAATGGTTCCCTTCAGACTTTGAGGTTTAATTTGGTACCGTTGAGGTCGCTACTCTTTCAAAAAATATATAAATCTTAGTTGCATCCATAATGCCAAAAACTTTTTTTAACTTTTGTAATAATTATTTTTGGAAAAAGGAACAACTGCAAATCGCAAGGGTCGGTCAAGTTAGCCCCCCCCCAATTAAAACTTAGGGTCGAAAAATACATAGGTAGTTTGCACACAACTTGCACAACCTTGCACAACCAAAAAAAAAAGGTTGCGCACTAACCATTGGTTAATTATATGAAAAAAACCGTGGGGGGGGGCTAACTTGACCTTAGCCCCCCCCTGTAAAAAAGTTAAAATTTTTCACTAAAATCTAATAGTAAATAGCTTGCACAAGCTTGCACAACCAAAATAAAAGCTTGCGCACCCTTAACAAGAGCGGTGAGGGGTAAATAATGTTTACCCCCCAGAAATAAAATTGACCGAAAAATGTTGTAGTATGTTAAAAAAAAGCTTGCACAACCTTGCACAACCAAAATAAAAGCTTGCGCACCCTTAACATGAGCATTAACGGGTAAATAATGTTTACCGTCAGCCCCCCCCCAGAACGAAAATTGACCGAAAAATGTTGTAGTATATTAAAAAAAAGCTTGCAAAACCTTGCACAACCAAAATAAAAGCTTGCGCACCCTTAACAAGAGCGGTAACGGGTAAATAATGTTTACCGTCAGCCCCCCCCCCAGAACGAAAATTGACCGAAAAATGTTGTAGTATATTAAAAAAAGCTTGTACAACCTTGCACAACCAAAATAAAAGCTTGCGCACCCTTAACAAGAGCGGTAACGGGTAAATAATGTTTACCGTCAGCCCCCCCCCAGAACGAAAATTGACCGAAAAATGTTGTAGTATATTAAAAAAAGCTTGCACAGCCCCTCACAAACAAAATAAAAGCTTGCGCACGCTTAACAAGAGCGATGAGGTGTAAATAATGTTTACCTTCAGCCCCGCGCAGAACTATTATTTGATAAAAAAGTTTAAAAAAATTATTACTTAACTAATTACAAGTCCCTTGCACAACCAAAATAAAAGCTGCGCACCCTTAACAAGAGCGGTGGGGGTAAATAGTGTTTACCGTCAGCACCCCCCCCCCCAGAAAATGGGAAAGTTCTTTTACTGGGCAGTGTATTTTTTATCTTCAACAACAAAATAAATAAAATGAAAATTTTAGTAGAAAGAATAATAAAAAAACTTTTAAGTCACTAAAAAAATTAAATTAAGTACCTACCCACTGCCGCCAACAAATTATTGATTTACGTAAAAAAAGTATTGTAGGCTACTTAAAAAGTGCATTTGCTTTTATTTTATTGTTCAGAAAACCTGAACAGGGCTTTTCCGTGCCTATTTGTCTCTCGGCAATATGTTCAGAAAACCTGAACAGGGCTTTTCCGTGCCTATTTGCCTCTCGGCAATATGTTCAGAAAACCTGAACAGGCATTATTTAAAATAGACATATTTGTATAAAAAAGAAGAATTTGGTTACAAGGAACAGCAATATTAAAACATAAAACATAGTCAATGCTAAATCGTGCAGATTAATAAAACACTTAAGTTCTAAATTGTATATAAACCAAATTCTATTCAAATAAAATATCATTCACCTATGATCATTCTTTCTTTTAACACCTTTGACTCACTTTGAAGTTAAGTCTATCTACAAACCTCTGAGGCTGTGGGTTGAGTGAGTCACAGTTAGAGTCCAGCTCCCAAGCTGCCTCTAGCTGCTTTTAAACATTTATACTACAACATTTTTTGGTCAATTTTAGTTTTGGGCGGCTGACGGTAAACATTATTTACCACTCACCCCTCTTGTTAAGGGTGGGCAAGGTTTTATTTTGGTTGTGCAAGGTTGTGCAAGCTTTTTTTTTAATATACTACAACATTTTTTTGTCAATTTTAGTTCTGGGGGGGCTGACCGTAAACATTATTTACTCCCCACTGCTCTTGTTCAGGGTGCGCAAGCTTTTATTTTGGTTGTTCAAAGATGTGCAAGCTTTTTTTTAATATACTGCAATAGTTTTTAGACAAATTTAGTTCTGGGGGGGGCTGATGGTAAACATTATTTTCCCCTCACCGCTCTTGTTAAGGGTGCGCAAGCTTTTATTTTGGTTGTGCAAGCTTTTTTTAATATACTACAACATTTTTTGGTCAATTTTGTTCTGGGGGGGCTGACGGTAAACATTATTTACCCCTCACCGCTCTTGTTAAGGGTGCGCAGGCTTTTATTTTGGTTGTGCAAGCTTTTTTTAATATACTACAACATTTTTTGGTCAATTTTGTTCTGGGGGGGGGGGCTGACGGTAAACATTATTTACCCCTCACCGCTCTTGTTAATGCGCAAGCTTTTTTTTTGGTTGTAGAAGGTTGTGCAAGTTGTGTGCAAACTACCTATGTATTTTTCGACCCTAAGTTTTAACTGGGGGGGACTAACTTGACCGAACCAAATCGCAATGACATGTTTGGACATTATGATGTCCCATTTGTTGATTAAAAAGTAATAAACTAGTTTGTATTCAACTAAATTAAGAGGCCTTTAAAAGAAGCAAAGCTTTGCTTGTAAGCCCACGATATCAAGCATGCTTTTATTAACAGCGGATGTCCCTATCTGGTATTCTAAATCTAAAGGACCTTTTCCCTTCAATGCTTTCAGAAAAAAAAAACAGAAACAAAAATAATTAGTGCTGCCAACCAAAAAACTTTCTTCTAGGATTCTGTAGGTCAGACCTACTAGGTCTAGAACCGAAAATTCGTTTTTTTTTAAACCCTATTTTTTCAAAAAAGGAACAAATATAGAAGAAAAATTAAACTTTTTCAATTATTTTTTAAAGTTTTTTTTTCCTTTACCACAACCCGATTTTCACCAAAAACAATCCCAATCTATGGTCCAAATTTGAAGTCTTTAGCTTAAAGCGTTCTCCTGTTATCGTGGTCATAAAATTCCCGGCGAGACAGACCGACAGACAGATATTTTTCTTGTGTCGGAGATCGCATTTTTTGGCTATAAAACGTCGAGAAACGCAATTAAAGCAATAAAAAGTTTCAAAATCCGCCACCAACAAAAATAATACTATATGCACTGTATGCCTAGTTTTAATAAAACAAAAAAATCAATTCTGTTTTTTAATAAACATATTGTTTGAAAAACGAAAACATTTTGAAAAAAAAATTTTAAAAAATATCGAAATAAAAAAAATCCAAAAACAGTTTCGAGCAAAAAAAATTGTCGGTCGGTCGATCGGTCTGTCCGGGAAATCTTGTGGGCACGATAACTTCAGAACGCTTTAAGCCAGAGACTTGAAATTTGGCATACAGGTATGTTGCCAAAAGTTCCGATCGGGATTGTTTTTGGTGTACACTGGAGTGTTGCAACAATGGGGAAAATACAATATTTTTTTACAAAAAATTGAAAATTGCTATATGGGTTTTGAGGTTTCTAAAATTGAATCTGATAATTTTTTTTTAACTCCAGTGTAAATATTTTTTTATATTTTGTCAATATTATCGTTAAAATAGGTATACATATAGAAGTTTTTGGGCTCGAAAAAACTAATTTTTTTTTCTAAATTGGTAGGGGAGAGTGGGTATGTTTCGACCAGTGGGAGGATTCAGCCATTTGATTTTATTTAAAAATGATTTAAATTTTTCGTGTTTCCAGTAGTGCCAACTAATAAGTTTAGTGGCTATAGTGCCTAGTTAAAGTTTGGTCAAATTCGGAAAGGTCTAAGAAAAATTACGAAAAAATCAATTTTTTGTGAAAATCAGGTCAGGTTTTGGTCCTTCATTTTTTTATTGATATTTTCCTAGTGGTAGAATCTATTCAAAATCGGTTTTATATGATTAAACAAGTGTTATATTGGCTTCATTTTCATGCACTGAATCTAACCTCATTCGTTTATTTTACCGGGTATTATTTAAAATCTGAGCATATAGGGATGATTCTACCACTGGATGGAATATTCGATAAATTAAAATCATATTAAAAATCCAATCCGTTTTTTAGTTTTCCAATATACTTTAAATTTTGGTTGGTATTTTCAGATTACCTACTACTTACTAGGTAGTTTTGTATTGTTTTTCTTTATATTAAATATTTTCTGGTTCCTTTTAATATTAGTCCAATATTATTTATTCAGGTTCTAGTTATTTTTAATAAAACGTTAATAATTTTTGGTTCATTTTAATGTGGGTATTATAAAGTTTTAATAATAAATTTTAAATATTTTAATAAAATTTATAATTTTATTTAACCTGGTTTAATCATCTGGGATGTTTCAACCAAATGTAACTATTTTTATTTTAATTTATAAAACTAATTATTCTTTAAATGAATAAAATTTGTACTATATTATTTAATAGAAAACATTAAACTAGATTGGTATAAAACATTAAAATAAAATAATTTATTAAATATTTTATAAAACGATTTAAACATTAAGAGGTTGAAATATCTCCACTCTCCCCTATATAGGGGTTTTTGAGGTAGCTAAAACAAAATCTCACAATAAAAAAATTCTAACTCCACCCCCTGAGGGGCGGGGGTTAATTATCTTAAAAATTGATATATTGGGGTTTTTGAGCTCGCTAAAACTGAATATTAGAATAAAATTATGTCACTATTGTCGTCAAAATTGGTATATAGAAGTTTTTGGGGTCAAAGAAACTGAATCTGATAATAAATGTTTTCTAAATCCACCCCCTGAGAGGCGGGGGGTAGTATTTCGTGAAAATTGGTATATTGGGGTTGCTGAAAGTTAATCTGATAAAAAATCCATTTCACGCGAGGTAATAGTTTTTACCTCGCTCCGATTTTCCCCACATTATACCCAGAATTTTGGTTAAGTCCAAATTTAAAGTCTTAAGCACAAAGTGTTCTCGAGTTATCGTGGTCGCAAATTTTATGGAAATGGAATAAAAATGTTTTATCCTTTTCATCACTAACGCAAGACTTTCCTTGGGGAATGTAAAATAGTCTCGAAAAAAAAATACTACTGATAACAAAATACTTCCCCTATGAAATAGTTACGTGTATAAAAATTAATTTTTTTTTTCAGGATTTTAACTTAAACTGAAAAAATTATAGATTTTTATCTAAATCTATACATTTTATTATGAATTTGGTAAAATAGGATGCATATTAAATTAAAAAATAGCTCCTGATTCACCAAAGGTTTGTTTTTTATTTTTTTCATAATTTTTCGTAGTCGGTTTTTTTGTCACCTCGGCTTGTTTATGAGTAAGGTTGGTATTATATTATTAAATAAATAAAACACAAGAAGTAAGTTAGAATTAGATTTTTTTATTTTAATTAATTACTATAAATACACATGCATATGTTTTCAAAAGGCAGTGCCTTAAAAATCTACCCTGTTCATTAAACAATTTTTTTAATATTAAAACAATGAAAAATATATCATTTAATACAAAAAATTACATAAAATATATGAAAATTTGTGCGACAATGACGTTTTTAAACAGACACTTGATAAAAAATTTGCGATATATTTGAAAACATACAAAATAAAAATTATTCTAAATTCTACATTGATTATAATTATTCTATCAATACTGTATGTTTATAAATTACTTACTAATGATAAGTAATTTTTGTTTAGGTATAATATATATGGCTATACTTACACATAAAAAAATTATTAAAAACTAAAGAATGCTTAAAATAAAATTTCAACTTAAAATCTTAACGATTGTATATGAATAATATGTCAAATAAAAAGTAAAAATTAAATAATGAATATTGCGTAATATTGATCAAATAAAGAGCTGCATTAATTATACTAATTTTATAATGTATAAAAATAACACAATAACTCTTATTTCCTAAACAGTTACATTTAAATTTTTAAATAGTTATAAAATAACTATTTAAAGTTAAATTTAATAAGTTCACTTTAACAGACAAACCAAACATTTAAATAAATCAAATCAAAGATTGCCATGCATTTAAAAACAAATTGTTTAACCTATTTATTAGGAAACTTACTACCGGCCAACTATTATAAAAAAATGACATTTTCATAATTTTTATTTGAAAATATTTGAAAACTAAACGAATTTAAAATGGGTATTTTAATTTTTTTACCATTATATTAAATGAATATTTTAAATGAATGAAATAAAATCATGTCGAAAAAGATATTGAACTTTTTAATTTTTAAACTACTTAATTTTTAAACTAATTCTTAAACTATTTAAACTAAAAATTTTCTGTAAGAAAATGAAAATTTTAGAAAATGGCGGCATAAGCTAACACCCAAGTGTATGAAGCACTGGCTATTTAATTTGTTTTTTAGTTTAGCTTTCAACGCAGAAAAGTTTTGTGTTTATTATTATGTTTCTGGTAATATTTATAATTTTATTTTTATCTCTAATATATCGATTAATTGCTGAAAAAAAAATACAAAATGTGACATCAATTGTCTACTTCGTAGAGAAATATTTTAATTTTAAAATAGTTTAAAACTAAATAATTTAAAAATTAAAATAACACAGTACATAGAGCTTTTGACATGGTTTTATTTAGTATTTTAAAATAGTTATTTGATGGAATGGAAAAAATAAAATAAAAAAAGTTATAATTTTAAATTCATTTTAAAATAATCTTAAATAAAAATTAGTCAAATGACATCTTCCCATAAAAATTTATATAAAATTCGAAAATGTATAAATTTGAAAACAGTCTTGCAAAAATAAATTAAGTAGCGCCCATCCAGTCAAAATTTAAAATTTAATCTACAAACAAAACACATAACTTGTTTAACCACGCTCAAAATTGTGGCTAAAGCATTATCCATAACCATATTTTAAATCAGTTTTGCTTGTAAGCAAGTCTGAATTTAAATGATATGTATAATACTGTCACTCAAGCCAAATATTAATTTTGGTCGACTATTATACTCAAATTTAAATCGTTTATTTATCGCTTATTTTGATATCCACGCCTTTACAACTTAATAATGGATACCTGAATGAAAAGATTATTTTTTGACTTCAACGTTTTTGACTTATCAAGAAGCCGGGGCCTCAGGCCAGTCTATTTTCCAAAACTCAGGGGGAATATAGCTTCATTTGAGTGTTTTTATATCCTTTATCTAAAAGTTGAAAAATAATCTTTTGAATAACACGCGTCTGAATAATCGGAAATAATTTAACTTTAGCTTCGCCCCTGTCGTCATTATTTCCAAACAACAAACTTCCATGGATAAAGTCGAATTATGCTAGCATTTTAATTTAATTTTAATCGAATGAAATAAAAATACTTGGTTGAAGTGACCTTGTGGTACACACAATCCTAACTTTTTCTACAACCAAAACCGATCCGGGGTAGTATAACAGATATTGCTGAAAAAAATATAGAACCTTAACTATTATAACTTAATTTTTTATAAGTGAACACATTAAATTTACAAATCAGTGTCGTACCAAGCGGCCACCTGGTTGTTGTCCTGGGGTGGGGTTGGCATCTGGTCGATGCCGTCGAAAGCAAGATCGGCGTCTCCGGGAGTGACGTCCATCGCGTCGATGGCGCTGTATGTGGAACCGTTGCCGCCTTGGACACCTCCGTGGTGGGAGCCGATTTCTAGACCTTGCATGTCTATTGGTATCTGGTCATAGCCTGGAGGAGAGATGGTAAAAATGAGGATTGGAAGGTTTTAGAATTTTCAATTTTAATTAAGAACATTTTTGCACAATACAAAACTAGATATATATTAATTATAATTATTAGAACTCCTCACAGCTTTACAGCAATGGAATACAGCATAGGAATATTATTCTTTTTCTTCGGACATCGAAAAAAAAAAATTGCCCAAAATGAAACATTTTTGTTCTACAATTCTAAACAACGTTTAAAAATTTCAGTCCGTCTGTCCGTATGTGACGTTTTCTTGTTCGCTCGATAAGGGAACGTTCAAGTATTACGTAACGCAAATTGTACCAAAATTCATACACTTTATACCCCGTTTCTCGCGTTATTAAAGACTGTAGAGATTTCATATTTTGGCTACCCCCCAAATAGCGGGTGTGTTAGGGGGGGTAGCCAAAATATAAAATCTCTACAGCCTTTAATAACGCGGGAACCGGGGTATGAAGTGTATGAATTTTGGTACAATTTGCGTTACGTAATACTTGAACGTTCCCTAACTTAAAAAGGAATAATCCGATCCACTTTAAATTTTCAAGAATAAACTGAAAATGTAGTTTTTATAATTAGTTTGCACTTATTTTTAGTGATTATGAAAAAGTAACCCCAAATTTTAATGCACATTTGCCAAAAATATGTTAGGCCCTTATGTGTTTTTTCTGCAGAAAACCTGTACAAACCCTGAAGATATCTCTAGGATTAAGAGACGAAACTCTGGGATTAAGACACGAAACTCTAGGATTAAGAGACGAAATTCTAAGATTAAGAGACGAAACGTCGGATAGTAATAATCCCTCAACACGGTTAAAACCCGAAACTACTAGTTCTATAAACACGTTGTTTTGTTTGCAAATAGCAAACATACAAACAAACCTTTGGAGCCAATTTTAAGAAAATAGATTTTTTTTAATTGTTGTTTATCAGTAAACTACCATTATTTTGGAGAAGTGGATAAAAACTAAGAAAAATTCACCTGAGAAATCCCCTAAAAACTTTAAGTTTAAAGTTTGGTTTTGATCTTTCAAACAGTATGTATGGCCTGTAGGCCTCTGGATGAACAGACGGACCGACGGACATAAAAAAATCAAGTTTCCGGAATGTTTAGCCTTTAAGAGGCGTCATCCCTGCGTGTGAATAACTAATTTTCAAAAAAGTGCGTTTTTTTTTAATGTTTTACTTTTACAGCTGCTGTATCTTGTTTTTATAGGATTAGTTTTGTCAAAAGTATTATGATCCTCGCTAAACTTAAGTAAACTTTTACTTGTACTTCTTACAACTTGATAAAAAACTTCTAGTTTTGCATTATAACAAATAAAAGATAAAATATAAAAAAATAAACGGCCTAATAAAAATAATATGTAGGTAAAGTACAAAAAAATATATAAAACATTTTATAAATATATTCAATATTATTCTACAAAATTAATATTTATACACTAATAATGTTTCTAGCTACACTGATCTTACCTATTTATACACATAAGAAAACCATTATAAACATGCCAAAAATGCAAAAAAAAATTGTTGCAGATAAAATAAAAAATAAAAATAAAAAAACACGCCATATATGCTAACAGTACAATCACCTGGTGTTATTTAGTTAGATGTGTCAAGAGCGACTCCTATTTTTCTTCATGTTAAAATTTAAAAGAAAATAAATTAATTTTAGTATTTACACAAAATTTAATATGCCTAATTATATTAAAATTCAGTTAGTAGAAAGTATTAACTATATAACAATTTTTTTAAAACCCCAAATCTGAATAGTTTAAAAGATGCAACTGTATTTACATGAAAGAAAATATATTTAAAAATATATTGGCCAGTTTCAAATTTAATTCTATTCGCTCTTTATTTTTTCTTTTTCTTCAGATATGAAATTAGCTTATAATGTGAATTTAAGTTTTATGAAACGTCAAAATAAATTTTAAGAAAAAAAGGTTAAAACTGCCTCTGCAATATATTATTAATAGATTCCTTAAAAACTGGAACTTTATTGGTAAATACCAATACTGAAAGTAAAACCAGACAAAACTCCCAATAAATTTATTCAGGTTAGTTTTAGTTTTATGGAGTTTTTTTAACTACACTAAACTAAAACTGACATTTCTCAAAAATAAATAGTCGACTTTATCAATCAACGAGAAAAATCGAGTGAGATGAATATCGTTGTATCCCTTACCCTCCAGGGTGTCACAATTGTGACTTTACTTCTTTATTTATTTTTTTTAAGGCAACATTAATCCAAAATACTTTTATAGACTTTCTACGTATGCCAACAAATATGCAAATTTAATTCAGTATAATACAGCTCTCCTGAAACTCTAAGGAAACAAAAACTCGAGCAAAAACTAGAAAAAAAAAATTGGTTTATTTTTTATTTTTCTTATTTTTAAGCATAGCAAATATGAAAAAAGACAATTATATCGAAAAATTATCATTAGTTTAGTCTCGGGAGGGTAAGGGTTAAACACGCTGTTTGAAGTCTTGTGTCACATATTAAAGGAGATGATTCTTCATCAAAAAACATGAAAAACCACTATAGGAACATAGGTTCGGAAACGAAGGGAGTTATTTAAAATTTTAATAAAAATAATGTTTTTAATTAATAACTCTGGTACACTTTGAGATAGAGCGACGAGGTATTGCACATAAATTAACCTTAATAAGGCCCATCTGTGTATCTTATTTTCATGTACTTCCTTTAACCAGGGGCGTGCGAAACGGGGGGCCTTATCAGTTTTTTACTCAAAACTTTTCTTTGTGTAACTTTTTTGTACTTTTAATATTAGAATCAGATCAAAATACATAAAAAGGTACTCTTGTTGTATACTGTAGCATGTAACCGTTTTCAAGAAAAAATCATTTGAAGGTTCAATTTCACGTTTCAAGGACTAAAAATTAAATACTAAAATGTTGAGAACCAAAATTTTAATTATGCTAGGCGAATGTACGTCAAAAACTAAGAAAAAAACCTCATTTAAAGGTACATCAAAAAATTAATCCTAAGGGAACTCTACTATAGCTATACTGCCTTCCTAAGCTGAAAGGTCCTATCTGTATATGTTAAACCTATGTAGATAGGACCTTTCAGCTTAGAACAGCAGTATAGCTATAGTCTCCTAAAAATTAACGATTTTTAAAGAGCCATAGTAGCTTTAAGACCTACATGTATAGAAACTTTTTTTCTTAGTTTTCGATGTAGAATCGTCCGACATCGTTGAAATTTTGGTTTTTAACCTTTTTAGTCATTGAAACGTGAAATTGCACCTTCAAATTATTTTTTCTCGAAAACGGTTAATCCTACAGTATACAACAAGGGTACCTTTTATATAAAGTATTTTGACCTGAGGAACCATGCTCCATAATAAAACCACAAAAAAGTTACACAGAAAAAAGTTTTGGGCAAAAAACTGATAAGCCCCATACCCCCCCAATTTCGCACGCTTCTGGTTAAAATAAGTACATGAAAATAACATACGAAGATAGGCCTTATTAAGGTTGGTTTACATTCAAAACCTCGTCGCTCTATCTCAAAGGGTACCAGAGTTATGAATTAAAAACATTATTTTTATTAAAATTTTAAAGGGTCATAACTCCCTTAGGGTTCGTTTTCGGAAGTATAGTGGTTTTTCATGTTTTTTGTGTATGTTAATCTGCCTAAAATAATTTAAAGTTACACCTTTTCATCTATTCAGTAATAGCATTTAATAAATAAATATACCATTAAATAGTTAATTTGGTCTTATTTGTTAATAAATTTTAATTGTTTTTCCCAAAAAATTTCATAAAAATCTAATAGTTTTAATAATTTTTACCTTGTTGTTGGAAGGGTCTACCACCATGGCTGCTGTGGACACTTGGGGGTCCCTGGGCGTAAAGGTCATAGGCTTGGTCAGGACTCAAAATGTCCTAAAATAATCAGTGAGAAAATGCAAAAACCAAAAAAAAAAAACGAAAAAACACAAACGAAAAAAAAAATAAATTAAAATACTAGTGCAATAAAAAACATACTTTGTTCATAAAATTATTGACATTTTACTTGATTTTTAGCAATATTTTTGATTTTATGAAAATACATACCTCAATATTTACAACAAAATATTTAAATCTACTTTTTTATTTGAGGACACCAGAACCAGAAAGGCCTAACCCACTTTGTACTTGGCTGGTTTTGAATTTAATAATATGAAAAAAACAAATAAGCAAGAACAAAAAACCAGACAAGTGCAAAGTGTGTTAGGCCGTTCCAGTTTTTAATAGCCATATTTGGTCTACATTTGGAAACAATTTAAAAAAAAATCAAATACGTATATGAAGTCGAAATATGCACAATTTCTTGTTATACAAAAAAAGGTGGCAGAGTGGTCGATTTTTGTAATACATATTACGTTATAGAATTTTATTAAAAGAAAACTATTTTTTTTTTTAACGAAAACTATTGTTTTATTAGTTTTTACCCCTTTGACCCAATTACCCCCCTTTCCTATTTATAACAAATACAAACCCAGCCAAAAACTTTGGTTAAGAAATCTATAAAACGCCGAAAAAAAAAACAATATTTATTTTCGTCTTTTTGTTAATGCAGGACTTTCCTACGGGAAAGTAAAACCGTACATGTAATATTACATATGGTTAAAAAAATAAGCTTCCCCTCTATCATGAACCTCCTTTTTACGAAAATAGAATAAATATTTTTGATAATACATATTTATCTTTCTAGAAATTTAATTTTGCTCTTTGGTTTTTAAATTATGATTTTTTTTTAAATGGGTCGATGGATTGGCAGAACCTTATGAATAAATACTTGTTTTAGCAATAATTTATTATGCAGGCCAGAGATTTTTCCACATTTTTTAGAGTTAATCAAGTTTTGATCATCAAAATCCCTGACTTTTTCCTGATTTCCCTGATCGTTTCAGATTTTAAGGAATACAGACGCAGTTTTAAAGATATTTAAATTGATATTTAAAAGTTATGTTGACGTTTCTTAAAAATTAAAACTGTCTGTGATTGGTGGATACCCATCTAACTGAAACTGGATTGGTTAATTTCTATAAATTAAAACCTAAAATAAAAAGGGTAAATTATGCGATCCTAGATATTTCTGTCAGTTTGTCAGTCAGTCAGTGAACAGAAGAATCTGACAGTAAACATCAAGGATCTCTACTATATTTAAGAAACCAACCATTAACCACAATTTTTTGTCATTATTTATAAATTAACCCATTCAAGCCCACTGGAAACTTAATTTGCACTTTTAACACTCAAATGCTAATTATTTTTGCTTGAAAAGCAAATTGGTGCTATATTTATTCTAAGATGGTGGTAATCGGTGCTAAATTTATCCTAAGCTGTGCATATTTCGATGGTTTCAAATTAAAAATTTAGTCAACGAACCTGCAGATCCGGTCCCATTCCCAAGTCCGGGTTCCATAGGTTCTCCTCTCTGAACAGGGAGTTAGTCAACTCCATGGAAAGACGTTTCTTGTAGTCCTGGGGCTTATCTTCGCTCATTCGAAACAGGACAGCGGCGGCGTAGGTGGCGACTCCTTGGACAAACAAAAGTTCAAATTAATTACAAAGGCCCACAAAAAAATTAAGTAAATTATTACCCAGCCACACAAAAAGAAAAAAAGGTCCAGAATTTTTTTGGAGACCATTGTTTTCCTGTGTATTTTATGGCGCTGAATTCAAATTTTAGGTCAAAATAGCACCTCGTCCGATTATTTTTGGAGATATCCTCAAAACACCTTATTTTCAAGTATCAAAATAACGTTATTTGAGGTTATCTCCAAAACTAGTAAGATAAGGTGATAGTTTGACCTTAAATTCAGATTCAGCGCCTCAAAATGCATAGGAATACAATGGTCTCCCGCCAAAGTACTTTTACAGTCCCTTATGGAAAATTGCATAGCGGTTGTGTTTGTCTTTTGTTTTAATTTGGCGGGCTGCAGCCCGCTACGATGCCTTATGGAAAATTGTCAGATAACTGACATAATCAAATTAAAACTAATTCCACTTATTATTTTTACCTTTTCTTGTAAAAAATATGTTTACAAGCAAATAAATCCCGGACGAGAAATATATCTCGGTCTTACGCGGTTGTGAATGCGACCGAGAAACATTATTTCTCGTCCTTGGATCATAATATACTATTTGTGGGCCGCTGTTATTATACCGGCATGCAATAAAAAATGTCAGTCCCGTTATTATCGGGATTGCGAACGACAATCCCGATCTCCGGATTTTTATTAGAAATGAAATTAATTTGTAGACAATATTGTAAAAAACGATAACAGAAATTATAATTTTTGTTTCACAAAAACAGATTTTTTAAATAAATTAACCTTTTAACTCTAGTCTGCAAGAAAAAATAATATTTTTATATATTAAAAATAAATTGATATGATAATAATAATGAGAAAATGGAGATTACACATCTAGTGCTCTTAACCAGTCGTTAAAAATGCACAAAAATCACGTATCTAGCTGTTATCTAAAGCTGACATATATCATATTATGACAGATAATTAGATCTGCCAATCATAGAAAAAATATTTTCAAAACACAATATTTATCTAATAAAATCTATTTAATTTATGGAGACGAATAATCCCACTAAAAATTTGAAAACAGAAGAAGATGATTATGATGAAGTCGATTCTATATCAGAAAAAGTACAACTGATAATCGAAAACTCAGACAGTGAAGATTCTGAGCGTGATTTTTCAGAAAAAGAAGAGGAGAGAAGTTCAGATTATTCAACAGAAGAATCGGATATTAGCGATTCACTTGAATCAGATCTGAACTTGATATACTCATCTTTCGACAAAAATACGCAACTTGGCCCAAATCAAAACAAAACGTTTTCAGATTATGAAATGAGAGAAATTGAAAAAAGGAATTCGGCACTAATGGACAAAATTTTATTACAAGATAAAAGAAGAAATGTTTTTAAATCGACATCGAATTTTAAAAAGGTTTCCAACGCTGCTATAAATAGGAGGAAATTTGAAGATAAAGTTAATAGAGAGAATGCGATTTTGATGAAGAAGATTCAGACTGCTAAACCTACTCTTAACATGAATAAATAATTTTCTTTGTATATTCTGTTTAAAATAAAGGATTTAATTTAGATTTTTTTACTTTCTTATATTCTCAATTTTTTTTGCCTCAATCATCTTATTTTTTTCTGAAACATCGATAAAAATCAGTATAAGTAACAAAAAAAAAATGATCTTTGTCTGTTGTTGGTCTGTCAAGGTAACCTAAGAACGCTTTAAGCTAGAGACTTGACATTTTGGTATGCAGATGTATTTTTATATTATTTTGGACTAAGTAACAAAAAAAAAAGATCTTTGTCTGTTTATCGGTATGTCTGTATCCAAGATAACCTAATAACGCTTTAAGCTAGAGACTTGACATTTGGTATGCAGATGTATTTTTATATTATTTTGGAAAAGTTCGTATTTGAGCAAAATGTATTACCAATGAGACCTGACCGAGTCAAACCAACCCCAGATTCGGATTCAGCGACCCCAAAAACGTAAAGAAATGTTCGTCTCGTCTGGGGAAACAGACTTTTTTTTGTGTGCCTGTAGTAATAACTGCAAATTTAGGTAGGCATAATGTCAAGTATGAGTTAAACACATGTATTTTTGTTACCTAAGTCAAATTATTATTACTTTTTATTTAACTGTATCTAAAAGAACCACTTTTTTTTTTACTGCAATTAACCAAGCCGCAATTTTAACATGGTAAAAGTAACCTAAACACAAAATTTTGTAGAAAATTCAACTTTAAAGCGACATTGACATTTGCACGGAAAACGTCAAGCGATAGGCCAGGTCTGTTGCCAACCCAAAAGAACAAAAAGTACAGACCTCTTATGGGCCTTATAAGAACACGCAAAATGCGTGTGATTATGAGCTTATAAGAGTCGCAAAATAGAACAAATCTGTATGATTTCTCATACTAGTGCGAAAAGTAAAACATTCTAGTAGACTACACTGGTCTGATTAATATTAAAATTGATGACATTTAAACTTAAAAACACAAATTTAATTATTTGTATATTATTATTGAATAAAAAATAGTGTATTTAGGGCGGTTGCTAATCTTGTTCTCTGAGCTCGGTCGATAATCGACCTGAAAACAATATTTTTGTCCTTGTATTTAAAAATGTCAAAGTTTTTAAACTAGTATTAACCCTCATACACACATTGCCCAAAAACTAGTCTAACAAATATGTGGGTTCAATTCTACATTTTATGAAATGCTTTATCACATGTGAGCTTATTTTCATGAAAAGAGTACACGGCCAGGAATTAAGTTTAAGAATTAAGTTTAATTGAGATTTCTCCAGTTAGATTAGACAGGGACAAAAGTTCTACCCAAAAAGGATATAATACATACATACACTCCCACTTCCACCCAACCAAACAAATTCTGTATTTGTTCTTTGTTGAACAAATTTAATATTTACTTGGCCGGGCGAAAAGTGTAACTATATTAAAGAAATTACTGGCGCCATCTAAATTTTAGTAGAATTATCTTATTCTACAGATTCACATTAGCTATGTTCGTTCGTGCCGCTCACTGCTACACTTTCCGGCCAACCAAATAAATACTGTATTTGTTGTATGAAAAACAAATACAGTATTTATTTGGTAGCCTGGAAAGTGTAGCACAAATTAGATAGAGATAGGGTAGACGTCTTTTGTTTCATAATTCTAGTTGTAGAGAGCTCCATTGTATCAATTAATTTTTAATGCAAAAGATCAAAGTCGTCGCAATATGTGAGAAACAAAGATGTCAGTAAGCTGCATGTCCTCCTCTGTTATAAAAAAATAAAACATTAACACGTCCGTGCATGCCAATAAAATATTTGTTAATGGCTTCCAGCAATATGTTGTATTCTTCTTCATCAGCAACAATTAGCTCCTGAAGGGCGAACGTGGGGTTATCTCTATTCAAAATGGCCCTTTTTAGCATATCCCACACGTTCTCACAAGGATTCAGGCCAGATGAGTTTGCTCGCTAGTTCATTCTTTGAACAATCTCTTGTTGGCCTTATTGTCCATAAAAATGAAATTTCCTCAAATTTCGTTTCGCAATGGAAGGACGATTGGTTAATGTTTTGTGTGTAAATGGTTTTCTTTAGAACATAGAAGGACATAATGGTTATTGAGATCTTTGTTTATCACATTTTGTAATGACTTACATTTTTTCCAATAAAAATTGATACAATTTTTTAAATTTAACTTCTGGCTCTGTATTAATTATATGAAAATAATCTCATATGTGATAAAGCATTTCAATAAAATGTAGAATTGAATCCACATATTTATTAAAATAATTTTTTTTTAGGTTTCAAGTTAATTAGGGGCCGAGAATTTTGGCTATGTGTGTATAAAAATTAAATTTATCTTAAGCTCACGTTTCAGATTTTTTTGTTAAAAAAATCTGTAAAAAAATAGTAACTCATACCTTCATTTCTAGAGTGCAGCAACTCAGTCAACGGCGCAGTGGCGCCCTCTTGCTCGATAATCTCGGCGCCTTCTTTATCGGCAGCCAGTTCGCAGAGTACCCCAGCAGCGACACGTTGAATGTTCTCGATATCGTTGAACAAAAGCTGGACGAAAATGGGAATGACGCCCTGTTGGCGAATGATGACCCGATTGTGCGATTCCCTGGCCAAAATGTGCAGCGCACCCACCGTGCCTTCCACGATTTCTTCCATGCGAACGCCGTCAGCGTAGTTGCCGGGCGCTTGGCTGCCTCCACTGGCAACACTGGCTCGCTGAAAAGAAAAAAAGTATTATTACCAATAAAAACAATATACAATTATTAAAGTTTCAAATTCCCTGTCTCTTTCAGGTTTTCCCTGACCAAAAATTATGAATGTTTTTTTATACAAGTAAAAAATAAGAAAAAAAAATCATTAAAAAAATAAACACTTGATAATATCCTGTCTGTAATCGGTAAATAGCGGTTATTTTGTAAATTTACATAGTTTTAAAAAGGAATCAGAGGACCTTATTTGAATCCTGCCAAAAAATTTGTAAATTAGCCAAAATTCCTTGTTTTTTTTTGAAGATTTTTAATATTTTCCCTGATTTTAGACAAAAAGTAGCTAAATTCCAGGTTTTCCAGAGGACCCTTTTCAATTCCCCGACTTTTCCCGGATCTGTATGAACCCTGCAGCCATTCCATAGAATTTGAAAACAACGTGAAAAATTTAAAATTGTTTATATGCCATACTTTGATTATAAAATATAACTGTTGAGGTCTAAATTTTAAATATCTTATTTAAAATTAATCTATTTTTCATTAATAGCCCCATCAAATAATATTTTACACAGCATGAACGCAATCTAACAAAATTAATCAAAATTTATCCAGTCGAAACACTTTTTTACGAAATTAAGTTACAGTTCGTTACAAACCGGCCAAACAATAAATTCCAGTTATAATTCATGTGTTTTATTTAAGTAGTGTTGTATTTTACTGTTAAATTTAGAGTTTTTTTTATTAAAATTGTAGTTGTTTTTGTTTCTTCGAGATAAATTAGAAAATAAACGATTAACATTTTGGTTTGGAAGCAGCGTCCGTCAATACGCATTTAATTTTCTCATATACTGTATATTAAACTAAACATAAAATAAAATTTTAAAAAATATACCTAGTACCAATGCCAACCATACAATAATAAAGTTTGAATTTAATCCTTAATCAATTTGCTAATATTTGGGCGAAATATAAAATAGATTTATTCCACTTCCACCATTTTTTGTAGCGTCTGTCATTAAACTTTAAAAAATAAAATCTTGTAAACCCTAAATACCAGATAATTATTGTAGATATTTATTATTTTATTTTAGCTCATCTCCACTTTCTATTATTCATACCAGCTTTAATATCAGTTTTAGTTTTTGGGATTTTTTTGTACAGTGGCTTTAATCGGTTTAAGCCAAAAAAAAATACACTTGTAACTGTAACCATTTGAAACTGGAAAATCTTTTTATGAATACGAGACTTTAAAGTGTCCAAAAATAAAGAAAACTAAGCTGCAGCAGTGACTAAAACAAAAAAAGAAATTCAATGCATGATGATTTTCTTTGTTATTCAAATTCAAAACAAAATATAAAACCATTATTTTCTCCTAAAATGAACTAAATTTGATCAAAAGGGATACTTACACCTACCCTCTGCGTATCCTGAAAAGCTCTCATCAGCAGCTGCACCAGGTGGTGGATAGCCCCATGTTCCCTTAAAGGAGCATGATTGGCTGGACAGAGCGCCAAATTCCTTATCAGACCAATCACGGCTTTAACCAGAGGCCAACGGGATGGAGGATTGAGCAACTTAACGATAACTTGGACGCCATAGTTCAATCTCACTGCATTTTGAGCCATTTCGGATTCAACATGGCGAGAAGTGAGGTGTCTGAGCGCGCAAACTGCTGGTTCAGTAATCTCCTCCCTATCTCCTGCGTTAACAATAGTACGCACTAAAGCGTCCACCCCGCCAACTTGACAGACTGTCACTTTATTACGTTGGTTGTTGCACGTCAAATTTGACAGGATTCCGGATGCGCATGTCACCACGTTGACATCTGATGAAGCTAACACTGTGACAAGTGACTGTAAAAGGTTTTCCAGACCGTCGACCTTTGTGGCGGCGTCGGAAAGATTTCTTAAGGTCCACAGGCAGTTTTGGACCAAGCGTTGACTTGGATTGCCCAAGTGCATGGCCAATGCTTGCATGCCACCTGCTTCGACAATGGCGGGTTTGTTGCTTGAACATACTGAGAGTACCTGAAACAAAATTAGGGCATTTAGTAGGTATTTTAAGGGAGAGTAACATTTAAAATAGAATAACGTAAAATTTAAAATTTATGTTTGATTTTGTGCTTAAAAAAAAACAAAGATAAATAATATGTAAATAATAATAACATAATATCAAAAGTTTTGAAAAAGTAACAATGAAAAAAAGCAAGGTATTATGATTTAAGCCTAAGTAACATGTTAACCTGTTATTATGTACCTCAAGATGACTGACTAAAGCCTCCAGATATCTTGATGTACCTATTTTTTAATTATGCAGGCCTTGTTGCCAGTTTTATAACGGCTTAAACATTTTGATAATAAATAATTACCTTATGTGGCCATTTGAAAGAAATAAATAATAATAATAATTATAATAATAATAATAATAATAATAATAACAATCAAATAATTATATATCATCTAGGGACACTCGATCGGTTTTTGCTTTGTCTAGTTTGTGTGTTAGTGTGTTTTGGTGGTTGGTTGGTTTGGGGTCAGGCGAAAACTACCAGAAACCCAAACAGCTAACCACCAAAACACTAGACAAAGTAACAACTGATCGAGTGACCGTAATATCATCATATTAATAAATTATGCATGTTTATTTATTATTATTATTATTATTATTATTATTATTATTATTATTATTATACATGTCGGGAAACATTAAAAACGGTAGGAATTTAAAAAAGACACTCGTAATAAATTTAGCGGTAGAAACAAAGTTTACAATAAACAGTGTTTATTTACATTATGATATGATGTGTATATTTTTTAATTTTTAATAAAATGTGTAGAAGATAAGCTAACTGAGATAAAGCAGATTAAAATCCTCCTAAATAATTTAATATTTAATAAGATATAGTTTTAGAAGATTTAATAAATAATATTTATTAAATATATCCCATCTTTTTATCTTCCGAGCTAAAAGACACATACATGAGTAAGAATGAAACTAGAAAATTTAAAATCAAAAAAATCTGAGTATACTTATATCGGAAAAAAGTCGAACAAAAACAAACCTGTGACGATTTTAAATTTTTACTTTCTCATAAAGTATTGTATTTTTTGCTTAAATCATCTTATTTGTTTCATAAAAAAAATAAGGAAAGAAAAAATTATGCAAGTGTGTACACGATTCTTAAGTTAAGAACGCTTTGAGCTAAAGACTTGAAATTTGGCACACAGATGTATATTTATGTTATCTTGGACAATTTCACAAGCAAAATTGGCAGGGGAGGAGGTAAATGGGGGTTAAATTTTTGTGGTGGACATAAATTTTTTATTATTATTCACAATAGAAGGAAAAAAATAAAAACCACGTAAAAGGTCAAAAAATACACAAAAAAATATAATTTTTTTCATTTTCATCCCCCAAAATGTAAAAATTTATGTGACCTACCTTCAATACTCTGGAGGTAGTCCACAACAACTTCTCATAATCATAAGACCTCATAATCCTGACCAATTCAATGGGTCCTTGCGAAGCCAAAATGATTAATTTGGACTCCTGGTTTCCATATGCCAAAATCTGCAGGCAGTCGGTCACAATAGCCAAAAATTTAACGTTATTCCTTTGCAATAAAGCCACCATCTTCTGAAGACCTCCAGCTAACCTCACCGCCATTTTTGATCCGTCTTGGTGCAATAACAGGTTATGTAACGTGGTAATAGCGTAAAACAATACACTTTCAACTGGTGATGATAAAAGTTTCACCAAAGCAGGGATACCACCACTTTTGAAGATGGCCAAAAGACCTTGTCTGTGGTGCGACAACTTGTGTAGAGTTCCTACAGCGCCTTTAGTCGTTTCAAGGTCATTTGAGTTTGAAATAGCGCGTACCAAAGCTGCAACCATCTGTGGACTGTTCATGATAGCGTGTCTTGAAGCTTCTTTCTTCGATAACTGATGAACCATCATGGCGGCTTGTGACACAACCACTTGATCTTCATCATTCAAAAGTTTGATTAATTCTGGGATAGCCCTGGTTGCTAGATCAGCGTCATCTTGATAGTTGATCAAATTAACTACAGCATGCTTGAGCATTTGACTCGGTTCGGCCAGACGTTGGACAGCAGTTTGGTGCCCTGGATCGAATTGTGTGGAAGGTATTTCGATACCTTCTTCGAGGGTTTCGGGAAACATGGCAGCCCTGACTCTTTGAGACCGTGTTTGGTTGAGCTGGTTGTTCATCTCGTCAACTTGGTCTTGAGTGAAACCTTGGCCATAACCTAGATGTTAATTTTCTGAGTGTGTGGAGGATTTATAAATATAGATCACTTACCATGGTGCCCATTAGTTTTTTTTTTAATTTCCCCTTATTTTCCCGCAAGTTTTGGTTAAAATTAGAGATAGTTCCTAGTTAGAAATGCAAATAATTTAAAATCTAGACAAATAACTGATTTTTTCTTTAGAGGATAATGAGAATAAAATATCCTAATTTCATACAATTTAACCGTGGACCAGTTTTATTCTCTCCCTAACTAGTCCTTTGACCACAAAACTTGATTTAATGGTCTAAACTTCAAAAATATAATTGCTATGGTTCTACTTAGAACCACTTTGGTAAATGATCCATACCTATAATTTACAATCACAAACATTTTAAAAATGCTATTTTTTATCTAAGTATTTTCAGGTAAGTTAAATAGAGTAAATGGGGGTAAATGTAGGTTCACTTCATCTTAGTCTTCCTTTGTTCTTCGTTAGTTTTCGACTTTTGCACTTAGCTTTTCTCCTTTCAAAGGAAAAGGAAGAAAAAACGAAAACCAGGGGAACACAGACCAAGTACAGAAGAACAAAGTAAACCCAGATGAAGTGACCCTAGATAAATGTGATATATATATTTTTTAGATCGGCACTTAGTGCTATTAACAATGCCGATGTATTGAAATCTCCGCCGAAAAGTCCAAATCTTTGACCATGGTTTTTCAGTCGAAATCAGTAAAAAAAATTTTTGTCCATCTGTCTGTCTGTAAACTCGATAACTACATTTCTAAATAAGATATCGGCAAGCGGTTTTTTGCATATTGTTTCTTATTCGAAGAGCTGGTTAGATTTTGGGGGGTAAACGATTGGGGGTAAAGGGGTAAGAATGGGGTAAAGCTCTTATTTTTTGCGTTTTTTGGTTATAATTAAAATTATTATTGTATTTTATTAATTTAGCACTTTTATAAAAGATGATTTTAAATTGATCAAAGAATGTTGCACTCTTTTTTTTCTAAAATTCACTGTTGTTGAGATATTGGCGTTTAAAGCAGTAAAACGTTTTTTTAGCATATCAGAGATTCTCACTTATTTATAACCCGATTTTAAAAAATTATACTTTAAATGAAAGCTGTTTTCAAGGCCTTTAAAAAATGTTATATACAGTTTTTTGCTAGGATATAACGTTTTGTAGATACATACTTTCAAACTTTAATAAATTATGCAGGTGTATTAATATTTGCCTATTCACGTGATCACACAACTTCCTTTTAATAACATTTCAAATTAGTGCCTAGTACCGATGTTTTGACAAGGTGCTTGCAACTGTTTAGCTGGTTATAGTTTAAGTTTGGCAGGTACCTAGATTACTACAGCCACGTGAGTCCATCTAGAATCGTCATATTTACAATATTAGGTTCAAAATCAAAAAATCTTTTAAAAACATAAAATTTACCATTAAAATTAAACATTAAAGTTAATTTCTATGCCAAAGAAACATTAAATGTTTTCCTAAGATATCACCACAATAATAATATTTCTGCCGCGATTTCTACTTTTAAAGCATGGCCACAGTTTGGCCCGTTATTACATTTACCCCCGATTTACCTAACTTGTTAAATTCCCTTACCTTGATCAAGGTCAAACAGGTCCATCTCCTCATCCTCTTTGCCTGTCAGAGACGGCACCTGGGTGGCGGCGCCAGAGTGTATTCCAGAATCCCCCATGTAGGAATTTTGTTGCCACATGAGGGTCTGCTCCTTGGCGGACGGCATCGGCAGATCGCCTGCTCCTTGGTAATGCTGCCCTTGAGACACTAGAATTGTTAGGTTTAGGTTTAACTGTGTGTGGATAGTGTATGGGTGTCAGAGTTATGACTTAAGTATTTATTAATTTTATTTGTACAAAGCTTACAATTTAAAGAAGTATTGCCTAAATATTACTTCAGTTACTACTCCATAGTACTGCAAGGTTTATAGAAAACAATAAACGCCTTTCGGGGTTTGTGCGTACACTCCAATTTCTAATGAAATTACAATTTGGCCGCGTTATGCAGAAAGCTACCAATCCACATTGTGAGATGACAGTAGGTTACGAAACATTTTACACAATATCTTTTACATGAATTGAATTAAAGATTACATATTTTGTACATGTTCTGATACATGAACAAGTGCAACAAATGTTTAATTTTAGTCAAAACGTTTAAAAATTATTGGAGAAAAAGTTCAACAATTTACTGTCATCTCACAATGTGGGTTAGTAGCTTTCTGCATAACGCGGCCCAATTAAGGTTCAGTTTTATATTATATTTTTGGAAAAATTTACCCACAATTTTCAATTACCCGTTTTTCAAACTTTTTCTTAATTTTATGTAATTTTTTCAAGTTTTTGGACCATATATTTATTATTTTATGTACTATATCGTCCACTAAAGGCTCTACTGGTCTAACTCCAAATTTTTCAAAAATGAGATTTTTATCAAATTTGCTTCATTATCTGATTACCAACATACTTCAAAAAAAAAAGTTGCATTAAACCAATATCAGCCTCAAAAAATGCAAAAATGTAAATATTTTAAGTCGCTAAGTGTCTAACTCCATCATATGATTGTGAGAAAACAATTAAATGAGAACTGTCACTAATGTCAAACTATTTCTCGACAACAGGGGATCCCGTTTCAAATATTCGTTAATTTACTGTTTGATGATAATTATAATTATTGCCATTAATAATGTATATATATTATGCCTACCTAGTAGTAATATTATATATTAAATATAAAAATATAAATTTTTTGTAATAATATTACGCGAAATAATACGATATGTATCCTCTTTTATCTTCCCTTGGAGTTAGACCATTAGTGAATTTAGATTCTGTGGTTAAAATTTAATTTTCAAATAATTTATATAAAATAGATAACAATGAAAAGTTTTAAATGCATTAACACATTTCAAACATTTTTACCTGTGAACAAGCTAGTTTTAAAGTTCTAAATTGCTATAATTAAGTTTTAAATCGTTTTTTACGTCTCCTGAAAAATATGACGTTTTGGAGTTAGACCGTTAGAGCCTTTAGATGACGATATATGTATAATGCCTCTGTGAAGCAGCAAAAACTGTTTTAAATAGTACTAAATGTTGATTAGTGTGATCTTGATACTGTATCATGTGATACAGGTTTAAATGTATTACTGTTTTTTAGTGAAGTTTGAATATATTTTTTATATAGAACATTTTCAAAAATGATGATTAATATAGCTTCTTTAAATACCTTTTTTTGGAATGAATAATCTGTCTTTAAAAAACATTATTCTCAATAAATAATTTTGGGTAACAAAATGTGGGCCTAGATAGCAATGCATGCCGGCAACACTAGAATTGTTAGGTTTGGGTTAACCATGTGTGGGTGGTGTATGGGTGTCAGAGTTATGATGTTTGAATAACTCGATTTTTTGTAATAAATATAGATTCCTTCAGTAAAAATACATAAAAAATGTCATATAGTGTAACACTGTAGGAGCAGCCGTTTTCAAATAAAATGCAATTAACATTTTTTGACACTAAAAATGTTACTTTTTAAAAGGTTATAACTCCTTTAATATTAAATTTAGGTGTTTTGGTGAAGAATACTTTTTTGCTTAGTTTTATTTTAAGTAATGAATCGCCCTGCAGCATTAAAATTTTATTGGTGCTTTTTTTGTTCCCTATTCAATATGTCCATATTCGAAGGGCCGCAGCTCCCTTAGGGCTCATTTCCGGACCAACCTTGATAGGAACTTTTTTTCATATTTTTGAACGTAGAATCACCTCTTAAATTTCTCGAACTTATTTTTGAATAACCCTGTATATACAGGGTGATTTAGAAATAGATAACAAAACAAAACTGAACATCTTGATGATGTAAAAAATTGACTTTAAGAGTTCAAAAATATTTCTTGCGTACTTTTATTTTAACTAAAAAACCCCCAAGACCACCCAGAAAATGCCGTCCATCAAAACAGAGAACAGCATTTAGACAGAGAACACGATATGTCGCGGCCAGTCACAGTGTTTCCGTAATCCAATTTTAAGGAAAATAATTCTAGAATAACTATTATATTTATTTAAACTTCTGGTTATTTATGTGTACTTAAACCAAGAAATATAAATTTAGTTTTTGGAAACCAATCAAAACATAGTGTTTTTAACAAGCGATTAGGATACATACTTGGTGCAAGTCCCCATACGCCATTACGCCATTATCATAAAAACAAAAAAAAATCAGTTTCACATAAACAGTAAATTCTTAGCCTACTACTAAAAGATTTGAAATTTCAAGTTTCAGAAATATTCCAATATGGACGTCATAGGACCGCAATGTTGTTTTTATGAAAAATGGCTCCTTCGGCGCCATTTTTAATGCAAATACCGACTTGTGATATATCAATGAAAAGATAATTTAAAGGCGAATCAAAAAATGTAAACAAATTTATAGGGTTTCATTTAAAAATCAAGAGTTTACTTTCCCTTAGACCATGCCAAAATGGGGGTATTTACGGTTCATACAATCTCTGTAAATTTTAAAAAGTTATCTTTTATAGTTACGGAGATAATTCGTAGGCAATACTTCTTTTGACACCCGGTATATCAATGAAAAGAGAATTTAAAGGCGAATCCAAAAATGTAAACAAATATATACTTAGGGTTCCTTTTAAAAATCAAAATTTGGTATCACTTCCGCTTAGACCGGAAGTGATATGTTTTATAATGACCATGCCAAATGGGGGTATTTACGGTTCATACGATTTTAAAAAAGTTATCTTTTATAGTTACAGAGATAATTCGTAGACAATACTTCTTTTTTTCACCTGGTATAGTATTAGGTACACTATATGACATTTTTAATGTATTTTTACTCAAGGAATCTTTATATTTTACACAAAATCCAAAAAAATACATATAAAAAGTTAGAGGCAAAAATGTGTTAAGCCTCATTTTGTCCATCTAGGCACGCGTCTGGATAAATTCAAAGAAATAAACTAACATAAACCAATTGCTCTTATTAATATTGGTATACAAAACCTCGTCGCTCGAGCTTAGGGTACCAGAATTATTAATTAAAAACTTTATTTTAGGTAAGATTTTAAAGCGCTGTATAGTAGCTCCCTTGGGGCTAATTTGCAGAATCTTTATAGGAACTTTTTTAAATATTTTTGAATGTAAAATCACCTCTTAAATTATGGCATGCCAGTTATTGATCACCCTGTATAATGCATTCTGATGCATTTCCTTTTAAATTCATTAATATATTATAACTAGCAGGAGATAAAATATTTTAAAAAGTTGTTGGAGAAATATAATTCTTTCAATTCCAGTTACATAAATAAACTATTTGATAGCCTACTTCCTGGCCTAATTTAAAAATAAACACCCAATACTTGATGACAATGTCAAATTTCTGTTTTACATGAAAATTATAAAAATTATAAAAAGAATTTTATATATTTGTTGTAGTTTAAAAAAATGTTGGTATAGTGGAGAGGTGTTACAGTTGAACAATTAACTTTACCCTTTTTAAATAAAAATATTTAAATAGGTATTATACCTATATTATAGGTATAATACCTATTATAATAGGCCCCTGATTAAAATACTGTATGGCCTTTATTACCTACATAAAAAAAGGCCAAAAATAAGGGTAATGAGTAAGGCATCAAAAAGTCCAAGGGGCCTGTGTGCAAAAAAGACCTTTAAACTAATAAAATTTTCGCCTGCAGCTCCCTATACTGCCCTACTACGCTAGATAGCAGTAACTCCATTTGTCAACTAGCAACATTTTGACGTCAACTCTGATGTAATATTTTGAAAACGCTGCTATGTGAAGAATGTAGTTACTGCTTTCTAGCATAGTGGGGCAGTATATTTCTTACATTTTTGTGAAATTTTATGTTAGAAAACAGTTTAAAAATAGTCCATCTTTCTATGAAGCTGAAGTTTGCAACATTTTTTTGCAACAAAAATTCAAATAGTATATTAAACCCAGGTAGCAAAATAACATGACATTCACGTGAAAGCCACGTTAATATGTGACATGTGATGTTAAGATTGTAGTCTCATTTAACAAGAATGTAGCATGGTGGGGATGTCCTAAGTCCGCCCCTAATAACATCACACAATGACATCCCGAAAATAACGTGTTTGTGACATCATAAATCCACATTCCTGTTATATCTAATATCTTAAGGATGCCGTTACTGGTATTTTAATATTTAAATAATATCCTAGGATATTAGCTTTTTCTAAATAAAACCATTAAAAACGCTATAACCCTATAAAAAAAATCGGATTTAAAATCAATCAGTAATTGAAACAATCACAGATAGAAACAGATAGATTCTAAATACGAAATTGCAGATTAAGCGGAGAATATATTCCTTTATTCCGTGTCCGTGGTCTTGAGAAGCCCGGCAGAGCCCCCTATCCATTGGAAATCGTATAATGTATATACAATTTCCTTATAATAATTTACTCTATCAACATCATCTTATATCGATTTTTTTGCTTCGAACGTCGGTGAGAAGCAAAATAACATGACATTCACGTGAAAGCCACGTTAATATGTGACGTGCCATATATTCACAGCATTGCTAAATATTTGTTATTAAATAACATGGTTGTCACGTCACACGTGTTACGTTGCAAATGTGATGTTAAATACATGTTATTTTTCAATATTATGTGATGTTATGATTTAGTTTAAAAATACACCCAAAAGTGATGTTAATTTCTTAAAAGAGGACAGTCATCATCCATCATTAAACATTCATTTTAGAACAAAAATTCAAAAAAACTCGATGCCTAGCAATAATCTGGAATATGACTATAAAAAAGGTAATTATTTACTTATGCATGAGCTAATAACTTCAATAGATTGGAATTTTATGTATAATGATGTCAATAATGTGGATACTTTGGTTAATGAATTTTACGACGTTTTTTATAACATGCTAGATGTATGTATTCCTAAAAAAATTAAGCGCAAACAAAAATTTCCTTGCTGGTACAATAAAGACTTAATTAATAAAATCAAAGAAAAAAATAAATTTAGGAAATTGTCCCAAAAATATAACACTTGTTTTTACCAAAATAAATACAATGATATCAGGAAGCAGTTAAAAATTGATATAAAAAATGCTCATATAAATTATATAAAATCGACGGAAGAAAATATAGGAGAAGACAGTAACAATTTTTGGAATTTCATTAAAAACAAAAAGGGTTCCTGTCAGTATCCTAATGAGATGAAATTAGATGAAAGTGTGTTTAATGGAGGACAAGAAATAGCTGAGGCTTTTGCAACTTTTTTTGGTAGTGTGTACAAACACTCTGATAATAGTGCAGATGGTTCCAGTATCGATAATGGCTTACCCACAATCGATATTGGACGTATTTCCGCTGTAAATGTACTTGAGGCAATTAAAAAACTAAAAAATACAAAATCCTATGGGCCAGATAATATTCCTACATTCATTGTAAAAGGGTGTGCAGAATCACTTTCTTTACCGCTCTCTATTATATTTAATAATTGCATCAATCAAGGTTCATTTCCAAAACTGTGGAAAATTGCCAAAATTGTACCCATTCACAAAAAAGGTTCCAAATCAGACATTAAAAATTATAGGCCAATATCCCTGTTAAACACATTTTCCAAAATTTTTGGAAATTATTTTAAATGAGCGTATTCGTTTTCACTTGAACTCTTTGATCTCTGACTTTCAGCACGGTTTTGTTAACAAAAAGTCAACTGCAACAAATCTGGCCTGTTTTACTCAGTTCACGTCAGAGGCTTTGGAGAGGTTCTATCAGGTAGATGTTATCTACACGGACCTCACGAAGGCCTTTGATACGGTCCCTCATGATGTGTTGCTCAGGGTTTTAGCCAAGTTGGGTTTTTGTGACAAATTGTTAAAGTTACTCGAATCATACCTAAAAGACAGAGGTCAATTTGTTTTTTATAACGGTTTTTTTTCCAAAATATTTTTTGCGCTCTCAGGAGTACCCCAGGGTAGTATCCTGGGCCCGCTGTTGTTTATATTATTCTTTGATAGTATTAAAAAATGTATTCGATGGTCACTTTTTCTTAAATTTGCAGATGATCTGAAAATTTTCAAAATAATAAAAACAGAACTTGATTGCTTAGAACTTCAAAACGATATCGATAACATTTGTCAATGGTCAGTGGAAAATAAATTAGATTTTAATGTCAGCAAATGTCAAGTTATGACGTATTCAAGAAAACACAATAAAGTTGTGTACAATTATTCTATGTATGACAATGATCTTATCCGTGTCAATAGCTTTGTAGACCTTGGAGTATTGTTCACTAGCAAACTGTTCTTTGATGAGCATATTGAATTAATTGTTAGAAACGCTTACAAAATCTTAGGTTTCATATTCAGAAATTCTCTTCATTTTCAAAATACACAAACGTTAGATATATTGTACAACGCTTTTGTGAGAACAAAACTTGAATATGCTAGTATTGTATGGAACCCATATTATAATTCTCATGCTCAAACATTAGAAAAAGTTCAAAGCAAATTTCTCAGATATAAAAATTTTAAGGAAAAGGGTACCTTTGATATATATTACAATGCTTCATTAATGTTGTTTAGTTTTAATACACTTATTAAGAGAAGAATGCTAGCTCAAACAGTTTTCTTATACAAATTAGTTAATTTTTTAATTGACTGTCCATTTTTGCTTGAACGTATAACGTTTCTTGTACCTTCAAACACAAGAAATTCATTAACTTTCTTTATTAACCGCTCAAGAACTAATGCACATCAAAATTGTCCTATAATGGCATGTTTATCTACTTTTAATGTTTACCTAAATAATATTGATATCCACGCATTGAAACTGCCTTCTTTTAAAAATAGTGTAAAGGAAATACTTCCTAACTCAATAAGAATCAATAATTGATTCTCTCACTCATATATTTATATATTATATTATTATGTATTATATGGTATATATAGTAGATTTTTAATTCTTCTAGTTTATATATTATGTTAGATTATATATTTTTCCTGTAATTGGGCTTGTCCTGTTGGAAATAAATGAATATTATTATTATTATTATTATTAATATAACATCCCTTGCTACCTGAGAAGTACTAGTTTTAAGCGGCTTGTTTTCTAAACTTGTATTCATGCGCTAAAAACGTGTTATGGAATAAGTGTTTTAATATACTATTTGAAAATTATTCATGCAAAAAAACTTTGCAAACTTTAGCTTCATATCTTTCTTGCATTTTTTTATTTAAGATTGTAAAACTTTATCAAGAAATTCTTAAAAATTTTCGCCTGCAGTGCTAGGGCTTTCTTGCATTTTTGTGAAATTTTCAATAATAAAACTGTTTTAAAATTAAAATAGATCATAAAATTTATATTTTTTTGCCTGTGGACCACAGGCTGTATTGCTAAGTCATTCTTTTTTTTTATTTTAAGATTGTACAACTTAAGGCACATCTACCGGCTCACTTAAGCATAATACATAACATATGATGCCATGATTGGCTTCATGTGCCATCATGTATCTTGTGCGCAGGCTTATAATGTTCACATAAGAGCCTGTGGATATGCCCTTAACTTTTACAATTGGCCTTCTTGACTACCAATGATTCAAAAAAAATTGTATGTTTTTTAAAAAAACAAAATATGGCAAGCCCATGAACATAGAATAATACTACTCAAAGATATTCTGGAGAGCAAGCTGTGAGTAAAAAGATAGGTAGGCAGCCCTAGAATGAAAGACTGTTCACAAATAATAAAAAAGGTATACCTATAGATAGTAGAAATTAAAAAAAAAAAATAGCCAAGGATAGGATGGAGAGCTGCCTCAAACCAGTCCTAGGACTGATAACTTCATAATGAAAAAAAAAATAAATATAAATAATGAAAAAACTACTTACTTGGTCTATTTTGGTTTGCCTGCATGTAACTCATGGTTAGTCGGTGAATACACCTGTAATATTAAAATTTCTATGAAATTCTATTACTCATACTCATGAGAATAGCGAAATTCCTTGTAAACGGTAATTTCTCTTTTTAATATCAAAAATTAAACTGTAAATGGATAATACAAGAAAAACACTTTAAAGTATATAAATCTAAGGTGTCTAGGTAAACAAATGAATAGAAGAAACAACTGCATATAAACCTAGATCTGCATCTCAAAATGCACCCACGCACAAAGAATAAGAACTAGCCTCCATGTTGTGCATATAAAAAGTTCAACGACTTGAAACTCAAAAAAATACACGAAGGTAATCTATTTGAACTATTTTTAGAACAATATTGATAGATAAATTTTTAATAAACGTACCTTTCGCCACAAAATTACACTCAAACTAATTAAAAACTGTGTATTTTGCTGCAGATGAATCAACAACACCGCACCCGTGCACTCAACACAAATGATTATAAGCCTGACTTACTCCCACCTACATCAATTCTTAACCTTTTTTATCGTTTCCTATAAATATTTAATCCTATGGGAATAGTAAGGCGCCATTAGTTTCGTCTAGAAACACTAAATAAAACACATTTATATAGTTTAAATAATTTAATAATCCAAATAAATATAAACATGATAAAAGTATAATGTATGGTGTAAACAAGACTTCGTGTAACTCTCTCCATCTATACGTGGGTAGTTCAACTAATAGTAGGTAGCTTTGAGCTTAGCGGGAAATATAAAATGTGGTTTATGGGCTTACTACGATAAATACATGGCAGGGGGTAATGTTACTGCTGAATGACCCGAGAGACAAGACGGTAAACAGGCTATACCACGGACCCATGCACCTACAACAAAAAATCCAAAACTTAAAAAATTTTATTTCTTAAATTTTACTTTTTTAAAGGGTCACTTGTATTAACTGTGGTGATTCGCTAATAAATAACTAGGTTCACTAGTTATTATTATTTTTAATTTTTTTTGTATGTTTCTTTTTTGTTCTTTTTGAGATTTTTTAAATTTTAATAATAATTAAAAGTATTTGTCACATTTATAAAAAATGTAAATAAGTACCTAAACTTTAATCTTTTCAGAAAAGTAGCAAAATAAAAATTTCAATTTTAGAAAAAAATAAACAAAGAAAAATCAAAGAAAAAATTACTTCCCCCGCCGATTTATAAAATATGTACTTATTTTTTTTTTCAGAAAGGATTTTTAAAAGTTTTTGATTTTTTTTCTTTTTTGCAAAAAAGCGTTTTTTAGTATTTTTTGGAAAAAATAAAAATTAAAAATACTTAAATACTCAAGTTCCAAATTTGAAGTTTTTCGCTGAAAGCGTTCTCAAGTTATTGTGGTCACAAATTTTTCCGGACTATATATATATATACAGACCGATTATAGTTAGGGACACTAGATCTAGGTCTTAAGTTAGCAAGGCCTTGCTAACTTAAGACCTAGATCTAGTGTCCCTAACTATTATAGTCGGTCTGCCGGACAATAAATAAACAAGCCGTGAAGATATGCATTCCATTATTCACCGTGAAGATATGCATTCCACTATTCACAGTAAATGGTATATATTGCATTTACCCAAATACTTAAAAAAAAATCATTTTCAAAAAAATAAAAAATTAAAAAAAATACAATCTTTTTTGAAAAACAAAAACCTCGACAAAAACACTGGTTTTTTTTTCAAAAAATAATACATTTTTTTTTAAAGATCTTTTTTTGAAAAACAAAAAAACTTTGAAAAAAAAAATGTCAAAAATTTTTTTTTTTATATTTTATTTTCTTTTTGCGAAAAACTAAAAATAAGGTTTTTTATTATTTTTTTTTTAAGCTTAATACCCTATAACTTTTTTTTGATATTATCAGGCCCGTAACTGGGGGGTGCTCAGTACCCCCTGGCATGATGTTGAGTACACCCTAGCAAAATAAGCTCTAAGCATCCGCAGAGGGGGTGCTCAAGTCCAGTTGGTAAAATTCGGTAGCAGATTTCGTAAAATGTATGTTGGAAAAATTGAGGGGTAAAGGGAAACTGGTCAGTAAATTTTTTACTTGGGAAAATTTGGAAAGGTGGAGACCTTTTTTTTAAATCATTAAAATTTTATGGTCGGGGGTAGTAAAACTTTATTGAGTTGGGACTTCTGACACCGTCTGAATATGAAAAAAATTTAATGACGGTTTTTTTAAATTTTCAAACCTCTGTGCTATATTTTAGTGAAAAACGGTAGAGAGGAGTTTTGAGGTACCTGAAATTGAATAAAATAATAGAAAAAATCTACACCCTCGGGGGGCGGGGGATAATTAATTTTATATATTTACATTATTTTAGTGAAAAATGGTATAGAGGGGTTTTTGACTTGGCTGAAATTGAATAAAATAATAACAAAGTCCTTCTTTATTATCAGATTCGCTTTCAGCAACCTCAAAAACCCCAACACACCAGTTTTCACGAAAACTACCCCCCACCCATCAGGGGGTGAAATTAGACAAAAATTATTATTAAACTCATATTCGTCAACCCCAAAAACCCCTATATACAAATTTTGACGAAAATATTGAATACATTTAAAAATATTTACCCCCTTACCCCCGCGGGGGTGGAGAAAATTTTTATTATCAGATTTAATGTCAGCAACCTCCAAAACCCCTATATACCAATTTTCACGAAAATACTGTAAAAGTTTAAAAATAATCAACTCCCGCCCCCGGGGCACGGTGATATCAGGAAAACAAAAGTAACAAAAGTCTGCTTTTTTGCATAGGCTCATGTTGTGCACCGCTGGTTACGAAAAAAATAGTGAAAAAATTCAAAAAAAAAAAATTGCGACATTAGGGTGGTTCAAATTTTTTAAAAAAATGTCCGATTTAGCTGAAATTTGGCACAAAGGCTTCTTTTGTTAATTAAATACAGACCAATACCCAAAAACTTAATATTCAAAATGGCGGAATAAATATGGCCTATCTATTTTTTAAATATTGCCAAAATTCACGAAAATAAGGCACAAAACAAACAAAAATTGAGAAAGAGATTCAGCACAATCTGTTTTTTTAATTTAATTTAAAAAAAAATACTCATATTTTGCCAAATATTAATTTTTTTTTTCAAAATTAAATTTAAAAAAAAAACGAGCCAGTAAAAAATCATGAAATTTTTACAATAATTAGTAATATATATAAGGAAAATAACCCATAACAGATTGTGTTGGATCTCTTAATTTTTGTTTGTTTTGTGCATTATTTTCGTTAATTTTGGCAACATTTTAAAAATAGATCGGCCATATTTATTCCGCAATTTTGAATTTTAAGTTTTTGGGTATTGGTCTGTATTAATATTAACAACAGAAGCCTTTATGAGAAATATCAGCTAAATCGGACATTTTTTAAAAATTTTGAACCACCCTAATGTCGCAATTTTTTTTTTTAATTTTTGCACTATTTTTTTCGTAATCAGCGGTGCACAACATGGGCCTATGCAAAAAGCACACTTTTATTTGGACCAATTTGGAAGTTTTACTATTGCGATTTTTCTTTCTTAAATTTTTAAAATAAATTATGCATAAATCTGTAATAATTTTAGCGTAATTTTGTTTAATATATGAATGGAATATAAAAATTACTCATATTTTAGCAATTTCTTAATATATTTTTTTTAAACTAAATTAAAAAAAAAACGAGACATCAGAAATTCATGAAATTTTCACAGTAATTGGCAGTACAAGGATATTAACCCATAATAGATTGGGTTGAATCTCTCAATTTTCGTATGCTTTGTGAATTATTTTCGTGAATTTTGGCAAAATTTTAAAAATGGATCGGCCATATTTATTCCGTCATTTTGAATTTTAAGTTTGTAGGCATTGGTCCGTATTAATATTACCAAAATAAGCCTTTATGCGAAATTTCAGCTAAATCGGACATTTGTCAAAAAATTTGAACCACTCTAATGTCTCAATTTTTTTTTTTTTTTTTTGAATTTTTTCACTATTTTTTTCTTAATCAGCGGTGCAAAAAATGGCCCTATGCAAAAAACACACTTTTGTCACTTTTTTTTTCTGGGACCACTGTGCGGGGGTGGAATTAGAAAAAATATAATTATCAGATTCAGTTTCTTCGACCTCAAAAACCCTTATTTACAAACTTTCAAGAAAACATTTAAAAATATTTACCCCCTTAGATTCGATTTCAGGAATCTTAAAAACACCTATATAGAAATTTTAAAATTTTTTTGAAAAAATATTGTATTTTTTAGTTTCATTTTTTTTTATTAAACCAAGGCTTTTCCTCAGCTTAAGCAGGGAAAGCAAAACACCAATACAGTGCTCCAGGGCCCGTTCTGTAACTCAAAATTTGCAATTATGTCATTATTTCTTGCTTAATACAAAGCTATAGCTTTGTATAAGTATACTTGAATTTAATGCAGATGACCCCCTTTTGACGCTGCAATTTTGGTGAAGATTGCGGGTTTTGATGCGGCATCAGTATTTTAAATGTACAATGAAAATACTTAAAGTGCCCTTTGGCAAAATTTCTTTTTGCAGAATTATTTATTAGTCCCCACCATTGCCTAAACCATCAATAACTCTTTTTTTAAATGTAGATGTACCCCTTTTGGTCCGGCACTCCTCACATGATGTTTGATGATTTAAATTAAATTTTTATTTTTATTTTCCTAAATACTAGCTAAACTTTAAGGATTTTCGTCAATAAAAAAATAGCCCTTTATATTTTTTTAAGTTTGGGCGTAAAATGATCGTTAGCACCTACATAAACAAGATATGAAATAAAAAATTGGTTAATAGAAAGTTGGACTAAAGTCTTGTTCCCGGGAACCGTGATCTGTAAATCCGAATTCAAAAACAGATTTAATTTTTCAATTTTATAATATTGTTTAAGATTTTACCTGCGAGTCCTACATAATCATTAAATCTTTTTAATAAGATTAAATAGTATAATCAGGTGCAGATGCACAAAGTTTTAAAATTAGACAAGGGCGGGCAGCAGAAAAATATTGGGGGGGGGGGACAAGACCAGGGGCCGATGTATTTCATTTTAAGGGGGGGCATCCATAAGGGAAAAAAATGCGCATTCACCAAAAATATAATTTTGAAGGTATTTCTATGCTAATATAACTCGCTGGAGTGACATGGCCCCCGTGCCCCCCCTAAATCCGCCACTGGACAAGACACAAATTTTGCCTCAACTCGTCCATAAAAAAAGATCACTGCCAAAAAAAAATTGACAAAAGTTTTTTCACCCTTCCTTAAAACTGATGAGTAAAAAAAAGTTCAGGGGTCCTATTCTCATTTCGGTAAGTTTTATTCACGCGTGAAAGCCAAATTCACAGTAGTTTTTCTAATGAAGTGATTGGCCCAGACCGTGTAGCTCCGCCCATATTCATCGAAATATCAGGCGGAAAAAATACGCTCGAAACCAGAATATCTGCTCGAAACCAGAATAGGGGTGCAGCACTTTTTTTTCTTCCATTTCCAATTTTTTTTCTCCCTCCCATAAAAAAGCATATGGAATATTAAATTAATGTCCAAAGTTTGGTAACTAACACAGAAAAAAATCGAATATTTCTATAGAAATAAAATTTGTACATGCATGACGTCAGTAATGCAAAATAATGGCAGTAATGTCGAGCAGGGCCGGACAAAGCCAGCCCGGGCCCCGGGGAAACTTTATTTCTGGGCCCTCAATTTTTCCAAAAGGCTTTATCCCTGGCAGATAAATTTCGCCGCGCCCTCCTTGGAGGCCCGGGCCCCCGTCAGACGGCAATAGAAAGTTGCCCCAGGATGAAGAAACTCTAGAAGAAGAAGTAAAAGACTTGAGCTTCAATGAAAAAACAAAAACTCTACTGATTTAGCACTTTTTGTATTAACTGAAAAATTGACAACTTTCAGGAAAATACTGATATCTCCTAAACTAGAAGTAAAAATATAAAAAAATAAAAAAGAAAATATTAATTAAAACTGCGGCAATAAGAGAGACTTAAACAATTTGATAAACAGGTGCAGTGGCGTACCAAAAAGTTCTAGAATATGGGGCAAAAACATAGTTGTACATTTTTTGTTACTGTTAATACAAAAATACTTTTTTTAATCATCCCTAATACAAACAAAAGTAGAGAATGTTAAAGC
>OY294044.1:88370758-88437361 GCA_958510825.1 Brachypterus glaber
GGTAGTGCTACACTATTTCACGCATAATTGTTGCAATAGTTGGTTTTGTTTGGGAAATAACGAGTGTTGGAAACAATGTTAGTTAGACCACTTTAGCTTTTTCACTTTTGGAAAAAATAGCAATTTCTAAAATTTATGTGTGAAATAGCTTTAAAATGACATTAAATTAATTATAATCTTATTTGGTGGGTCTTTTTATGTTCTATACAACGTTTCTTGTGCGTTTTAAGCTAAAATTATTCATATTGTGATCCTTTTTTTTTTTGTAAAAACAGGTTCATTTACTATACCCTAAAAAGTGTTACGTAATACATGGACACACCCAAAAATTATTGTATAGTATAGTTTTAAGGTAGTACTAAACTATTTAATACATAATTGTTGAAATAGTTGGTTTTGTTTGGAAAATAAAGAGTGTTGAAAACAATGTTAGTTAGACCACTTTAGCTTTTTTACTTTTGGCGAAAATAGCAATTTCTAAAAGTTATGTGTGAAATAGCTTTAAAATGACATTAAATTAATTAAAATCTTATTTAGTAGGTCTTTTATCTTCTATACAGCATATTTTGGTTTTTTTTTAGACAAAATTATTCATATTAAGTTTTAGTTTGGTGGGTATAGGTCTTTTTCTTTAAGAAAAACTACTTTTTTAAACTTGCCGACGTTTCGTAAAATATATTTACTTCCTCAGGGCTCTAAAAACAAATACAAAAACAATTTTACTAAGAAAAGCTACTTCACTGTAATATTATAAATATGTAAAATTATGTTAAACAACATTTCTAATTTTAAAATAGTTCTAAAAACATTCAAGTAAAAAAGAAATATAATAAACAAATTAGTTAATAATTCAAGTTAAAAAAAAAAATAATATATAGTGTTTTAAAATTTGTAAAAAAATTCACCCGCGGCGCTATGGCTAATTTACCCACGTATTTTTTTAGTTCAAGCTTGCAAAAGCTTAAAATTTGTAAAAAAATTGCCTGCGGCGCCAGAGCTATCAAAATTGAAAAAAAAAAATCGGCTGCGGCGCTAAGACTTTTTATTTTTATTAATATGCGAAACGCAAGACGTATTTATGATATTTGAATTAATTAACTCATCATTGTGTCAAATTCCATACATCTACAAAATATTACGCCTTTCTAGAATATTTTCAGTGTTATTAGAATTGTTTTGTACAATATTTCAAATAAATCCATGTTAGTCCTTAGGTTTTCCCAAATCACTCCAGTTCTGATGAAAAAAGGTCAAAATTACGCATCTAACTTCAGAGAATCATGGGACTATAAATGCCATTTCACAAAATCTATTATTAGCAAATAATTCTAATTCTTTGCGAGTCTTCCACGATTCAAATGGATTCAAATCAAGCAGCAAGTTAATAAATTTAAATAATTTACTATCATCGGGGAACTTTTCTACTATTCTTCTCGTTGTTTCTCTTAAATTTCGAGCACGTTCTCCATAAGTTAAAATAATTTCTTTCTTTACTTTTAAAGTTATCATTTTGGCATTCAAAACTTGGTTATTTAAAAAATTTAATTTCAAGGCATCCTACTCTTTTGCCATAGCGGGGTCATTCCATTATGCAATTGCCCTTTTTTAAGGTTTTATAAAATTAAGAATTTAAATCGAAAATTATTGTTTTTAGTGAAAAAAACTATCATATGCTAAAGAAAAATTGTTACTTTTTTTAATTTTGGCATTTGAAAGTATTGTTATGCTTTTAAAAGTACATGTGTGGAGCTCTAGCTCAAAACCAAAAAAGAGTAGAAAACTTTTGTTTTGAGTCAATTGAAGATAATTAGGTCCATATTGACTGGTAAAAGTTTCATGTTGATATCTTTGTTAATAACGCCACAGTTTGACTGATTTGTCTACCGTGGGACACCGTGTATATATAAAAAAAAATATTTGGTTATATTGATTTTTTGGGGTTTTAATGATATTAAGAATAAGTTAAAAAAAAGAAGGGTAAAAATAGATTGTTTTAAAAACTTACTGTTAATAGAGTTTTTCTTTGTTAAATACAGCCTGTTCCAGAACTCGCGTACCGAAATTTGAGGGTATATTAAAAACACTCGGGAAAATATGAAAAAAATGTCAAAAAAATCCACCTTCGTTCAATTCAAAAATAAGAACGCTTGTGGACCAATACTGTTGCTGATATTAAATTACCTTTAAAAGTTGAATTTGTAGCTATGGAAGCAAATTTAATTATTGCAGGTACATATTCTGTAGGTTGACATGGTGATTAATGTGACGTAAATATTTATTGTCAAAAAACCACCGCCGGATGGAGTGACCCTATAAAAATAGAATATTTGATAGCCTCTGTCGGTTTTGTCAAAATATAATAACCTAAAAAGATTCTAAAGTTAAAAGTCTTAAACAATGCATGCGTCAACAATTAAAATGCAACCATAGTTACTAATAAGTAGGTAAAAACTAATTTGTAGGTAATTTAACATCAGCAACAGGATTGGTCAGATTAAATAGCTCCCTTTTTAATTAGTATTGAAGATGGATTTTTTTTTAAATTTATTTTATTTTTTCCAGAGGGTTTTTAATATACCCTAAAATTTCTGTACGCGAGTTCTGGAACAGGCTGTATATACATAATAAATAAATAAAAATTAAAACAGAAATCACAGATATACATTTTAACACAAGACATACATAAAGTGAGAAACGAACTGCACAGACTGAAATTAAAATAATCAGATGCTTGCTGCAAACTAAAACTTAATATAGTTTAAAGGTCACTAAACCAAATTTATTATTCATATTTTGGCACATTTTTTTTTTAAACAGGCTCATTTAGTATACCCTAAAAAGTGTTACGTAATACTCGGAGACACCCAAAAATAATTTTATAGTATAGTTTAAAGGGAGTACTACACTTTTTCATGCATAAATGTTGAAATAGTTAGTTTTGTTTGGGAAATAAAGAGTGCTGAAAACAATGTTAGTTGCACAGAAAAAAAGGATTCTTTGAACCAAAGTCAAAGTCCTTGAACGAAGAGCGCAGGTACTTGAACGAAGAGCGCAGATCTTCATTCAAAAACCTGTGCTCTTCATTCAAAAACTTTGACTTTGGTTCAAGAAAGCCTTTTTTCTGTGTAGACCACTTTAGCTTTTTTACTTTTGGCGAAAATAGCAATTTCTAAAGTTTATGTGTGAAATAGCTTTAAAATGACATTAAATTAAGTAAAATCTTATTTGGTGTTTTTTTTATGTTCTTAAATTTGTGCGTTTTTAGCTAAAATCATTCATATTGTGAACTTTTTTTTTGTAAAAATCAGTCTCATTTAATATACCAATGTCAAACTATTTCTCGACAACAGGGGATCCCGTTTCAAATATTTGTTAATTTACTGTTTGATGATAATTATAATTATTGCCATTAATAATGTATATATATTATGCCTACCTACTAGTAATATTATATATTAAATATAAAAATATAAATTTTTTGTAATAATATTACGCGATATAATACGATAGGTATCCTCTTTTAGCTTCCCTTGGGGTTAGACCATTAGTGAATTTAGATTCTGTGGTTAAAATTTAATTTTCAAATAATTTATATAAAATAGATAACAATGAAAAGTTTTAAATACATTAACACATTTCAAACATTTTTACCTGTGAACAAGCTAGTTTTAAAGTTATAAATTGCTATAATTAAGTTTTAAATCGTTTTTTACGTCTCCTGAAAAATATGACGTTTTGGAGTTAGACCGTTAGAGCCTTTAGATGACGATATTTAAAATACTATGTTATTTAAACCGTTTTTAACTAATTTAAAAAATAAATAAATGTTGAGTTCCTATGTCATCGTTTAAATTACTGGGTTTGGGCAGGTTTATAGACCCAAAATGTGTTTAAACTGTAAATATATAAGTATTGAAATATGGTCGTAACTCATTTTCGCCAAAAATGTTAGTTAGACTACTTTAGCTTCAGCCTTACCATATAGTGTAACACTGTAGGAAAACCATTTTCAAAAAAAAGTGCAATTAAGAGGAAGTAAAATTTTGTGCCACCAAAAACGTTACTTTTTAAAAGGCTATTACTCCTTTAATATTAAATTTAGGTGTTTGGCGAAGAATACTTTTTTGCTCAGTTTTAAATAAAGCAGCATTAAAATTTTATTGATGCTCTTATTTGTTTCCCATTTAATATGTCATCTTCGAAGGACCGTAGCTCCCTTAGGGCTCATTTCCGGACCACCCTTTATAGAAACTTTTTTTCATATTTTTGGATGTAGAATCACCTCTTAAATTTTGGCATGGCAGTTATTGATCACCCTTTATACGCCTCAAATAAATTATAGATTTTATAATATCGATACTTTAATTCGAAACTGTTCTCTCAAAATCTCGAAACAGGCCTAGTTCGGAAAGTTACATGTTACCATGTAACTGGTGACCACAGCACCCAAAGGAACCGGATCCAGAACCTGGAGATTTAGAAATAATTTAACTTGAGATATATAAAATACAGCCGGGAGAAAATAATGAAATTAAAATGGTCACCAGCTTTTAACCAATCCTCGAGCGTTTTTTGGTGAATTGTTGCTTTATTGAATACGACAGTTTAAAACTAAGGTATGCATAACAAAGGCCATAGGCGCCGACTTTTTAAAATCCCAGGGGGGGGGGGGGCAAATTTTTTTGAAGTAAAAAAAATACATAAAAGTTATAAAATTTTATTCAACGAAAAAAAAAAAGAATAAAAATAAAAATAAAAATTTCGTTGTATTTTTAATATTGAATGTTATTTGTTAATACATATTTTTTATTTATATCGCCACCAATGGTATTTAATACTTTACTTGTGATATTAAATATTGCAATGTGTGTATTGTATACAAAATGTTGTCATACTAACATAGAGACCGTGCTGGTACATTTGAATTCCCACGCAACAACACGTTGAATAAAATTTTATAACTTTTATGTATTTATTTTACTTCAAAAAAGTTTGCCCACCCCCCTGGAATTTTGAAAAGTCGGCGCCTATGGCCTTTGTTATGCAAACCTTAGTTTTAAACTGTAGTATTCAATAAAGCAACAATTCACCAAAGAACTCTCGAGGATTGGTCTAAAAGCTGGTGACCATTTTCATTTCATTATTTTCTCCCGGCTGTATTTTATATATATCTTAAAGTACATTCAAGTTAAATTATTTCTAAATCGCCAGATTCTGGATCCGGTTCCTTCGGGTGCTGTGGACACCAGTTACATGGTAACATGTAACTCTCTGAACTAGGACAGTTTCGAGATTTCGAGAGAACAGTTTGGAGTTAAAGTATCGATATTATAAAATCTATAACTTATTTGAGGCGTATTTGAGTGCATATTTAAAAATTGTGAAACTTTTATAATATTTAAAAGTACAGACAATATTCCAGGGGGACCATGACCACGTGCCCTCCGGAGCCGACGCCTATAACAAAGGCCTACATCGAATTTGCTCCTTGTAAGCTAATAACTTTTTTTTTAAGCTTGAGGCAAGGCTTTGACGTAGGGATCCAAAAATAAAAAAAATCTTGGAAGATAAAAATAGACTGAAAGGAAAAGTATGAAACAAGTATAAACTTCCGAAAAGTGAATTTGATGCAGGCCTGTGTTACTTATTTTATCGACTTGTAAATTTCTAAACCTCGCATCTCAAAAAATAAATTGTCTCTTCCTTCTACTAAACAACTCTCAGAGTTGAACTCTACATGATGACTGTGTAAACAAACTCGAATATAACCTAACTTATAAACTAATTGGAATAGTTAATTGGAGTTTGTATGAGTTACCAGTCATCGTGAGTTAATTAGTGCAAGGAACCGAAAATTGACTTTTTGATAAGCGAGGTTTCAAAATTTACAAGTCGATATTTTACTTGTGTCTGTTTTGGCCGCCAATTGCGTATAAGTGTTGGTTAAATGCCACCAGACCCAAATGTTTCCTCGCTGTTATTAAGTTTGGTTCGTTGTACCATCTTCGATTTACTGGGTCAAAACTCCAAACAGTATCGACAATTTTTTTATTATTCTCTTCCCTTGGGTCCGAACCACCTAAAAAATAATGAATCCAGCTTGAAATTATTGAAATTAACACGTTCGGTGCCGATGTAACATATGCTGATACATCGGCGTAATGCGCGCGGTGCCGGTGTATCAACGTGTGTTACATCGGCTCATAAAGTTAACTAATAATTATTTAAGCAGCTTAATACTGAGCTTAAATTAAGCTCAGTATTCCGTCGGCACTGCTGAGGGTTATTTGTGTAAGTAACAGCCGCGAACGTGTTAAACAGTAGTATATAACACTCAAGCAGCTCTATTCTTGACCATTCGCAAAAATAATTCGCATAGGCAGTTGCTGTGGTACAACCAATCACATATTAGCTTCCTTAGCAACAGCGTATGCGAATTATTCTTGCGAAGGGCCAATAATAGAGCTGCAACGCGTATTTAAGAAAATTTGCTAAGAGTGCCAAAAACTACATAAATTGTAAATGATCGAGTTATTATAAAAAAACTTGCTTTTGCAAACAATTAGCTAATATTTTAAAAAATCAAACTTTTAGTCATCATTCACTTTATTAATAATTTAGGTTAGTTACCGGTTTCGATTATCATCGTCAGACTAGCTAAAAATATATAAAAATACTATATCCATAAAAGGTCAAAAATAACCATTTTCTATGGTTTTTAGGTTAGTTACCGGTTTCGATTATCATCGTCAGACTAGCCAAAAATATATAAAAATGCTATATCCATAAAAGGTCAAAAATAACCATAGAAAATGGTTATTTTTGACCTTTTATGGATATAGTATTTTTATATATTTTTAGCTAGTCTGACGATGATAATCGAAACCGGTAACTAACCTAAATTATTAATAAAGTGAATGATGACTAAAAGTTTGATTTTTTTAAATAATATCCTTTCACTATATGTATACGTACGTTAAATTATGGATCTCAATATTTTTGATTTTCGCAATTGGGTAATTAGCTAATATAATACAATACAATACAATATAAGTGGGGTTGTGAGGCATGGTACTGCCTTTCAAATCACTGCGACCAATGAGATCTATTGTGAATCCCCTTTGCAATTTAGTCCACATCAAACTTTAGGCTTTCAAAGAAGCCTAAGAGTTTTTTGGGGGCTACTTGGGATATATCTGCAGGTCTTGGGTATACCTGTTCTAGATATTGTAGCCTTTTGCGAGCAATGGCTTCGCAGAAGCACATAATGTGTTCGGCCGATTCTGGTGCTTCTGAGCATAGACGGCAAATGTCGATTTCAGACTTTCCCATTTTTTTAAGATGATATCTTAACTAGCTAATATAATAAGGTACTCTTTTACCAAATTTCAAGTGATAGTCCTTATTTGTTAAAAAGGTTATATCTAATAAACCTGTATTCCCATTACCCAGAACTACTAGTTTTGTATGTCCACGTTTATTTCTAGAAAATCATAAATAAGCCTTTTCAATAAACTAATAGCAGAAAGTAGAAGTTCTCGGCTGGGTTTATTTTTGGTAAAATACGTGATGCGGTAAAAAGGTCAAACACGCTAACCTTGAACAGATATCAAGTTTAAGTGACTTGCCAACGCCTACCAAAAGTTAGGCAATCCACATTAAAAAACCATTATTAAAATCTGAGGTGCTCGGTTTCGAAAGATAATAGTTAATTATGGTACTAGTGGGTAAAGTAAGATATTGCCCATAAGAAAATTAACCTGCGAGGCGTCAGCCAAGCAGGTTAATTTTTGAGAGGACAATATCGGTTTACCCATGAGTGCCATACAAGGTTTTATCCAATAAATAGCTTAGAAATTCATATTTTTATTAAAAATTATAATGACATTTACAAGAAAATAATTTGACAAGTGACAGTTGAGTGGGTAAAATAAATAATTATCCACTCAATAAAGTAAAAGCCACGCGGGGGTTATTATTGAGTTTATCTATTTAAAATAAAGCTGGTAATTGTCTTATTATCTGTATGTATTGGATAAAGGACTTTATTCCTTAGAAATAACCATAGTGGCCTTAATAAAACTTTATTTTATACTGTTTTAAATTATTCTATATGAATATTCGTTAGAGATTTTAAATTCGTTCACATAAATATTCAATTTTCAATTCAGAAAAAATTGTTGCAGAGGTATCTGGTTACTTATTTTCTAAAAAATGTAGTTCTGTGTATTAAATTTCTGTCATAATGACATTATGACACATTGAGTCAGAACAATAATTAAATAATAAAGTGTTTGTTAAATATTTTTTGTCATAATTATTATTTTTGAGAAAATAAGTTGCAATAAGCCTTAGTGACGCTTTTTTCCGAAATGGAAATCAATAGGTCATTTTTGTGAATGGATTTAAATTATCTCATCAAAGTTTATGTAGAGTAAGCTAATAGTATATTAAAGTACTAGTTCCATAACATACGTTTTTAGCGCAAGCGCAAGCGGCTCGTTTTATCTTATCTTTTATCTTATCTTATCTCATCTTATCTATCTTATCTTAAAGTACTTGTGCTCTAAAAACGTGTTATGATATAAGTGCTTTATACAATTTTTTCTTTTTTGGTCTAAAATTTAAAAAACTTACATTTAAATTGACGACTGATTTAGGGATTTTTGTTTTGGGTTGGCATTACAGTTTACACTATGTTTAAAATTCTAAGAACAAATGATATTTTGATATATTTTACAGTTATCTCTTCTTTTTTCACTGCAATTAACCAGTCCACAATTTTAACACGGTAAAAAATAACCCAAACACAAAATTTTGTAAAAAATTAAACTTTAAATCGACATTGACAAAATGGCACGCAAAACGTCAAGAGATAGGCTTTTGTATGTTGCCAACCCAACAGAAAAAAAAGTTGAATCCTCTTATGGGCCTATAAGAACAAGCAAAATGCGTGTGATTATGAGCTTATAAGATTCGCAAAATAGAAAAACTGTATAAAATAAAGTCCATTATCTTCCGAAACCGAGCACCTTAGATTTTATTCTTACCTAGCGTGCAAAGGAGGTAAAAACTATTATTTTTTGAGGCTATTGGTTTTGCTTTTTTTACGCTTCTTGACGTTTTATGTCAAAAAGATTATTTCCGTCAAAAAAACAATTCTGTATGTCGATCTGTCTATCTGTCTGTCTGTCCAGAAAATTTGTGACCACGTTAACTTAAGAAAGTTTTGATCTAAACAATTTAAATTTGAATCTATTAGGTTCAAGAACATGTTAATATTCAGAGTTCTGGGCTGCGATTTTTTGGGTAAAATCGAGATGATGTAGGGCGTAAAATATGTTAAAAAATATATATTCGGTTTTCGAAAAAAAAAATAAAAAAATATTTTTTCTTCTAGTAAACCAGGGCCTATATCAAAAAAAAATTTTCAAGGCACGGTTTTTATTTTTTTTTTTATTTTTTTTTTTTTTGATAATTTTACGTTTTTACCTTACCAACTAAATAGATCCGGCCCTTAAAAAACTGCATCGAGTGATAGCATCTTGGCTGGGGCAATTCCCCGACAAACTGCCACGTGTTTTCTTCAGGGACGTACTTGAAAATATCCTTCCCCGTGTTTTGGCCCACTCCGTACGCAGCATGGGGATCTACACCGCCAAAAACAAGAACAGTTTCGCGATCGAGTTGGAAAAGGGAATTTTCGGTGATGTATGAATTTTTTCCGGTCCGCTCTGTCCTGTCGTGTTTTGAAAGTAGAATTAAAATTAGGACAACTTTACCCATTTTTCAGTTACACCAAACTAAAGTGCCTTAATGTGACATTTTCTGTCAAGAATAAAGTAAAGACAAAAAATCTGAAAAAAATTATAATAATTTTTTTTGTCTAGTTTTATTTAACGTTCTATGTCGTTTTTAGATTTTTCTTCTATTGTAAATAATAAAAAAATTACAACTAAAACAAAAATTTAACCCCCCTTCCCCCAACCGATTTGCTAAAATACAAACATGATAATATAAAAATACATTTGCATACCAAATTTCAAGTCGCTAGCTCCAAGCGTTCTTAAGTTATAGTGGATAAAGATAGACAGACCGACCGATAGACAGACAGACATCATTTTCTTTGCTTTTTAATTTTTCTCGACGTTTCAGGAAAAAATAAGATGATTTAAGCAAAAAAACAGCTGTCTCGAATGAGCGAGAATACTTTCTCACAAATAAAAGATATATTCAATTTCTAATATTTGGGGGGGGGGGCCGGTTGAGAGAAAGAGGATTTTTTTTATCTTTAAGGCGGTTTTAAAATATCTCTTCTATTGTGAATACTAAAAAAGTTATGTACAGAAACAATTTTTTGCATTTTGGAGGGGGGGTTCGTTAGTGTAATTTTATTCTACCTTTTATGCGGTTTTTATTTTTTTCTCTTATTGTGAATAATTATAAAGTTATAATGTCTAAAAAACAGTTTTTTGAATTTTGGCGGAAGGGGGGGGGGAGGCGCTGTAAAAAAATTAAAATAACTATTTTTGTTTAATTTTATTTTACCTTTCATGTAGTTTTTTAATTTTTCCTCTATTGTAAATAATAATAAAAATACCTTCTCCTCAACCGATTTTGCTCAAAAACGAACTTGTCCAAGATAATATAAAAATACATCTACATACCAAATTTCAAGTAGCTATCTCAAAGCGTTCTTAAGTTATCGTGGATCCAGACAGACAGACCGACCGATTTTTTTTGTTGGTTATTTTGATTTTTCTCGACGTTTCAGGAAAAAATAAGATGATTTAAGCAAAACAAAAATTTTGATTTTTTTTTTCTATTACAATACTTTCTTTTATGAAAAAATAAAAAGGATAGAAGCGCGTTTGCGGGTTTGCCATTTCCCTAGATTTTATTTAATGTCTCCACTCTAATTCTTGACAGAATACGTCTCTCTACACCAATCAGACCAATCACACCAATCACACTGTTTTAATTTTTAAGAACTGTCAGAATATTTTTTAAAAAATTAATTTATTTGTTTAAATTCCGTGTGTAAAAGGTATTTTTGTTGGGTTCCGCACTTTTTTACTTTACATTTGGACACAGTTCTTTGTCATGTTTAAGAAATCAAAGAACAAATAATAATGGAAGGGCGAAAAATGTGCGCTAAAAAGTGCAGTCCCAAAGAACAAACATATTAGTAGATTCCCCAAAAACTGAAGTTTGATTGGAATGTCATAAAAATAAAAACAAATTTGCGTTTAATAATTATTAAATTATAATTATTAAATTATAATTATTAAATTATAATTTGCCATAGTGTCGGCTCCGCCAAAATTGTAACAGTGTTCTAAAGTTTAATTTTTATCAAAAAAATTAAATTAAAAATAAAAATATAAACTTTCTAACGAGCACAAATCAATAATTAATATTTAAGTTTTTTAAGAACCGACCAGTCACCAAGGTATCTAAATTTTGGTATTACCTTAGAAGTCAAAAAATTTAGGACTATCAGTCACAGTCCTATTTTTTAGTATCTGTTTAAAAAACTGCGTCTGTGATTGGTGATTTTTTACAAAACTGAAAAATGATTGGGTAAATGCCTTAAAAATTAAAATTTTAGATAAAACTGTGATAAATTACATTTAATAATTCTGCCTTAGTGGCGCCTTCGCCAAAATTGCAAATAACAGGTCCACAAAAAAACTTTAATTACTCTTCACTAGACTATATTTTATTTGTATTTTTGGATGCTAAAAACGAATTTGAAAATGCAAAACCTAGCTGAACCTCAAAGTACGTCTTATGGAAAAGTGGTTTCGGCTAAATTTTGGTTTTTCTCAAAAGTGTACACGGGCACAACTGCTAAAAATCAATAGTTTAGGTAGTATGAAAATCTCAAGCACCGCGGTGCACAGAAAAAGTGGTTTCCGTCAGGTTTGCCTAAAGGAGACTACCAAGATTGGCGAGTGAGGGAGAAAGTGCACGAATAACAATAACAATAAGGCAAGAGGAAACTAGTCAGTAGTTACTTACTGACTAGTTTCCGGCAAATTTACAGGTTAAACAACCTCCAGGCGAGCCAGTATTTTGACGGGTGACTCATCGATTCTTCGAAAGGAGTGGGTTATTGCCCTACGCTGAGAATACTACTTTGCGAAAGTAACTCCCGCCACGTTCTACGGAACAAGTAAGGAGTATGGACATGGCCTATTACGACAGACTGATAGGCATTAAACACTGTTTAATACAGGTTGAGGATAAGTTACAATGTTAAAACCACTGATGATTTTAGATGGATCATCATGTGAGCTTTCAAGGAACTGAGGGACATAAAGCAATCTTCGAGGAAACGCTTAGTTCCGAGGTGAATGGGATGTAAGGCCAATATAGGTTGTATAAGTATGTTCCCATCATCTCATGGAAATTAAATTAAGTGCATACTAATTAGTTTAAAGTGCAGTTCAATCACCACAAGGTGGTGCTTATCCTCCTACAGGCCACTCCCTATAGGATCTCGGTAGTCTCCTTTGAATATGTTATAGCTCTCGAATTTCTGATCAAAAACTCCCAAAATTTAATACAATAGTTTATGTGCTGGAGAACTTTGAAGATCTCGAGCTAGCTGGTCCAATATTGTTTTTTCTAGTTTTTTTTGAAAAGATTTTTCAGTTTTTTCGTTTTTTTGGTTTTTCGGTTTTTTCATTTTTTTGTTTGTTTGTAGCGTACAAAAATACGTAAGAAAAATAGTCTGTCTGTAGGCTTTTTAAGCAGGCACAACATTTTTTAATTTTGTTTAATTTTCACCATTATTTAAAAAAAAATACAAGAATAAAATTATTTAATTACCATAAACCACATATTTTAAAAATGAAAATATGAAATTTATTATATATAAAAAATTCTGCTTTCAACATGTAATATGAAAAGTCTACTTACAATGCAGTTTTATTATCCTTAAACATATTCAAAACTCTGGTTTTACTTAGATTTTGGCAAACTGATTTTTTTGCCATATTCTTAGAGATAATTTCTTTGAATTTTTTTCTTTGTCTGTAGGATCTATAAGCTCTTTGTATTATAACTGCCGCATATGTTTCTGAATAAATTTTTGATCTTTTTTTGACTTCTTCGTTTCGAGGTTTTTCGACAATTTTTTTCTCAGGGTGAGTTGCATGGTATCCTCGATAACTTCCGGATTGTTTGTCACTGCTAGAGTATAATTCTTTCTTTTTCAAAATTGGAACGTTATTTCTTGCCTAAACATAGAAGAAAGCATTTTTATGCTATTTGCACATGTTCATGTGAATTGATGGGCATATAAAATGTACTTTTACGCTAAAACAAAAACTGTTTTCATAATTTTTTTATCTTGTTTAGTAGTGTTAATAAAACATTGAAAAATTTGTGTGTTTTAAAATGTTTATTTACATTGCCACCCTAACACTATATACACTTGAGTACAAAAAAAAACGATCCACCCAAAAAATTGCCATTTTTTAAATTCAAATATTTCGAAAACTACCTAATTGATTTGACTGATTCTTTTTTTGTTTTAAAGCTTGAACATTCTCTACTTTTGTTTTTATTTAGAATCATTAAAAAAACTATTATTGTATTACCAATAACAAAAAATGTACAACTATGTTTTTTGACTCATCTTCTAGGACTTACATGGTACGCAACTACAACTGTTTATCAAATTGTTAAAGTCTCTCTTATTGCCGCAGTTTTAGATAATATTTTATTTTTTATTTTGTTATATTTTTACTTCTGGTTTGGGAGATATCAGGATTTTCCTGAAAGTTGTAATTTTTTCAGTTAATAAAAAGAATGCTAAATCAGTACAGTTTTTTTTTCATTGAAGCTGAAGTCTTTTACTTCTTCTTATAGAGTTTCTTTATTTCGCAGAAAGGTCGCCAGATGGAGTGACATTTTTTTTCTTTTACTCAAGTTTATCAAACCCATGTTATCTTTTTGATAAACTTTTTATCATATATTTAACTAGAAGTAAAAATAAAAAAGAAAATGTTCATTAAAACTGCGGCAATAAGAGAGACTTAAACAGTTTGATAAACAGTTGCTGTGTCGTACCATGCAGGTCCTAGAAGATGGGGCAAAAAACATAGTTGTAGATTTTTTGTTGCTATTAATACAAAAGTACTTTTTTTAATCATTCTAAATAAAAACAAAAGTAAAGAATGTTTAAGCTCTAAAACAAAACAAAAATAGTCAAATCCATCAAATAGTTTTCAAAATATTTCAATTTAAAAAATGACAATTTTTTAGGTGAATCGATTTTTTTGCTCTCGAGTGTAGATATTAAGGTATACCTAAACGTCCGTCTAATAGGGTGGCTAAAAAAATCACCAATAACATTTAATATTTAACATTTTTTTAAGAATAAAACAACATAAATAATTCTAAACTTCTAAGAAACAAATAAAAGGTACGAGTTATGCATTGTAAGTGCTATAAAGAATCAATTATAAAATTTATTTAATAAACTGATTAAACACTAAACAATGCTTTAACTTTTACCTTTTACGATTTTCTTATATGCACTTACATGATAATTCCTACCTCTTACTTTTCATTTCATATCGAAAACCTGCCAAAAAATATATTTGAAAAAAAGATTTTGAAAATATTTCATATAAACTTACCAGTCAAAAACATTCGGTTAAAATGTTCCACAACTTTTCGCCGATGGATTTTTTGGGAAATGTTTTACCTAAATTTAGGTGTTTAAAGATTTTTTATATCTTTCCGTGCTCTCCCAAAAGTTAGAACATGTGTTGTTTTTTTTTTAGTAGCATAGAGATTTTTCCAAAAATCTCGCCCTATGGAAGTCTACAAGGAAGACATTTGCTTGTCCCCAGGGCTGTAGCTATGGGGGGGGGATGGGGGAGCCTCCCCCCACCTATCTTAAAACCAAAAAAGTTGCATATTTCATGGATTAAAAAGATAAAAGTTGCATATTTCATGGGTTAAAAAAAATAAAATAATAAATTCTTAATTATGGGAAAAAAAGTTTTAAATTTTATCTCTTAAAAATATAAAAGTTGGGATTTTTAAACCTTAAAATAAAAAAAATTGCATATTTCATGGATTAAAAATATAAAAGGTCCTTTTTTTATGGGATAAACATAATAAAATAATATTTTTAATTTTGGGAAAAAAGTGGTAAATTTCATGTATTAAAAATATAAAATTTCGAATTTTCAAAGAACTTGCATATTTCGTGGATTCAAAATATAAAACTTGCATATTTCATGGGTTAAAAATAATAAAATTATAAATTTTTAATCTTGTGAAAAAAGTTGTAAACTTCATAGATTAAGAAATATAAAAGTAAGGATTCTCAAACCTTGAAAAAATATAAATATGTTAAACATCCGTCCTAAATGTTAATATTGTGTTGTTTTTTTCAAATATTCTCACAAAGTGTACCTACTTATTTATTGTATTTATTGTTTGTTACTATGTAAAATAAAATGTTTTTTTTTTTCGATAATAAATAGAATTTAAAAATTTAAATTAATCCTCTTTTTTTAAAAATCTTTAAAACCTAAAAGCATCAACAACGTTTATTTTGTTATTTAGAAAGGGGTGGGGACTTTTTTTTAGTCATGAACTTTATTTTTGAGTTTTGAGAAAGGGTGGGGCCTTTTTTTTTAGTCATGATTTTTTTTTGTTTGTCGAGGAAAAGAGTTGCGTTTTTAGGCGCTAAAAAAGTTGTAATTTTTGATCTCCTCCTCCCCACCAAATCTCCTTCGCTACGGCCCTGCTTGTCCCTGGGACTTCCATGGGCATTTAGGGGGATATACCGTAGAATATTTTCTCTTATAAAAAACATCCCATGAAAATAAAAAGGAGGACTTTTGCTTACTGGAAAGATTTTATAAATAAAACATTCTTGTCTACATTTATCCATGTTTTAATAATATAATATAATATATATACTCAGTATAAATAAAATTATGTAAAAAATGACCCTCAAAGTGTTTCACGACCAAAATATTTGATAAATTTTCGAAACTATTTAAGATATCTTGTTAATTTTTTTCCTCTGGCCAGTACTTACTTTCTTTTTAGACAAAAACTCATCCATCGTAGGTACCCTTGGAGAAATCCTGTCCTGCATGACTTGCATTGACGTGATTGGTCCTTCGACCATCCCGTTGAGTTTTTGGGACACAGTTTTTGGCTTATTTTTGTCCATAAGCTGCGTCCTCCGGTACTGGTCGAGGTAGATAAGAAATTCCCGATAAGTAAAGTACGTTTTGTCGCTTCCGCTCCAATTTCTTGTAGTTGGCTCTTGGAGGCCCAGAACAGAGTTCCAATGTTGGAAGTCGTCGTTTTCTTGGCCGTACCAGTACTTTATTATTACGTATCTGTAATTAATATATTATTTTAGTTTTTGGATAGAAAGACGGAAAGACTAGGGTTGTCAGCCTTCCTTTATTTCAAAGGTCAGTCCTTTATTTTCTACTTCTGTCCTTTGTCCTTTATAAAACCATTAAAGAAAGCTAAATGTCCTTTAAATTTAAGATGAATATATTTTTTATTCGATTGATTCTAAAAGAGACACTTTTTGTTCTTGTTTTACGGGCGAAAAGTTGAACTTTGTGGCCCTAGGGCTTTTTAAAAGAAGATGCTTTACTGTAATATTTATAAAGAAATATGACCCTTAGGTCACTTTTGGTCTTGAACTAACTGTTCTTTTTGACCAGATGCAGTTATTATAATCATTTCATACAAAATAAAGATTTCTTCTATAACATAGCCTCAAAATATATGTTAACTGATTAATCTGTATTCATCCACTAAAATAAATTAAAAATTGTAAAAATCAATTTCAATATTTATAATATTCATAGAAAGGTTCAGAAGTATTTTCATAACAGACACATTTTAACAGAAATTAATCACCAAGCTAGCTTTTTTAATTTGAAAATGAAACCGCAAGCAAAAGAACAGATTCAATTGTTTTTTTTAGCTATTTGATTGGATAGCAATTTGTCATGGATAACTAGATAAGTAATAAGACACTAAAAAGAAATACTTTTTGCAATTTAAAATTATGTATATTTTAATAATTTATTATAACTAGTAACAATCGAATAAAAAATATTGTATAATACACGGTCAAAAAGTTAAATTTAGATTTCGTAGGTTTATTACCCTCGGGCCGGCCCGATCTGCCCGCCCTCGTCTTCTAAAAACCTACTCAATCGAAAAACTTAACTTTTTGCCTTTGTATTATAAATAACTATATAATTATGTATTGTAGGTCCATGTGCCACAATTGTTTTTAAAGATCAAACGTAAAAAAAGGCTGGTAATAATAATAAAAGTTTTATGTTTCAATTTAAATCAAATTGTGAAATTGTATTTTAGTATAACTGCTTAAGCAAAGATAGACGAAGTAGGGAGCTGGTACCATCGATTTCATAATAAACGCTTACACCTAAAAATGTTACAGATTATATTGAACTTTATCAAGGTCTCTTTGACATTTATTTGTCAAATAATATTATGACATTACTTGTCAAAATAATTCACATTAGTTATGCCGCAGCTTACAAATTATCAAAAATGTATTATAACAGCAAGAATAAATGACGGGATAAGTGTACGTGAAATAGCCACTGAATTAAATGTTGCAAACAGCACTATAATGCGAGCAAAGAAAAAACTTGAGGAAACTGGACAGATTAGCAGAAAGCGGGGTTCTGGTCGAAGTAGAATGAGTAGTGCAGAAGAAGATATGCAATTAATGAATTATCTGCGGTAAAACCCTTTCCATACCGGAGTCAGAGCGAGGGAAGAAACTAACTTTCCTGGGTCATAATGCTGAAGAATTACGACAGGCCATCATTGAGGCTTGGCACGCAAAAATTACACCAAATTACACAAACCAACTGTTAGAATTACAAAGATTTTTTTATTTTTGATATCTTAAAATAATTCACTCTTGATGATGTTTTTTTTCTTTATATTTTTGAAGACACTATTTTGAAGAAAAAAACATTATCCCATGAACCGTAAGAGTTGTACAAAAAGCGCTTAGTGTTTTGGGAGTTCAAAATCAAGCAGGGCAAGTTATAAAGAGTGACTTTTTTTGAGATCAAATCAAAAATAAAAAATAAATTCCTCTTTGTAACTCTATCTGGAGACATACTGTATAAATATCATTTATAATAAAATTTGTTAACCTTTTTGCTTATAAGCATATATGCTTAAAGACAGTTATAGGACTTACACTATATAATATACACTGTACTTTAACCTTACTTAATTATTACGGAAAATGTCAGTGTCAATCTTAGTAAAGTACATATACCACAACTAAAAATTTAAAATGTTGGGGTACCTCAGGGTTCTGTGATGTGAGCGTTTTCTATGAAAATGATGGTACGACGCGGCGCATGCTCTGTCCACCTAAGGCGCTATAGAGATCTTCAGTGTCGGCCACATCGCTATCAGTCAAAGACAGACAAAAAGAAAGATACAAAGACAAACAGAAAGACACATAGACAGAAAAACAGACAGATTTGTTATGAGGGGAAAGTAACTTACGCCAGTCCATCATCGATCATTTTACAAATTGCCGGATCACTCGCTAACTTAGTGAAATCTTCATTTTCAGAATTCCTCTTAATATCCACCAATTGCCATGGCGCGATATTGCCAAACCGCACGCAATCCAAAACCTCGTATTTGTAATTTTTCTCGCGATCCACGTCATGTTTTAGCCATCTCACCGCAGCCATGAACACCTCCATTTCGCAATTGATGCAAATGTAGTTGGATTTGAGGAAGTTTTTGACGTCCTCGATCTCGAGTTCGAGCCAGTCGTGGGACGAGACCAACATGAGGAAGAAGTGCTGAATTCGAGGAAGCATGAGTTCGCGCACTTCCGGTAAGTTTTTGGCTTTGGCGTCGACGTAGAGCAGGAAGGCTGTGTCCTCGCTGAAGATTTCGGTGTTGTCGATAAAGGCCCAGCACTGCTCGACTAAATCTGTGGATAAAAATGGAATTTTTGTAACTAGATGTAAATGTCAACTAAACTCATCAAACATTTTGTACAATAATTATATATCGAGAATTATATTTAAAACTAAAATACTCTTTTTGCTGCTGCTGTCTTTTTGGTATATCAAAGAGACAGGCTTAGTGCCTAAGGCTTATTTGTCTAAAAGGAGTTGGTTTGAATGGAGAATAGGGGGGGGAGTGAGTCCTAGCTCACTGATGCTTTAGTTGCATGATGCAGCTTGCATCGATCATGAATTGGTAATTACCCTTTTTCACTATAAAGAAGCTCCACAGCCTCATCAAAAAAATATGACGAAAATATTTTGGTAGTACCAAATTGGTATCCCACAAACAGATTTTTATATGATAAATATATCTGGAAATCCAGATGTTCTGATCAGATGAAAATATTTTCTCATAAGAATACCTACATTGGCTGCGTTCAATGAAACCAGCAAAACTAATCAAAAGTCATCAAATGATAAGTTTTGCTAGCAAGCTGCTAAACGGCTAATATCTGTCACTTACCACAACCACCATTTGAGGTTAGAAATACCCAAAAAAAGTACATTCCCGCGCTTTTCTAAAATCAATTAAAACTAATCATATCAAAATGTTGATGAGGAATGATTCCAGCGACATCTGTTAATCGAAACTGGTCATAGCGTTCAGTAGTGATTTGACAGCTTTCGATGAGTTTTGCTGTTTCCATTGAACGCAGCCATTTTTTTTTAATTTCTAAATTCTTGATGACATTTCATATGGACTTCTTCATCAAGTTTTATGCTATTTCATTAGCTATTATAATATATAATTATAATTATAAGATTTCATGCGGTTTTACATTTTTATATGTTTATGAGATTTTAAAAGTTTCGATATAATGATAATTGGAATAGTATTTTTTTATAGTGTGTAATTTATATTTTTTGTATTGTTGAAATAAAGTTATTAACTACCTTTGATTTTTAAATATTTTGCGGCATTAAATATGTCCAAAACATTTTGTCTATTTAATTCCTTGTATGAAGGCTCTCCCGTTATCATCCATTCGTAAATAAATCCAAATGATGAGGCACTGCATTTATCCTGTAAGAAATCAAATTGCTTTATAAAAAAACTATATACAGGTTGATGTTTTTTATGAAAGAGAGCGACAAAACGCTTACATGGTAGCTGAAGCCAATTTTTAAATTAAAACAATATTTTTTGTATTTTTTTTTTCGAAAACAAAAATCGATATTTATCTAAAGGATCCGGATTCTAAGGACAAAATTTAAAGAAATTATATACAATGTATACATTTTTAAAATAAACACTGCCACGCATTAAATTCCGGACACCTAAAAAATTGAAATTTTTTAAATTCAAATATTTCGAAAACTAATTAATGGATTTGACTAATTCTTTTTTAGTTTTAAAGCTTAAACATTCTCTACTTTTTCTGTTTAAGAATGATTTTTTTTTCGTATTAACAGCAACAAATAATGTACAACTATGTTTCTTACCCCATCTTCTACGACTTGCATGGTACGCCACTGCAACTGTTTATCAAATTATTAAAGTCTTTCTTATTGCCGCAGTTTTAATGAATATTTTATTTTTTATTTTTTTACTTTTTTACTTCTGGTTTAGGAGATATCAGGATTTTCCTGAAAGTTGTCATTTTTTCAGTCAACTTAAAAAGTACTAAATCAGCAGAGTTTTTTATTTGAAGTTCATGTTTTTTATTTCTTCTTCCACGCTCATGTCTTTTACTTCTTCTACAGTTTCTTCATCCCGGGGCAACTTTTTATTGCCGTCTGACGGAGGCTTAACGGTGATTTCGCAGAACTGCCGTCGGACGAAGTGACCCTATTTTTTCTTCTACTCAAGTTTTTTAAACCCAATTTATGTTTTTGATAAACTTGATTAGAAGAAAAACGTAACTCGGTTAATCTTCAAATTTAAAGCACAGCATCAATCAAATTCATGTAGTACTTTTTAAGTTAACTGAAAAAGTGACAACTTTCAGGAAAATCCTGATATCTCCTAAACCAGGAGTAAAAATGTAAACAAATAAAAAAGAGAACATTCATTAAAACTGCGGCAATAAGAAAGACTTTAATAGTTTGATAAACAGTTGCAGTGGCGTACCATGCAAGTCCTAGAAGATGGGGTAAAAAACATAGTTGTACATTATTTGTTGATGTTAATACGTGTATATAAAATCGTAAAGAGACAGCGCTAACACCAAGAACTTTTAAGAAAAGATCTGCTGCGATTTTTCTGTTTGTGGTTATGAGTAGCCCAGAATCTTAGGAATCCCTAGAAGCTCCTACAAATATGCACTGGTTGTTTGCTTTGACCATTCACTATAACTTAAAATGGCTTCAGGACTAGCGTGTACGCATGCCGACGTAATTTCCATCATATTTAAAATAAAAAATATATATTCAGAAGCGAAATAAATAAAATGGTTACTTACAGAGGGTAACTCCACTTTTTTGACAGCAATATAGGCATCAAACAACTCCGAATAACATTGTAAAACAATAAGATGACAGTTAAATTCTTCGTGATCTATGTAAATCTTACAATCTGCATTTCTGAAAAATGGTGATATACTTTTTGAATTTTAACCTAAAGTTAATTTTGAAGCCTATATACAGGGTGTCCAAAAACTTCTGCCAAATGAATCCCCCAGATGCTAGACATGAAATTCACCCGCTCAAGTCCGGTCTATGCAACATTTATACCCGCGCAGATCCGTCATTTTCAATAGGGTATGGTAAGCTTTACAACTTGTTTGGTCTTCACTTAAAACTTTCAAGTACCTAGATACACATAGGCGCCGACTTTTCAAAACTTCAGGGGACCCATTTTTTTTGAAGTAAACAAAATATATAAAAGTAATAAAATAAAAAAAGACTAAAAATATATTTAAAAATTACGAAGATCGTATAATATTTAAAAGTATAGACAATATTTCAAGGGGGCCTGGCCCTCTTTTCTGAGTCCAACCTCCACCTCCCTCCCCCCTCCGGAGTGCCGTCTATGAAGATACTTACGTATAATTTGTTATCCTAGAATACAGTTCTAAATAAAGATTCTTTTTTTCTGGAAGCTTAACTTTCTCCCACTGTATGTCTTCATTTCCACAAAACCCTATTCGTCCTAGGTTTAGTTCTGGATCAAGAATTTCCGCAGTATTTTTACTTTCATATTCGGAAGCCTCTTTTTGCGCGCTCCTTTGTGGGGTCTGGCCCAAAAGTGATCCTAAACTCGTAAGTCCACCCTAAACAGTTAAATAATTTATTTTCCACGAGAAAAGTCTCGAATTTGTAAAACAAAATTAAAATTCATTTATTGTTTTTTTAGGTTTCTCGACGTTACTTAACATGCGAGGTATTATGGCACACAAATTTTGATATTTTGTAAATAAGGAAATCGCTTTTAAAAAATTAATTTAGGCCAGGTAATGTGGCATCTTCTTTAATAAGTAGCGTAAAAATTAATTTCAAAAAATGAAAATGCCTGGGGTGCCATTTTTTTATTTTTTGCATAGAAAAAGCACGTGTAAAGTTTCACACCAATCAAAAATATTTTTGATGCTCCAAAAAGCAAAAATCCCCAAAAAAATACATATTTTTTAATATACTTTACAAATAAAAGTGTCAAACAAAAATTCTTGCAAATAATAAAATACAACTTTTATGTTTAATAAGTTTTTTAAAATTAAGCTAATGGTTTTTAAATATTTTGGGTGCGCTGAATCCGAATCTGTAACTGTTAAGGAAATCCATATACCTAAATGAAGTCAAAGCCTACTTCGATGAATTAATATGTTTTGGTATCACAGAACCGCATTTTTTCAGTGCACGCAATATATTTTGATGGTTTTTAGATAATTTGGTTATGCTGAATCCAAATTCATACACTGATAAAACAGGGCTTAGTAAAATAAAAAAAATAAATAATTTTTACATAGTTGGCTTTGACCTCAATTATTTTAAATTTTCCCAATAGATACAAGGTGGCACCCACTGAATTTGGATTCAGCATAACCAAATTATCTAAAAACCATCAACATATTTTGCATACACTGAAAAAATGCGGTTCTGTGATAACAAAACATATGAATTCATCGAAGTAGGCATTGGCTTCATTAATGTAAATTTCTTTAACAGTTACGAATTTAAATCCACCGGATTCGATTTTTTCTTATTTTGGCTTTGCGAAGCATCAAAAATATTTTTAAATGGTGTGAAACTTTACACATGCTTTTTCTATATAAAAAAGAATAAATGGCACCCCAGGCATTTTCATTTTTTGAAATTAGTTTTTACGCTACGCCCATCAGTTTTTTTTTTAATTTTTAGACCGATATTCTCTGTTTAAAAATAAAAAAAAACTGAAAATATTGTTGCTTACTTGGCTTAAGATAGTATCCATTGCATTTTTTGGTATTTCTCCATAATCTTGTGACATTTTTGAACTATTTTTTATACTCTGGTCGTTAATATTGATTTTTGTGTTATCTGGATCTGCTACTAGGACGCTAAATTTTTCTGAAGCGAAAATAACCTAAAATTTAACAATAACTTTAAATATAATTTAAAGTTTTTCACGCTCACGGTTCACCTGGGCGATTTTAAATAAAAATTTCGTGGACCCCTACATTTTTTGGACTAAAACATAACTGATGACATCAGAAATCAATTCCCATTTGAAAGAAAATCGTAAAAGGTACACTTTTTTAGACAGATAAAAAAACGTTTTTTTGAGTAATAAGGTGTGTCAAAAAATCGCGATTTTCAAAATCAAAAAGGCTCTCTGGCTTAATAGTTGCTCCTTAGTAAAAAACAGTGGCCACTCAAAAATGAGCCAAATCGATAAATGTTTAGAGGTAGCTCAAACCACTCAAACAAAAAAAAAATCGGTACCTGTTTTTCGGATAAAACCTGATACCGATAAAAATTGAGCAAATTTTGGAGGGTTTCTTTGGTAATATTTAGAAACAATACTAAATGTAAGAACTAAAACAATTATATCCCCCCTCCCCTTAAGTTAGAAAATGAAAAAATCGCCAATTATTTGAAGATTTCGCGAAAATTTTATTTTTGCAAGTGTTTAAAAGTGCATAAAAATAGTTTTAAATAAAAAATCTACAAAATTATATAATAGTATATAAGCATATATACATGTTAACCTACATGACTATACAGAAGACATCTTTTTTTCCTCAAGTTGAGTAAAAAAAAATTAATTTCGATTAGAAACCGGGTGGATTTTCTGTTTTCTGCCTAAAACTTTTTTCGGTGTACTTTTTTTTTTATTTTTTGGTTGGAATACTTTTTTATGTAAAAATACACAAAAAAGTTTATGTGGTTTAACATCGCAGGTTTAACCGTTTTAAAGATAAATGCATTTAAAAGTAAATTTTTACGCATGAAGAACCAAAAATAAATAATAGTAAAAAATTAAAAAATATAAAGCAAAAAACAAATATTTTAGTAATGAGTGGTTATTTAACATTAAAAACATAGAAAAAGTTTATATGCACCTTGGTCGAAAAATCATTCCTAAGGAAGTTATGTACTTTTAAATATGCCCATTTTTAATAAATTTTCGCGAAATCTTCAAATAATTGGCGTTTTTTTTTATGTTCTAACTTAAGGGGAGGAGGAATATAATTCTTTTCTCACAATTAGTATTGTTTCTAAATATTACCAAAAAAACCCTTCAAAATTTTCTTAATTTTATATACAATCACTTTTATCCGAAAAACAGGTACCGATAGTTTTCAAAGTTTGAGTGCTTTTTAATCGATTTGGCTCATTTTTGAGTAGCCACCGTTTTTAACTAAGGATTAACTTTTGAGCCAGAGAGCATTTTCGATTTCGAAAATCGGGATTTTTTGACACACCCTATTACTCAAAAAAAATTTTGTATCTTTCTAAAAAACTGTATCTTTTACGATTTACTTTCAAATGGAAATTGATTTCTTATGTCATTAGGTATGTTTTAGTCCAAAAAATGTAGGGGTCCACAAAATTTTTATTTAAAATCGCCCAGGTGAACCGTGCGCTGTAGGTAATACTAATAAAAGCTAGTGAAAAGTTTTGTTTTGGCACACTTATAATATTTTGGGTGTGTATTGACTTGGGTACACTAGATGTATAATGGAAATTTAATAAAACCTGCAGTGACACATACCTCTGCTGCTTTCGTATAAGGGGTCCGCCTTTGCGAAGCTTCGACTAAATTAAGCGAGTCGCACCTGAACTGGTATGATCTTCGCCTTTTACCACACATTCGCAACTGAGTCACTGCAGGTTTTATTAAATTTCCAGTATAGGTCGTGAGTTAGAAAGTCTGGCACCTCAAGACTTAGTTAGTGCCACTATATTGACTGATATCATTTTAATTTGGATATCTTTAATAATAAAACTAAATTAACTGGTCTAACGCTCTGTCTAATGTCAGTTTTATGTAATTTATGATTTTTATTTCAGACATCTAACGGTATAACATCAGGTCAAGGGGTAAACCTCTGACAAAATTTTGTACACCTGAATTCCTTTTAGGAGGAAATCGTCAAAGTTTTTCTTCAGATTATCTTCAAAGATTACCTCGAGTTTATAAGATTTCCTCGGAAAAGGAGGAAATCTTCAAAGATTTCCTACCGATTAAATTGGAGGTATCCAATTTGTACATCTGAATTCCTCTGCGGTTTCTCGCATAAGGATTATTTTTTGAAAAACATATTTTATTCCACAAAAAACTTCTATTGCTTTAATTATTTTGTTTTTTTTTTAATACTTTGATAGAATTTCCTCATCAATTTTCTGGTGGAAAGTGACATTTAATCTTCCCGGGAGGAACAGAGATTTTCCCTCCGCTTATAAAATTACATAAAATTTTCCGTTGTTTTAAAAAGTATTATGAAAACCGATTACTTACTCTCTGTATGCATTTTTTAAAAACTTTTTTAGCATTTTTTATAATATTTCTTATTTTAAATTAATTTACAATTTAAAATTTGTTATATTTGTTTTATAATGTTCCTTTTTTTTTAATTTTTGTAATTAGTGGCATTTTGCTTTGTATGGAGGTATTAGAAAAAATCATATGTATTTCTCTGGAGTAAAGTGTCAGCCTCCTCCCTACTGGGGAGTCCCTAGTAAATTATCAGTAGTAATACAAATAGCTACGAGTACAGCTATTAACCAGACTACATTTTTCTTACGTTTTTTGAGCGCTGAAAACGAATTTCACAATAAAAAAGCTCGCTGACCATCCCTTCTTATGTAAACCTTGTTTCTCTACGACCTAGTTAGTAGTTAGTGCATATTTCCCATCCGTTGCCTATGACAACGGATGGGAAGTAACATTGAGCTGATTTTACATACCTGCTATCAGAAAATTAGTAAAAGTCAAACCCATAACCTCAAATTGACAAACTAATTTTAAGATAATTTTTGCGTTTTTTTATGTTTAGGTTTTAGGTCGTAGAAAAAATAGTATACCCACCTCGACGCAAACCATTTCAGGTTCGCGAACTCGGTGCGTAATATACTATTTAATCAGATTTGGCTAATTCAAAACTTTTGAATCAAAAGTATTCAAGGGCACAACCCCAAAAATCAATAGTATCGGTGATGTAAGTATAGTTGAGTCAAATAACGAAAAATTCCTGCGTTAAATTGCAATAAATGTACACGGGCTGATTTTAAAGGGTAGTAGTGGATGGTTACAGAACACTCCTGTTAGTTTTTCAGCGGGTGATTTGCGTAAGCGGTGTCCGCTATCTTGAATTTTAGGGGTCTCGAGCTACCTCGTCCAGTATTCTTTCTTGAAGTTTTTTGGAAAATTTAAGGGGTCAGCAAGCTTTTTCACCCTCAAATTCCTTTCCAGCACACAAAAATACGTAAGAAAAATATAGTCTGGTTAAGAATAATTGACTTAATTTTTTTGTGTGCCTGTGTTATTCAAGTGACGCAAACTAATCGGCTTGTTTTCTTTTCGATAAAGTTATAATTTTTTTATTATAAATATTGTATGTGCACATGTGATTTATTATATTTTGACGCGTATACAAATTGACGCCACATGTAAATTTGTAAATATCTAGGACCGAGAGGAAAAAAATGATCTTAATTTACATTTTTATGAAAAGTGTCATTTGAATTACGTTAAAATATATCACACTATAATTTATGATATACAATGAAAGGATATGTAAAATTACTCAAAAAGTTTTCATATTATAAAGCTTAATATTTTGGGATCCCTTCCCATTTCTTACCATTTCGTCACATACAGGGTTATTCAGAAATAAGTTCAGAGAAATTAAAGAGGTGATTCTACGTTAAAAAATATGAAAAAAAGTTCGTATAAAGGTTGGTCCGGAAATGAGCCCTAAGGGAGCTGAGGCACTTCAAAGATGGACATATTGAATGGGGAATAAAATAGCACTAAAATTTTAATGCTGCAGGGCGATTCTTCATTTAAAACTAAGCAAAAAGTATTCTTCTCCAAAATACCTGCATTTAATATCAAAGGAGTAATAGCCTTTTAAAAAGTAATTTTTATTTATTTTTTATTTATTTATTTATTTACGCATAATAGCAGTTGTAACACGCTGTCAAATGAGTACATAATGCAACCTCACAAAAGTATGAGCTGCATCATGCACCCACAGACTGCAATCGTTTAAACAATTTACAATATAATAATTAAGTATGTATAGAAAAAAGAATAAATACACAAAACAAAGACAAAAATATAAAAATGAATAACTATGTTTATAGATCAATGTAAGGGACTCTCGCAAATAATTTTTCTGGTTCTATTCTTAAACCGCAAGTAGTTATTATCAAAGAAGTTTATACCGCTGTTGCACGAATTAAATAGTTTTCTGACTCTATTCATTGGACTGTTAGTTCTACAAATTTGAATTTAAGTTGCTCAGTTGCCTAGGAGGTATGTGAAGAGAAAACTCTGCAAGTAAGCTAGGAGAATTGGTGTAGTGAAGTGGTTTTTTACTATTAAATATTTTTCTACTAATGTAGTCATGTCGAATTCTATCACTAATTTAGTGATGTGGTATATAATTCGGTTATAGCCCAGCAGTTAATTATAACTTTTATTATAACTTACTCAGTTAGGTTGGCCATACAATCTTCCATCGTATTTAAAGTATACCCGAGCGGAGAATATACTTAACCACTTATCACTTTATTCGGGAGCGGGTATTCTAGGAGACGGCGCTTTGGAAACATAAAACGATTTCTTCTTAACTTAAGAATAATATATTAAATAAATGTGAATAAATTCTTCGAGAACATGAAAGATCAATTCTTACTTCTAAGTCTATGCAAAGCCCTTAAATTCTAATTTCCATTATATATTAGTTTTCCATTAAATACTACTAACTTAAAACATTCTATGTTTGAAATCCCAACTATTCGCAATCATTTTCAAATCCCAATTTATTTTCCACATTTTTCTTAGTGTATATTAAAACTGGTTCGTATAAGTCATTTAAATTATTTTACAAAACATTTTTCAAAGTTAATTAATATTCGTCAAAATTTCTATCAGTGTTCATACTATCAATATTTATAAGTGTCCAAAATTATTTTTATGTCTGATAAAACGAGTCTCAAAATTTTTCTAAGTTTAAAAACTATTTTTAATTCAAGAATAAATCTCAAAATTAATTCTCACAGAAACTACATTTTCACTTTTGAAACTGGCGTAGAGGCAGTCTAACTAAAACTGGATAAAAATGAATCTTTTCATGAGTTTATATAGCTAATAAGAAGGTCACTAGTTAAATTTATTTGACAATGCTATTAGCGCAAAATATCTACAAAGATACCGCGCATATTTAATTACCCCGACAAAAGAGTTTCAGTCTCATCAATTTGCAAACTAATTGCTATTTCTGACATCTGAAACGATCATTTTAACCATAAATTCAATTTTTATAAACAATTTGGACTACTAGACAACTTTTAAGTTATACCGACAAGAATTACCGAGGAGGGGTCCGATCAAATGTAGGACACACCGAACTCTTCCGAAGCCGAATCTCGTGAAGCCAGATTGTATCATAGCGCAATATTAAAGAAATATTATTTTAAAATTTTAACAACATATAAAATATTCAGATCATAACATTGGTCATACCATTTATTACTTTATAAAAGAAATATTATAATATTTTTAGTGACATAAAATGTTACTTCCTCTTAATTGCATTTTTTTTTTGAAAATGGTTGCTCCTACAGTGTTACACTATGACATTTTTGATGTACTCAAGAAATCTATATTTTTTACCAAAAATCCAAAAAAAATATACATAAAAAAGTTTGGGGCAAAAATGTGTTAATATTTTGTCAGTCTAGACACGCCTCTGGATAAATTCAAAAAAATAAATTAACATAAACTTATTGCCCTTATACATGCAAAAGCTCGTCGCTCTAGCTTAAAGGATACAAAAGTTATTAATTAAAAACATTATTTTTATTGTAATTTTAAAGAGCCGTAGCTCCCTTCACGGTGATTTTTTGGGGGGTGTTTTTTGTTTGTTCTGAAACCCTCAACTTCCTTTGCCATTTAATAGTACCGTCCATTTAAATAATTTTCAGCGAAAATTAAAAAAAATCTACCGTGCGCTTCGTTTTTTATTAAAAAAAGTAAATGCTAAACGAGCTGCGAAGAGTGAAGATATGAAATGCTACGCATTCCATTATATACTATTCAGAGTAAATGGTATATTTCATTTTCCCAAAATTCAGATTTTTTTTATTTTCTTTTTGAGAAAAAGAAAAAAAAAATAAAAAGAAATTTTGAAAATTTTTTTAAAGTTTTTTTTTTTAATTTTTTTTTAAAGTATTTGGAAAAATGCAATATACCATTTACTGTGAATATAATGAAATGCGTAACATTACATGTCTTATTGTTTTTAATGAAAAACGAAGCGCTCGGTAGTTTTTTTTTATTTTTGCTGAAAATTATATAAACCGACGGTACTCAAATGGTAAAGGAATTTCAGGGTTTCAGAACAAACAAAAAATACACCCAAAAAAGCACATTGCACATTTCTGGACCAACCTTTATAGGAACGTTTTTTCATATTTTTTAACTTAGAATCACCTCTTAAATTTGTCGAACTTATTTCTGAATAACCCTGTATATTTGGAAGGTGTAAATAAATTTAATTTTCATATAGCACACAATATCCTTCGGATATCCTCTAAATGTCCTTTTAATCATAATTATTAGCCTTCAAAAGGGCGTACTAATTAGTAAGTTAACTAGTAAGTTAAGTTACTAACGCAAGACTTTCCTCGGGGGAAGTAATATTTGTGCAAAAATAGAATACGTGCTGCAGTTTTTAACCAATTAAAAACATTTTTAGAAAGTAATTCTCTTTAAAATAAACTAATAAAAATTCTGAGAAAATCGAATAAATAAGTCTCGTTGAGCCTTTCTTATTAAGAATATGATGCATATTAATATGCTAATATAATAATATATTACACCATTTCAAGAACAGTATGTATACAGAGCGTGTCAAAAGTCTGCCCCCCCTTAACTTTTGAACGGATTAAGATATCAACTTTTAAAATACTTAAACAAAATAACCCAAATAATTTTTTAGTATATATTTGAATTGCTTAGGAATCAAAATGAAGACAGGGGAGCAATGGGGAGAATTTTTTTTAATTGAAAGGGGGGTCGTGTGATACATCATTTTAAAGCTTATAAAATTCTTTATTCGTTGTATAATTTTTAATTTTTTAAACCTTTTTTTTAAGGTTTCCATTTTTCTATTTTTTTTTTTTTTGCTAAAAAATGCGATTTTTTAAGATTTTTTTTTGTAAAATGTTATTATATTATTCAAAATTAGTTAAAAAGTATTCAATTCAATTCATTTATTTATCGTAAGAAAAAGTTTACAATAGTTATTTTACAGTAATTTCACGCTAGACATAGTATGTCCGTTTTATGAAAATTGGTTTTACAATTTATATTTTATTTTACACCATGTCTTAGTTTAAATTTTTACTTTACAAGAAGTTGTATAACAATAAAAAATTAAATTAAAGATAGTTTTTTTTAACAAAACTTAAAAATTAATGTGTGTGTGTGTGTGAGTGTGGTGGAATTTAAATAAAGAAGACTATAAGAAAAGGAAAAATGGGAGGGACAAATACTAATCATTGTCTAATAGCTTTTTATGATTTCCATTTTGTTTTATATACGCTTTTAATTAATGCTTTAAACTCAATGAGAGGGTTTTAATTTTAAGGCTTAGGGGTAAGGTGGGGTCCTTGATAGAATACGAAACGTTGTGAAAAAGATTTTCTGCAAAAGGGAACCGTTAAAAAAGGCGTCAAAGTTGTTCTTGTATGTTCTTGTTTAACCGTATAATTTTGATTTTTATTTACTTTGAAAACCCAATTTAACAGACTAAGTGCATATAACTCGTGAATGCTAAATAAAGCTGATTCGCTATATAATCTATCAGTGGAGTGTCTTCGATCTCTCTCTAGTAAAATCTTTATCAGTATGTTTTGCGTAACCTCTAGACCTCTTATTACATTTAGGCAGCAACCACCCCATATGGAAATGCAATATCTCGACGAAGGCATGATAAACGGCGAGCCGATTCTTTAAACTCAAAAATTTTCTAATTTGACAAGGAACATGTATGAACTTCCTTAGCCTTTTAACCAGATTTTCTGTATGCTCCTTCCATCTCAAATGTTGATCAATTACTACTCCCAAGTATTTTATTGAGTACTCTTTCTCTATGTATGAACATTTACAGGTTTTTGATTGTTAGCAATCGATGTCGTCTATATATAACTTAGTTTTGTTAGGTTGATCAACACTTGTTATGGAAAAAGCTAAAAATCTAGTTTTTGAGATATTGAGACTAAGGGAGTTTACACAGAGAGTATAATTCATGTATTTGCATGATGAAATAAACCATTTTTAAAAAACTGTTTGATTTTTTTAAAGAAATTTTGACGAAAATCCTTATTCTTAAAAAATATGTGGACCAATAGAGAATTTTATAAGCTTTAAAATGATGTATCATACCACCCCCCTTACTATTTAAAAAAAATCCCCCTTGCACCCCTGTGTTCATTGTGCCCCCTAAGCATAAAAAATATATACCAAAAAATATTTGGGTTATGTTATTTAAGTGTTCCAAATTTCAAGTTGATATCTTAAGCCGTTCAAATGTTAAATGGGCGGGCGAACTTTTGACACGCTGTGAATATACCAGAAATTAAAAACTGACATGTTCTGTCAACAATTGACAAATTATACATGGTTGTACTAGGATTTAATTCTAAATCAAAATATGAAAAATATACGGGGTGTTCCGTTTAAAAATTATTTACATTACTTATTTAATGATTTACATTCTCTTAATTTCATTTTAAGTTAATAACCAAAAAGGTTGTAGGGGGGTACCACTATTTTGTGGCACCCGGTATATATAATTAAATACCAGCAGTCATGTTGGGTGGTTCCAAAGTCTACCAGTCCTGGTTATAGAACCGGTGTTATTATTTACAGGTATAAAATACCACCATACCATATAAAAAGACTCGTGGTACATATTTATACCACTACCCCCACCCCATCCTGAGTGAGTTTTTTATGGCTCAAAAGTGTTCATTGTATTGTATTGTATTGGGAGGATTGGTGTAGTGGTCTACCGCGTCTGTACATGACAAGTCTACTACACTGGCCCATATTTGCCCTTTTCAGTTAATTAATAATTAAAATTTGGCGAAGGCGTAAATGAAGCGGATACTCCCTATAAAAACTGGTTCGAAAGTCAGTATAAGCCTGTGGTTCCCTCTAATACTAACTCACACAAGTCCTGGACTTAGGGGAAGCTTAATTAAGTAGAATAGTACGAGGTTTAAACAAACAAACAACTATTTGGGTATCCAAAAATAACAAAAACTTAAAAAAGAGTAATCCTTTCTTAAAAAAAGAATCGTCTCGAAAGGGTTAATATAACAAGTTTAAATGATATATAATATACAATACCTGCTGGGATTTTACTTTCAGGTTTCCACTCGGAGTAAGCTTAAATGGAAATACACCTTCTTCTTTTTCTCTGTTGGAGCTAAAAACTTATACATTAAGGCATATCCAGAAGCTTACATTAGAACATAAAACAAAGAATGCGGTGCCTTGATTGGCTTACAAGATACATGGGGGCACATCAAGCCAATCACGGCATCGCATTGTTATGTATTACGTTCTTATGCGAGCTTGTGGATATGCCTTTAATCTTGGATTAAATTTTTTAAACTACAATGCGATTTTTTTAAAGCATTAATAGGTTTTAACAAGGGAGGTATTGAAATCGTAAACTTTACAACATCATATCATTCTGACAAGAGATTTTAAAAGTTGGGTTAAACTTCTGACAAAAATCCTCTAGGGTAAAATACAGTAAGTACTGGATTTTTTGTTAGTTTTTTGTATTGTACTATTTAAATAATTCTTATAATACTCTATAATTAAAATAGTTATGTAAATTATGTTGTTTTAGGTTTTCGATTTTTATTCTACTAATTTTAATTTTTAGAAGAAAAAAATCTAAGCGGATACTGTTTTTTTGCTTTGATATGTTTTAAATTTGACAAATAAATAACCTTACTTTAAAAATTTATTCTTATCTGTCAAACAAAATTAAACTATGTTGTAAAATTTACGATTTTAATGCCCACCATAAAACCTATTAATGCTTTTAAAAAAAATTCGACAGTGGTAAGAGACAAATAAAAAAATGCAAAAAAAGTGACATATTGACATATTAAGGCCTTAAGGGTACGTACGTATTTCATAACGCACATTTTAGGCAATTAAGACCTCCCGCATATAACGCACTTTTTCTTTATTTTCCTGTACCATAGACATAACGCTGATGCTAACCCCTCGACCCCCCAAAGTGCGTTACGAATCCCAATATGATATTACATTTTTTTTTCTATTTTGCGACTCTTATAAGTTCATAATCATGTTCTTTTGGGTTGGCAACAGACCTGGCCTATCGCTTGACGTTTTCCGTGCAAATGTCAATGTCGCTTTAAAGTTGAATTTTCTACAAAATTTTGTGTTTAGGTTATTTTTACCATGTTAAAATTGTGGTTTGGTTAATTGCAGTAAAAAAGAGAAGAGACGACTATAAAATATATCAAAATATCATTTGTTCTTAGAATTTTAAACATGGTATAAACTGTAATGCCAATCCAAAACAAAAATCCCTAAATCAGCCATCAATTTAAATGTAGGTTTTTTTAAATTTTAGAGCAAAATAGAAAAAATTGTATAAAGCACTCGTTTTATAACACGTTTTTAGCGCACTAGTACTTAACTTAACGTATACTCCGCGTATTATCTATCTGAGTTGATTCTCGTCTGTTTTTTGTTTTATTGTTGGTAGAATAAATTTAATCCCCTATGTAAGGTTGCTAACTTGTATTTTAAATTCTTTGTCAATCAAAACATTACTTTGACGTTTAAATCATTATTTTGACATTAAAATAAGAAAACATAATAATTTTTGAAGAGCATAAAGATAATTGTAAAAAGAACAAGAAAGGTCCTGAAAAAGGAAACTAAAGGATCAATTTACAAATGTATTACTAAAATAAAGCAATATAATGCAGTGCTCAATAAAAGTTCCATAGTAAACGATGTAGCAGAGATTTTTTCGGTAAGTTCGTATAATACTGTTCCATAATTGTATTTAAAAGATATTATTTTAGGTATCACTAGCACAGGTTTTCGGGATTATGAAATAAGCAGAGGGCGGTGGGGCAAACAGTTTATTTACTACCGGTAACTTCAGAGTATTAAGAAGTTTTCTAGAAAGTAAAATTTTACTTTATTATAATATATTATACATATGAATAAAATCACTTACTTGGTTTATTATTTTAAACAAATTTTCAGTTTTTAGTAACATATAAAATTTGAAATCTATCCCATTTTAAGTTTATAGATAGATCAGCAGGTTTGGATTTATAATATTATATTTTTATGTAGAAATTTTCTAAAATGTGAATGTTTATTTTAATACCATATTATAAATAAAAAAAGTTACTTTAATTGATGATCATCTTGCGTTTGTTATAATTTTAAACGGACTTTCTCGTTTTAAAGACATTTTGTCATCATAATTATTAATAAGACGTAACATGACAGATAATTTAATCTAAATGTCAAAAATTGTCAAAAGCACAATAGACAATAAAAATATCACTAACAGTCATTTTTAAACCACTAATCTTAGCTGCCTTGATCCAATTTGTTACTCAGATAGATAATGCGCCGAGTTTATGTTACTAGCTTGTTAAAATAGTATGTTAAAGTACTATAGTACTTTAACATACTATTTTAACATTTAAAGATTTTGTGTTAGCAATTAAAATTGAATTAGATTATTTGACATTGTTGTTTTTATATTATTGTTTTTAAAACTTTCATATTTTTGACCTATTTTGGGGCACCGTGAGAGTTACTCTACAGTGCGCCTTCGCCAAAATTGTATGTAAATGTTGCTTTATTAAATAACTTATTGTTGAAAAATCGGAAAACATGGCAGGCTATATACTCACTTTTTTGATACAAACTGGTTGTGCACAGATAGTTTCTTTTTGGTTGGATATAGAAAATCTTTCTGAGAAATAGGGTCTGTAAAAACCAATTCAGGGTTTCGTTCTGAGTTAGCTGTGTATACAAAACGATCAGGAGACACCACTTTTTCGTATTTGAGCTTACCATAACCTTTAAAGTTACAATTGTATTGGTTTAATGCTCCATAATAATCATCGGAAAGAGCAGAATTCTTGGAGAGTAGATAATGTGGGGGAATTTAGTCATCCAAAGATTTTGGTCATGCTTTTGATCAAATTGAGACTATCAATGTGGTAAGTTTAAAATAAAACATCATAATGTACAGGGTGATCAATAACTGGCATGCCAACATTTAAGAAGTCATTGTAAATCCAAAAATATCAAAAAAAGTTCGTATAAAGGTTGAGCCGAAAATGAGCCCTAAGGACCCAGGCGCTTTATAATAAAAATAAGGTTTTTTATTAATAACTCTGGTACCCTTTAAGCTAGAGCGACAAGCTTTTGCCAGTATACTAGTCTTAATAAGGATAATAAGTTTATGTTAATCTATTTTTTTGGATATATACAGAGGCGTGCCTAGACGGACAAAAATGTGAGGCTTAACACATTTTTGCCCCAAACTTTTTTATGTGTATGTTTTTTGGATTTTTTTTTGTTAATTCCTTGAGTAAAAATACATAAAAAATGTCATATAGTGTAAAACTGTAGGAGGTACCGTTTTCAAAAAATGCAATTAAGAGGAAGTAACCCTTTTTGTGCCACCAAAAACGTTACTTTTTAAAATGCTATTACTCCTTTAATATTAAATTTAGGTGTTTTGATAAAGAATACTCTTTTGCTAAGTTTTAAATGAAGAATCTCCCTGCAGCATTAAAATTTTATTGATGCTTTTTTTCGTTCCCTATTCAATATGTCATCTTGGAAGGGCCGTAGCTCCCTTAGGGCTCATTTCCGGACCAACCTTTATAGAAACTTTTTTTCATATTTTTGGATGTAGAATCACCTCTTAAATTTTGGCATGGCAGTTACTGATCACTCTGTATATTTATATTTTAAATTGTTACACCTAACATAAAAAATACGTACCTTGTGGTAGATTATTTAAGTTAGGAACTAGATGCCTTGTACTTGCTTTTTGTAATGGATGATAATGTCGACGCTAAAAATAGTAAAATTTTCATATTATGTAGATTAGATGGTTTTAATAACACATAGCAATAAGAACTTTTTGTCTTGAGTTACTGAATACAAAGTTCATAGGATATTTCTATCACGTCAGAATTCGTAAAAAATCACCTTGATACTAATTTTTTTTGGGATTAAATTCTGATTCTGCACGCTCTTATTAAACAGAAAGGCATACTTTTCGAAAAAGGCAAAAAGTATAATTTTACTGCCCTGTGTAATTTTTAGTCCTGAATATTTCATATCAATTACTTTATATGTTGCTTCTGGGACCCAGTCACCTGATCCAGCTAAACTGTGTCGATCAGTTTCCGGAAAATCTTCGGGAGTAAAACTAAAACTAAATTGTAAAATACAGAATAAAAAATATATGCATAAATCTTACCGTAGGTTGAGCAAATCTAAGTTGCTCAAAGAACATCTATCACTAGCAGTTTCTTTCCAATTCTAAATAAAATTGACTTACTTAAAAAAAAACTTTGGGTTAAGGAAGATATGAACTTACCTCTTCTGAAGTAATAGAACTTTTTTGCATTATACGCCTGGATAAATTACTGTGAATTTTCTTCACTGTTGAACTCAATGTGGAAGTATATTTTTGAGGGACTTTTATGGATGCAAGTTAAAAAACAAGACATACCAGTTGCCATAACATAATTTTTAAACAATTTAACATGAATTTTAACTGACATATGACATATACATGACGTATTTTTTTTAATGCCAAAAATTACGTATTGCTATGATTTTTGATATATATTTTTTTAATATTGCCAAGCTAGATGACTTTGTAAAGTCACCTTGATTCTAACCATGAATGCAACACATTTAGCAAAATTCATTTACAAAAAATACTATAATTCAAGTGATGAACATGAACAAGAACATGAACATGAACATGAACATAAAATCAGAAATAAATCTATTCTACAAGAATTAAAATTTAAGAATGATTTTATTTTTGTTAATGCTCTGAAATTCTCTCTTGATGGCTTAAATTTAAGCCTTGGTTTTTATGGAGGACAAGCGCAGGTAACTAGTATACTTCGTCGTATGGGAACAACAAGGTTTCAACTGTATAAATTATAGATTTGAGTTATGATCAATAAAAACTTTAAAATCATGAAACTTACCTTAAATTTCATAATTGAGTGGTGTATTATGCTGGGATGAGCTTATTTTAGGATAAATTAATACATATAATACACATTTTGTTAATATTTTAAATATTAGCTGAAATGAATAATCAGTTGGAACTTTGATAACCCAAAAATCTATGAAAAGTAGTGGTACAACAATGTTCTAACTGAGTTAGAACAGTTTTGCATTAAATTTACATGTTTTTTGGCTGTTTGTTTTAATAATTTGTACATAAATGCAATATTTTGCATAAATTATTATTAATCATTATTAAAATTGATAATTAATAGTTGTTTCGCACAAGTATTCCTCATCAACCTCCATAATTTTGTTAAAAATCAAATTTACAGAAAAAATTATCTTGATCATGACGTCAGGGCCCATTGAAATTAAAAAGAGTCCCGCAAAAATAAAAAAGTTATGGGAAGGGTAATAATTGTCCCAATATACCGGGTGAGTTCAGTCCATGGACCCCCTAAAATTGAGTTGTTTTCAATCCGATCAAAGCAATTTTTGCAACTTTTATTTCTCAATAAGAGCTAAAAAATTGCTTGCAAAGTATTTTTTTTTCACTTTTTTTCGCCGGAAACTAAGTCAATTTTATTTTTTATAACCACACCCCCTGTATATTTTTGGATTTATAAATTCAGAAAAGAATTTTACATTAAAAAAAAAACAATTAATTAATTATTTATTATTAAAAAAAAACTTAATTGAGTTAATTTCCGTACTGCTTTAAACTTAGTCTCGATGAAACCGGAAGTGCAAAAAAATAACTTTGTATGCCATATATACAAACCATTGTTGAGAAATATAAACTACAAAAAAACTGCTTTGATCCGATCGAAACAACCTAATTTTAGGGGGTGTCCATGGACTAAAACTCACCTGGTATACAATATATACACTATGAATTAAATCTAACATATCGTCGGCTTACAAGTAAAAGGCACTAAGTCACTTTTTTGCAAAAATGGGATTTTATTGGCACTGTAATTAATTTTTGATGATCTCTGATAAGTAAACCGAACTAACTTCTAGGTGGACTGCCAAGGGATTTACCCACTATACAAAACGCACCAATTTGATTTTGATTAAAATTTTATCTGGCAATAGGCACTAAGTCACTTAGTGCACTTAGTGCTTTTTACTTGTACATTATTTCAAATGTTTCTGCACTAAGCGACTTTCTAAAAAGAGTTAGTTTTTAAAAATATGATTGCTTGAATCATTTATATGATACAATATCGCGTTATTTATTGTACTGACAAACGCATTCAAATTTTGCTATGTTAAAGTTGATGGAATAGAGACAGAACAGAGAAACAGAACTTAACCTGTAAAATGACAATGCTTTTTACGTGTACTTTCGATGTGAAGGTAATAATTTAATTTTTTTTGCATTGGTTTTTTTATTATCAGATAATAAAAGTTAAATTTGTCAATATCCCAAAACCATGTTTTTGAATTTAGTGCTCTTTACTTGTAAGCCGACGATATTATGATGATGATGATTATGAGATGATCTTTTTTAGGAAAAACCACTTGCAATGCATTACATATACCCGCGGCTTGTTTTTACCGGATGTAGTTTTAGGAAAAAAATCCTAAAGATATTTTTAGCAGAAAATTAAATTTTTCTTCTTTTTTGAGAAAATTAACTTTGTAAAAAGCTATCAAGGGCGGATTGAATCCCCCCCAGCGAGATATATTAGCATAGAAATACCTTCAAAATTATATTTTAGGTGATTTTTTCCTTATGGATGCCCCCCCTTAAAATTAAATAAATCCGCCCCTGAAAGCTATACACAAGCCTACAATATAGGCTGTGCAAAATATATAAAATTTTATTTCTTTGGGTATACACAAATATTTAAATAGATATTTTATTTGGGTTATATTATTCCAGGAAATTGAAACAGAGTCAGGAAAAGTTATATGGACATTTTCCGAAAGTAATATCCCTGTGACCTGTGTTCGATATTACCCCAAAGGGCAATATACTTTTATTTCTGATCTAGCTGGAAATATATTAATGATTTCCTTACAAGGAAAAGCCATTCCTTGCTTTAAAGGTAATTTGTTTTGATAATTTAAAATAAATCTAAGATTTGTATCTACATATACAATAAATAAATAAATAAATAAAAAAAATAATAAATAAATGATATAGGTACAAATTAATAAAGTTTGTGCTATTTAGGTTTATTTTGAAAACAAAAGTTATTTAAGCAATTTTTCTAGACAGAGTGATCAGTAACTACCATGCCAAAGTTTAAGAGGACGTTTTACATCCAAAAATATGAAAAAAAGTTTCTATAAAGGTTGGTCCGGAAATGATCCCTAAGGGAGCTACGGTCCTTTGAAGATGACATATTGACTGGGAAACAAAAAAGCATCAATAAAATTTTAATGCTGGAGGGCGATTCTTCATTTAAAACTGAGCAAAAAAGTATTCTTGACCAAAACACCTAAATTTAATATTAAAGGAGTAATAGCCTTTTAAAAAGTAACCTTTTTGGTGGAACAAAATGTTACTTCCTCTTAATTGCATTTTTCTTGAAAACGGTGGCTTCTACAGTGTTACACTATATGACATTTTTTATGTATTTTTACTCAAGGAATTCATATTTTTTACAAAAAATCCTGCAAAACTAAGCATAAAAAAGTTTGGGGAAAAAATGTGTTAAGCCTAATACATTTTTCGTTCTAAGGACGCCTCTGGATTTATTAAAAAAAAAATTAACATGAACTTATTTCCCTTATTATTACTAGTATACATGAAGAAGCTATTGGCTCTAGCTTAAAGGATACCAGAGTTAAAAACCTTCTTTTTATTATTTGCTGACCAACCTTTATATAAACTTTTTTTTGATTTTTGTAAAATTACCTCTTAAATTTAAGCATGCCAGTTATTGATTACCCTGTATATTTTGTATAAATTTTTTGCAGGTTTTAAAGACACCTTTCAATTTTTTTATTTATTTTTATTGTTGCCTAAAATTCTGATCATTCAGGGGTAACTAGCTCCCCCAGGGCCCTAAGTAACGCTCTTGATAAAATATATTATTTTGTAGAAGAAAATGAAATAAATTCTTTTGATGTGGATTTATATGGAGACATTTTAATATCTGGAGGGAAAGATGCATTTATAAGAGTTTACGATTTACATAAAAACAAGGTAAATTTAAGTTTTATAAAACTGATATATTAGGGAAAAAATAATGAAAATTGCTGGCACCTTTAAAGTCACTTAAAAAATAGGGATATAATAGTTATTTATGGTACTAGTGGGTAAAGTAAGTTATTGCCTATGAGAAAATTAACCTGCGAGGCGTCAGCCAAGCAGGTTAATTTTCGAGAGGACAATATCGGTTTACCCATGAGTGCCATACAAGGTTTTATCCAATAAATAGCTTAGGAATTCATATTTTTATTAAAAATTTTAATGACATTTGACAAGTGACAGTTGAGTGGGTAAAATAAATAATTATCCACTCAATAAAGTAAAAGCCACGCGTGGGTTATTATTGAGTTTATCTATATAAAATAAAGCTGGTAATTGTCTTATTATCTGTATGTATTGGATAAATAATATTTTTATCTAAATATATGTAGATATTTAGTACTATCTAGAAAAAAATTTAAATTACATCATTTGAAAACGATCCTTTCCAAATATCTCTCAAACTAAGCACAATATGAATATTCTAAGTACAATGTAATAGGTCATTTTGGTTTTGTGAGGGAGAAATTTGTGAATATTATTTTGGAGGTTGTAACTCTTACCCTCTACCTCAAAATTAGAATAATAAATAACAACACTTACTCTGTGATGGGTCATTTAAAACAGCTTAAAAATGCTTTTATTGGTTAAAACAAAAATTAAATAGAACAACCCTTAACTTTAGGATGGATGATTTAATTTCAAAATAATTGGTACAAAATATTCACAAAAATTCAATGTTTAAAAATAATTAATTTTAAACTCGTGGGGGTTGTAACTTCTACCATTTAGCTACCAGCCACTTCAACTGTTTTATTTTTAATTTAATATCAATTGTTGCCATACCATATTTAAAAGAGCCTAAAATTTATTTCTTTTTAAAAAATACAGTTAAAGACTGGGAGTTAGGGGTTTATGTAACCATCAAAAATAATTATTTAAATTTTTCAAGGTAAGTAAAATCACCTTAAATTTTTATTACTCTTTTGTTGTAAAATATCTTGCTTTAATGTAATAAAAGCATCCATCCTTAAGTTAAAGCTTCTTATTTTTTTTTAAATAGAGTACCGCAAGAATTGGTTGTAGTTGAAAGGTGGAAGTAACAACCCCCATGAATCAAAATAAAATTATTAATTTTTAAATATTGAGCTATTTTTGTGAATATTTTGTATTAATAATTTTGAAATAAAATCATCCACCCTTAAGTTAAGAGTTAGTATATTTAATTTTTGTTTAAACAAAGACAGCATCTTTTAGCTCTTTTAAATGACATATTACAAAATGGGGTTGCTATTTAAGATTCTAATGTTATAAGTGAGTAGAGATTTAACAGAGTAGAGCGGTTGTTATGGAGTAGGAAAGTTGAAGAGTAGCCAAATTAAAAAATTCTAGCGACATCACTGTACTTACGTGAATCCAGATTTCCAGGATGCATTCATTTTGGTTTTCTACAATTTAGTTCTGAATCGTCTTGTATAAAATTTTGATTTAAATTAATTAAGGGTATTTCTGTACGAATCCATACCACCTTGGTGATTGAATGTCACGGATTTTCGTTAAACTTTTTTTATATTATCACCACTCTAATACTAAAAGCCTTATGCAAAAAAAAGAATTTGAAAAAAATTTTTGGTTGAGATATGATTTTTTTAAAATTTTGTAATTTTTCAATTTTCGACGATAAAGAAAACAGCTTTATTTTCAATTTATTACTATAAGTCTGACAATTTTAATCCAAATTTGATGAAATTTGGTGCACCCATGTAAACTTAGATGACAATCTTGAATTTTTTATAATTTTTTTTAATAGTGGGTTTCTGCTCTTCTTCTTCTTCTTCTTCAAAAATATTTTTTTACGTTTTTTTATAACTATGTTTAACCCTATTTTTCGTAAAGTGCCCCCACTACGAATTTTCTCAAATTTTGGTCAAATGTACTTTTAAGTGTCCTTTTTGCAATGACCTAAAATATATTCTGGGCAAATTAGGTTTACTATATATTTTAGCCATTTTAAATTTTTACGACAATGAGGAATTGTGCTGGAAATAGCTGTTTTACAAAAAAAGGCACATATTATTTTTTATATGTTTTTAATAGACAGACAGAACCAAATTAAAACTAATTTTACCTATTACTTTTACCTTTTTGTGTTAAAATATGTTTAGAAGCGAAAAAAAAAATTGCGTATGATCCAACACGGTTCGCAAAAAAGGTCAAATAAAATAAAAAATTGCCCAAGAACTTTGTAAATAAAATTTGATTCCTGGCCCTTTCCTTAAACGTTTTACCTGTAACTCAAAAATTAAATTTTAAATAATATCTAACAAATAGGACCCCCTTGGGGGGCCTTAAAGAGGACGAAAGCCTAAATTTTTAAATTTTCTTGGGTTTATTTTGTATGCTCTATTTATATACCAATATAAGCTATTCTAGTAGTATATTAAATATTTTTTTTAAATAGGGGGCTTTGGGGGGTCTTGAGCCAATTTTCAGATTTTTTTTAGAATTTTAATGTACAAAAAATATTATAATATTATAAATATTTTCTAGATATTGTTTAAAATGTCGGTTTGGGGGTTAATTATTATATAATATATAATATATATTATTATATATTATATATTATTATTATTATTATTATTATTATTATATATTAATATAAAAAAGATATATAATAATAATATTATTATGTACGTGTCAAATTTGGTTTATATTTCTCCTGAAAGTTGTTAAAGAAGTCTCTTATAAGAGACTTACTATATCTAATAATTATACATACATAATTATGTACATAATATTTCTATAATACATTATGCCTAAAACTTTAAAATCTCTACTTTCGGCTTAAAGAAGAGATCTTAGACGATCGGAAGGAAAAGAAAAAACATTTTAAAACTTACTTTACAAATCAATTTTTTTTTGAATGGTTTAAAGGGATTTTTTAATATATTAATTAATTAAATTTTTGCTTTTATTTTATCTGTACTTTTATATTTCAATTTTGTTTAATACAAAATATAATTTCCACTTATAACTTTATTTGCTTTTAATTTATTGCCTTTCCTCTGGAATTAAAAAATACCTTCAAACCTTTCAAAAAAAATTGATTTGTAAAGTAAGTTTTAAAATGTTTTTTCTTTTTCTTCCGATCGTCTGATATCTCTTCTTTAAGCCGAAAGTAGAGATTGTAAAGTTTTAGGCATAATTTATTATAGAAATATTATGTACATAATTATGTATGTATAATTATTAGATATAGTAAGTCTCTTATAAGAGACTTCTTTAACAACTTTCAGGAGAAATATAAACCAAATTTGACACGTACGCGTACATAATAATATTATTATTATATATCTTTTTTATATTAATATATAATAATAATATATAATATAATATATAATAATATATATTATATATTATATATTATATATTATATATTATATAATAATTAATCTCCAAACCGACATTTTAAAGAATATCTAGAAAATATTTATAATATTATAATATTTTTTGTACATTAAAATTCTAAAAAAAATCTGAAAATTGGCTCAAGACCCCTCAAAGCCCCCTATTTAAAAAAAATATTTAATATACTACTAGAATAGCTTTTATTGGTATATAAATAGAGCATACAAAATAAACCCAAGAAAATTTAAAAATTTAGGCTTTCGTCCTCTTTAAGGCCCCCCAAGGGGGTCCTATTTGTTAGATATTATTTAAAATTTAATTTTTGAGTTACAGGTAAAACGTTTAAGCAGAAAAAAGTAAACTGTAGCAAATATTGGTGAATTGGGAAAATTATAAATCGGCGTGTATCTATTTTATAATACTCAAAACAAAAAAGTGCGATAAAAAAAAAATTTGTCGTTGAAATTTTTTAATTTTTGCTTTTCCTATTTAAGGAGAGGGCCAGGAATCAAATTTTATTTACAAAGTTCTTGGGCAATTTTTTATTTTATTTGACCTTTTTTGCGAACCGTGCCAAGGACGAGAAATAATGTTGCTCGGTCGCATGCAGAGATTGAGATATATTCCTCGTCCTTGGATCATACGCTATTTTTTTTTCGCTTTTAAACATATTTTAACACAAAAAGGTAAAAGTAATAGGTAAAATTAGTTTTAATTTGGTTTGGTTATCTGACAATTTTCCATAAGGGGCCAACAAAATTTTGTTTTTGTTTTTTCAAGCACAACCGCTATACAATTTTCCAAAAGGGAACGCCGAAGTAAAACAAAAGACAAACTGTTAACAAAATTGTCACTTTTAACTTAACAGTTCTAACCGAACAATGTCACTTTGGAATACAAGCAAATAAAAAAATAGTTCATTATATTTTAGCGATGGATGCGCTTCACAAAAATTTAAAAGATTTTGATAAGCTTTGTATAATAATTAAAGTTAAATAATAAGACATAAATAAATTGTAAATAAAGAATTAGTATGTTAAATAAATTAATATTTTTTAAATTAATTTTTATTAAGGATTTATCCCCGGCATAGAAAACTTTTCTCTGAGCTCCGAATTAAAAAAAGATATATAACAAAAAAAAGTTTCTTACTCTGACAGTTTACCAACTTTCAGGCATTTTTAAGATCAAAAACAAAACCAAAAAAAATATTGTGTTAAAAAAAAAATAAAAATAGTTTTTGATGTTAAAGACTTAGTATTTAACGTAAGCTAACGTTTACACCAGAAAAAAAAACGCCTAAAAAATATATAAAAATAAAAAAGTAATAAAATTGTGGACTTACGCCTTTTTTGAAAAAAATTAACAATTAATTATTTTGTTTTTGTCTTAAAATGAAGCATTTGACCTAAACTATTAAAAACATATAAAAAATAATATGTGCCTTTTTTTGTAAAACAGCTATTTCCAGCACAATTCCTTATTGTCGTAAAAATTTAAAATGGCTAAAATATATAGTAAACCTAATTTGCCCAGAATAAATTTTAGGTCATTGAAAAAAGGACACTTAGAAGTACATTTGACCAAAATTTGAGAAAAATCGTAGGGGGGGCACTTTACGAAAAATCGGGTTAGACATAGTTATAAAAAAACGTAAAAAAATATTTTTGAAGAGGAAGAAGAAGAGCAGAAACTCACTATTAAAAAATATTATAAAAAATTCAAGATTGTCATCTAAGTTTACATGGGTGCACCAAATTTCATCAAATTTGGATTAAAATTGTCAGACTTATAGTAATAAATTGAAAATAAAGCTGTTTTCTTTATCGTCAAAAATTGAAAAATTACAAAATTTTAAAAAAATCATATCTCAGCCAAAAAGTTTTTTTTAATTCTTTTTTTTTTGCATAAGGCTTTTAGTATTAGAGTGGTGATAATATAAAAAAAGTTTAACGAAAATCCGTGACATTCAATCACCAAGGTGGTATGGATTCGTACAGAAATACCCTTAAGTAAAAGATGAAAATGTACGTTAATTTAATTTTTTCCATTGTCTTTTGCGGGAAAATTAGCTTAGAATAGAAATTGTGTTTAAATAATTCAAGCATTAACATCTTGGAGATGGAGCCAAAGTTAAACTTACTGCAAATTAAAATTTTCCTACACAGCTTTACAATCTCACATTTTAATATACAGGATGACGTTAACGCACTTATTTTAAATTTCCTAAGGGTTTTATTTTAAGGTAAAAGCAAGGGTAAAGGTTATTACTTTCCCATTTTGAAAATTTTGGAATAGCCTTGTATTCGTGCCAAAATTTTCAATTTTTTGCGTATTTTTGCAAGGGGTACAAATGGAGAGTTGGGGAAAATTTTTATTTAATTCACCCTTTGAGGTGCGGGATGTAGTTGGGTAGGGGTCTTTACAGCGCAGTCCATTAACACGACACCCTTACCATACCACCGTTACCGCGCATAGACTTTACCGCTAAGAAAATTACCGAGCATAATTATTTTTATTTTTTAGCGGAAATAAATATTAAATTTTAAAATTTTTGTTTTTTTTATTATTTTGCAGAAAAAAACAAATAAACATTTTTTTGCAACAATAAAATAGTTAAAAAATATATATTATATATATATATATATATATATATATATACATTGTTTAAAACAGTTTTACACGATATAGCTGCTAGTTTCGGGTTGTGGGCATGGCTAGTTCCCTTTTCAACATTTTCGTCAGAAGTATGTATACGCCCCTGCAGCAAAGAACTTATGCACTTCAAAAAAAAATATATATATTTTAGACAGTCTTTTCTTTTATGTATATAAAATTATTATATACAGCGTGGACTCGACATGACATGACGATTAATAAAAATTAATCGATATATATTTAATAGAAAAAAACACACATAAATAACAAAGCCACACACATAAATGTGGGTACATTTAGTAAACGTTTCACTTTATCAATAAAAATACAAATTAAATATTCTCCCTCGGGTTTTGTTTGAAAACCTAAACCAAACTGACATTAATCCCGCGAAAAAACCCTTTAAGGGTTTATTATGTAATACATAAAAGTAAAAATAAAAAATGGCGCAATAAACGAATTTTGCTATAAAAGTCATGCGCGGTAAAGACCGTTCGCGGTAATGTACTTCGAGGTAAAAGAAAATGCGCGGCAATGGATTGTCGCGGTAATGGCAATCGCGGTAATGGTATTCGCAGTAATTTTTTTGCTGTTAAGTCCGGCCCTCAGGTAATTTTCGTGAATATTGGTATATTGGGGTTTTTGAGATTGTTGAAAGTGAACCTGATAATAAAAAAATCCATTTCACACACGGTGGTGATAATGGGAAATATTTTTTACTGGGCATTGTATTTTTTATATTTTTAAAATCCTTTCCCAAACTTGTTAATTATTTTTATTTTTTAATTTATAGTCCAGTCAAATAACGAGATATTCCTATGTTAAATTGCAACAAATGTACACAGGCTGATATTTTAAAGGTAGTAGAAGATAGTAGCAGAACACTTCTGTTAATTTTCACCGGGTGATTTGCGTAAGGGGTGTGCGCTATCTTGAATTTTAGGGGTGAGTGCGGTTATCTCGCTAAATATGCATCTTACGATAAAAATTACCAATTTCCAACAATTTTTGTTTTGATTATTTTTTCAATATATTAATAACAATTGAGTTATAAATATTCAAAAATGGCCATGTTGTTTTTTTCACAGCGTACAACAATGAACTCATTTTTTTACTGTAAAAAAAATAGATCACTTCTAACTAGTGTGTTAAGTTATAAAATATAAACATTTTAGTACGCTTGAAGAAAAAAAATATTTACTTATTCACAGTTATCAATCCCAAGATTAGTTTAAGACAGGGTTTTTAATTTCCCGAATATTTTCAAATCCTAAATACTACACACTATTTCTTTGTTTTTTGTAAGAAGTTACTTCTCGGAAGTATTCCATTCTCGGCCGCCTACCTTTCTCGCTCTCCCAAATTTATTTAAGCTCTCATAAAAATTATAAAGGAAAAACGCCTCTTGCGAATTGTTTATGGCAGAAAACAAAAAGTCCAAACAAGTTTTGGCTTTATGTGACCAAATTTTGACTTTTGAGGTAGCATTTGCCCGGTGACTCGGCGCGCCGCGGCGGTGCAGTATACTTTTTCTCAATTTTATCAAATACACTCTCGTTTGTAACTTTATTTCACCATTTTATCTTTAATTAAATATATTTTTTGCAGATTTCAAGAATACTGGGCTGTAAAAATCAAATTGACAATATCTTTTATCATAAACTACGAATTACAAATATAAAATTGCGAAAAAGAGATGTCTTTTTATCCTCAAGCCTTGATGAATTTGTAAAAGTATGTACATGTTACAATTTTAGGTATTTTTGTTTTTAACCAAAAAAAAATCTGGTTGTGTCAACTAGATCAATAGTTAAAGACGAAATAACTATTCTGGGTGCTGCAACCAGATATCCGGTAAGGGCAACAAATAAATTATTGTGCTTGCCAGCTTCTTACAATCTAAGTTTTGTTTTCGTTAACCACAACAAGTTTCGTTGTTGCCCTTATTGAACTACTGATCTGCTTGCTTTAAGCAGAGTGTTTTCTCCTATACTGCAATGTAGTTGTAATACTAACTGGCACCTGTGATCTGAGGCAAGGGGAAGAGAAGAGGTAAAATTCTCATTCCACCCAGGTGCCAATTGATATTGAGTATACTATACAGTAGCCTCTGTTTTTTTTTTAAGGTTTGGGACTTACGTTGCAAAAATCCCAGGATCATGGACATTAGAGGACCTTATATTTCTGGAAACGCCTTAGATGTTTACGTAAGTAATTACTGAATCAAGAAATCGAAATTTCTTTCCTTAATTTCGAGAAAAAATGAAGACAAAAATTTCATAGCGTAAAACTAACTTTTTTAGCGAACTTCGATTTAGCTTTTGCTTGCGTACAAATATAATGCCAGTATTAACCCATAATAATATAGTGTGGGTCCCATTAGGGCCTATCCAGAGGCTCGCATAACTAGCATAATACATAAAATCACGATTGGCTTGATGTGCCGTCTTGTATATTATGTAATGGTCGCATAAAAGCCTGTGGATGGGACTTATAACCGAGATATTAGAACCTATTCTCACCTGTTAGTACATAGTTTTTACTATTTTGCTTTTACATTTTTATAATTTTCAAAATTTCCGAAAGCATTGTATTCATGCAAAAATTTTCAATTTTTTTTTTTGCGTATTTTTTTTGCGTTTTATGACGTTTTATGTGGATGTAAATCAATTTCAAGCAAAAAAAATGTCGGTCCGTCGGTCGTTCGGTCGATCGGTCTGTCCGGGAAATCTTGTGGGCAAGACTTTAAGCTAGAGACTTACAAGTATGTTACAAAAATTTCTAGCTCGTGATTGTTTTTGGTGAACATTGGGGTGCGTCAAGGGGGGCAAAAGGGAAAAATACATTTTTATTAAAAAAATTTGAAAATTGCTGATAATATTTTTTTTCTAATTTCACCCCCCGAGAGTTTTCGTGAAAACTGGAATATGGGGGTTTCTGAGGTTGCTGAAAGTGAATCTGATAATAAAAAAATTCTAACTCCACCCCCAAAAGGGCGGGGGGTAGTTTTCGTGAAAATTGGTTTATTGTGGTTTTTCAGGTTGCTGAAAGTCAATCTGATAATAAAAAAAATTCTTAGTCCACCTTCCGAGGGGCAGGGGGTAGGTATATATATATATATATATATATATATCTTTTTTTTTTTAATTTCACCCCCTGAGGGGTGGGGGGTAGTTTTAGTGAAAATTGGTATATGGGTTTTTAAGGTTGCTGAAAGAGAACCTGATAATAAAAAAGTTCTAACTCCACCCCATTAGAGGCGGGAGGTAGTTTTCGTGAAAATAGGTATATTTTTAAGGTTGCTAAAAGTAAATCTAATAATAAAAAAATCCATTTTACGCGCGGAGGTGTAAAATGGGAAAGCTCTTTTACTGGATAGTGTATTTTAAGTATATACTTAAGTATACTTAAACGTATATACTTTTTTCTGTGTAAAATTTTAGTATTTTACCTTTTAGGATTATGTTATATTAACCGGCTCACATGCTGAAAAAAACTGTCTCCAACTATGGGATATTAGAACCGGTAAATGTTTTTCAACAATTAATGCGTTAAACTCTTCTCAGCACGTGGGCCAGTTTATCGACTGCGCCAAATTATTCCAAAACGATAGAAAACGAGACACCATCTTGGCCAGTGGCTCTGGAGGCACTTTGGACGTAATTAGCAACAAAAATATGAGGATTATGGAGCAATTTGAGACTGCTAGGCGAATGGGTTTTAGAGAAGTGGACTCTTGGGGAGAATATATTGCATTCGGTGGAAAGGAAAATACTCTACATATAACTAAATATACAGTGTAAGAAAAAAAATAATAGTAATAAATGTTTTTTATAATAAATAATGTAACTGAATTTTGAATTATCTTAAAAAAATCAAATTTAACATTAATAAATGATTTTTATAATAAATAGTGTAACTAAAATTTGAATGCTAATTTTGTAAATAATTATCACGGTGTACTGTTCTTTACCCTTCTCGTAAAATTAAAGTTAAAGTAAAGTCCCGCGATTTAAGTCATAGCGCGTTAATAAAAAAAAAAGATATTATAAAAAGTTATCTATAAAAATGGTAATACTAAGTCCCTGTTTTATACTTTGTCCTCAAATTTGACATAAGTTTTAGGTAAAATCAGAGCCAAGCTTTGTATGAATCAAGTGAACCCACTGCTTCAGGGCGCGAGCCTAAAGGGGCGCCGTCGAGGGACTTTTTTTCCGTCCGTCGTAAAAAGAACTATCAAATTATCAGAGAGGGTAAATTTGTTTTTCCAGAGGGAAGGACCTTTTTTTAGTCATTAAAATTATCAGGGGGGTTAATTTGGTTTTTCAAAGGTGAGGACCCGTTTTTTTTAGTCATGAAAATTATGAAATTTTTTTTCAGTGGTCAAAAAAATTTTTTCAGTGCTCAAAAATGTTGTTATGTTTTTTTTTTTTCCTAGAGGCGCCAAGTTCAACGCTTGCTTCAGGGCTCCAAAATTCAAAATGTCGGCCTGGGTAAACGGAATTTGATGAAACCTTTTGCAACTTAAAGAGGACATTCATGAGGTGGTCCCGTTTTAATTTGAAGCTCAGATAATGCCGGGTAAGCCGGATAATTAAGATAAATCTAATCGTTTTAACGCGATTTTACTTAAAACCGGCTTAATTTGGTTCTAATGCCAACCAAATTTTTAGAGACATATCGGATAACTCGGATAAGCCGAATAACTTTATTAAGGGGTCACTCAAATATTACGGCACACTGAAAATCTTTTAAATGCAGCTAAATTGATTCTTTGGACCTGTAATATTAAAATACCAAGAGAAAATGATAAATTTTGAGATTTTATCATAAGGCGTTATTTGATTATTACTGAACGCTTAAAGTTTAAAAATATTTTCTTTAGTATTTCGTTTAAAATAAGGTTGGTTGGACTCTTGGGCGCTGAAATAAAAATATTACTTTTATTTTTTAAAAATTTATCTTTAAGATAATGACGTCACAACGCACTAACAGTGCGTTGTAACGTCAGCAGCTTGCCGAGATGGAAGGACAACTATAATTTAGCTTATATGACTTTACAAATCTACAAGTTGTGCTGTGTTTCTAAAAGTAAAAAATAAAAACTTTTCGCAAAAAAAATGAACCGACTTCTGTCTCTAAAAATTAAAAAATATAAAATACCTAAGTCGGTGCCAATTTCACAGCAAACAATAATAAAATAATAAAAAAATAATTGTTAGTAATTAATTTAGGGAATGGTGAATTTGGCACTGTCTTAAGTATTTTTTATTTTTTACTTTTTAGAGACATAGAAGTTGGTTCATTTTTTTATGCAATTAATAAAATAGCTAATTTCAGGCAGTGTATCTGGTCAAAATTCCCATAAGAATAGGCTCATGTTTTTAAACGTCTTATAAATGTAAATAGCTACTCATTATGCATGTTGTTGTTTTGCTAAAACATAAAGCAGACAATAAAGAAATAAAATTTAAAATAAGCCGTGAAGATATACAATGCTTCGCAATCCATACTATACTAGGGTGATTGAAAAATGTAAAAAATAAAAACTTTTCTCAAAAAAAATTAATCGACTTCTGTGTCTCTAAAAAGTAAAAAATAAAAAATGCTTAAATCTGTACCAATTTCACCATTCCCTAAATTTATTACTAACAATTGCGTTTTCATTATTTTGTTATTGTTTGCTGTGAAATTGGCACCGACTTAAGTATTTTTTATTTTTTACTTTTTAGAGACACAGAAGTCGGTTAATTTTTTTTTGCGAAAAAAATTTATTTTTTACTTTTTAGAGACACAGAACTTGCAGATTTGTAACGTCATCTAAGCTAAATTATAACTGTCCTTCCATCTCAGCAAGCTGCTGAAGTCACAACGCACTAACAGTGCGTTGTAACGTCATTATCTTAAAGATAAATTTTTAAAAAATAAAAGTAATATTTTTATTTCAGCGCCCAAGAGTCCAACCAACCTTATTTTAAACGAAATACTAAAGAAAATCTTGTTAAACTTTAAGCGTTAAGTAATAATCAAATAACGCCTTATGGCAAAAACACAAAATTTATCATTTTCTCTTGGTATTTTAATATTACAGGTCCAAAGAATCAAGTTTAGCGGCATTTAAAAGATTTTCAGTGTGTCGTAATATTAAAGTGACCCCTTAATAAAGTTATCCGGCTTATCCGAGTTATCCGATATATTTCTAAAAATTTGGTTAGTATTAGAACAAAATTGTGTCTAAAAATTTGGTTGGTAGTAGAACCAAATTAAGCCGTTTTTAAGTGAAATTGCGTTATAATTATTAGATTTATCTTAATTTTCCTGCTTACCCGGCATTATCCGATTATATAAATTAGGCTTCCTGAATAAAAGAAAAAACATAATATGTTATGTATAATACATATTATGTATATATACAGGGTGTCTCAACGAAGCCGACTCGGTCAATATATCTGCCGAAATTTTTTAAAAAGCGGAATATATATATATATATATATATATATATATATATCTGCCGAATATATATCTGCCGAAATTTCGTAAAAAGCATTAATAGGTTTTATCAATGTGGGCATTGAAATCTTATTTTTACAACATAGTTAAATTTAGTTTGACAGGTAAGAATGAATTTTTAAAGTAAGGTTATTTATTTGTCAAATTTAAAACATATCAAAGCAAAAACACAGTACCCGCTTTAATTTTTTTTTTCTAAAAATTAAAATTAGTAGAATAAAATTTATTGAAAAAATAAAACAAACTAATTTACATAACTTTCTTAATAATAAAGCATTATAAGAATAATTTAAATAGTACAATACAAAAAAACTAACAAAAAATCTAGTACTTTTTGTATTTTACCCTAGACGGTGTTTGTCAAAAGCTTAACCCAACTTTTAAAATCTCTTGTCAAAATGATATGATGTTGTAAAATTTACGATTTCAATGCCTCCCTTGATAAAACCTATTAATGCATTTTTAAAAATTTCGGCACATAGTAAACTATCCACTTTACAGAAAAACTTTAAAGGGAAAAGTTGTATGGTTTTAAACAAGGCACATTTTCTTAGGGTGGGTTACATCTGACTTAATTTTTTTAAATGGAATAGTTTTTTTTATTATGGCATCTTTCATAAAAATGCTTTATTTTAATACCATATTGTATGGGTCTATTATTTATAGTTTTTAAGATTTAATTTTTTTTTGAGAAAAAATGCATTTTTAGTGATGAGATAAAACCTTCTACAATTTATTTATTTTTTGTCAAAAATTAATAAAATTTTGCAACCGTATTTTAAAAAGGTATATTTAATTATTTTTTGCTCAAAAAATAAAATAATTTATACAGGGCGTTCAAAATAAATATTCAAACTTTTGGGTTTTCAAACATAAAAACTCAATTTTTTTTCACTCATTAGCGAAAAATAAGCTATTATTTAATCAAGTATAAATACTTTTATAGATGTTATTTAATACATGCTTGTGTAATTTTTCAATTTTACTGCACTTGAGAGCGTTTTGCTATAGGTGGCGCCACATGTTATTTCCTACCACTAAAAAAACTGAAAAATTAATAAAGTCGGGCTCTTGGAATACTGTCGTTATAACTTACTAGTCAGCTAATACGATACACATTATCGGATTGGTATGGATCAACTTATCTGGAGGCTTCACTCACTTCCGGTCTCCTCGAGTTGTTAAAAATGGATTTATGTGGGGGGTGTTTGTCTAGGGGGATCGATTTTTTCGTTTTTTTGATATCTCTTCCAGTTTTCAAGACAAGCAAAAATGTGTGTGTCTAGAATCACATCAATATAGAAGAATTTTTATACTTAATGCAATAATTTGTATAGTTGATGCAATAATTTTTATACTTAATGCAATAATTTGCTAATCTAAATAAGTATAAGTGATACTCGGAACAAGATTTTATCTAGAATTATTTAAAGTGTAGTTATATTCTTGATTTCAATAATTGTTAAGACTTGAACAAAATATAACTTTTCTCAGTGTACAAGAATAAGATTTGCCTGAAAAGAAGTATAACTAGAGTTTCGGAATGGGGAAAGTAGCATAGCGCTGATTCAAAATTATTAATCTTCAATCCAGTTTAGCTTTTTTTCAGTGTAGGACGGTTTTTGGTGATCTTAGGAACCTACCGTATTATACTATTCTAGCAATTACGCGCTGTGAATAGTATAACAAAAGCAAAAAGTATCGATAAGAAAACAAAACATTTCGTATAGAGACTAGAGACAAAATAGCATATTGGAGCTACCCACGCACTATACTTATGTAGAGTGCCTAAATGAGTTTGACTGAGAAAGGACAATAATTATTGGCCTGGGGTCAAATTGGATGAAATTCAGGCATGTATTCAGGACCGTACTGAGCCAGCCGGGGTAAAAAAAAGAACTTAAGAAAGCCCTATACTGCCCGACTGAGCTAGAAAGCAATAACTTCATTTGTCAAAGTCGCTATGCGACAAATGGAGTTAATTTTGGTATTCTATTTTAATTTTAAAACCGTATTAAAATTTTAAATTTCATAATAATACATGGAATTTCATGCTTAATTTTAAAAAAGCACCCCTCCCCTCTTAATCTGGCCCTGCATATATTTTGTTACCCTGATATAAAAAATAATTGTTTGTACAAACAAGAAAATTATCTTTAGATCAATTTTCGTTTCGTTTTACACTCTGCTGTTTTTATAGTGGATGACGGTATTAAAAAAAATTTCTAATTATAATTAACTGAAAAAAGTCTGATTAAGTAAAATAAGCCTTCTTTACTTTCAGGTAGCTTAGCTTAGTTCAACAACGTTAATAATGTTAAAAGTTTTTGTAATTACGAGTTTATTAAATATTTAGGTAACAGGTTATACCTACAAAATTGTCGTTTTTTTTTTCATCAAAGAGGGGCAATTCTAAATAGGAAAACCATTTATTTTTTAATTAATCTGCTCACAGCCTTTCAATTTAAAATTTTATGCAGAATTTATCACCATGACGATGTAACACCCAGTTACACTGCGCAAAATCTTCATCAGCTGAACCTAATAGGGATTTCATCTGCAATAAAGCGAGGATGCCAAATTTAGAGCCTGGATTTCTGCAGATTTTTTCGTCGAAAATAAATCTGGTACATACAAAAAACAATATTCTTTAATTAAGCTTATTGATTTTCTTTTAAATACCGTAAAACCTTGCAACTTGTTGTGGTTTATTGCTTATAACATTTTTGTAAAAAAAAATCGGTAATAGTAATTAAGCCAAATGATTGATTCCAATGTCAAGTTAATCAAGTCAAAGTATATAATTTCTATCTTAACGATACTTAAGAGAAAAAAAATAAGAAAGGGGTGGGCATCCAAAAATTGCAACTTTGCCCACAATACAAAAAAAATACTGTGAGGAACTTTTAACGATGCTTAGTACATCCTTGTCCACTGTATAAGTTTTAAAAAAAAATCACTGTATAGGGAAGCAATAAAAAAAATAAAAAGTGGGGAACATATTTTTTTATTAAAAAAACTTCAAAATTACAAAAAATCATGCCATAGCATGCCATAGTCATAAAAAGTGTAACATATCATTAAAGCTTAAAACTAATAAAAAACAAAAGACTTCTTTCTTAAACAATTTAAACATAAAAAAGCGTGTTTCTTCTTAAAAATATTTTGACACGAAACAGGACTAGTTTTTAAAATAAAAATACCTAATTTTATTTCATTTTTTCTATTTTGGTAACAATATGTAAAGGACCTAGACCAAATTTCAATAAAATATTGCAATAAATAAAGTCACAGCAAACCTAAGCTTTCAGTGCTAAAAACCTCCAAAATATCTTCGATATTTGCTTATCTGATTTTGAAGCACAACACAACAGTAGGACAGCTGCGAAGTACTGAGCGCGTCTCGAAATTTCTAGAAAGCGAACTGCTAACATCAAACCTTTCTGCTATATTGCCACGTTCAAAAAAAAAACAATCATATCACCTTGCAGGTGGGCAAAGTTATACGCTCTGGGCAGAGTTTACGGTACGTTTTATTTTCGTTTAAGGGGGGTTTGTAGTGAAATTTTTTTGGAAAATCAAAAAATATTTATTATTTTCTGTTAGAAAATATTCTTAGAAATATATAAAAACTTATATGGATGTTGTGTAAGACCCTTTTTTAAAATATTTTAGATATTTTTTTTAAGATTTTCGGAGGAAAAGCTTTAAACTCGTTTTTCTTAAAAAAATATTTTAGATGATTTTGAAAAATCTACTAAACCGATCTACTTCAAATTTTTACTGCTTACTCTTCGTTCATGTCTCTATCGCAGGAACTAGAATTATATATATTTTTAAACAATTATAAAAGATATAAACAATTAAAGTTCAAAAAAAAGGTCGAAAAATTGAAAAGTCCGCCATTTTGTTATTTTTTCATAAAAACATATAATTCTAGTTCTTGGGATAACCAGTAACATAATTAACAAGAATCTATTTCGTTTTTTTGCTTTCAGATTACCTGGAGTTGAGAAATCACATACGCCAGCAAAAAAAGTAATCGTGTTCACGCCGCCATTTTGAAATATGTTCTGATGAAAAAAAAAAAATTTAAACTTCAAACTATACAGGGTGTCCCAGAATGTTTCCAAAATCTCTTGGGGGTAATTAGATCTCATCAAAATAATGCCACAACTTCATATAAATTTTTGGCTACGGCCCCCCAAGATAAAATAGAAAAACCTTTTTTTTTGGGTAACTTTTTTACTGTTTAATATTTTTTAACAATTTTTTCAGGGTTGTTTAAGAAAATTAATGCGCATCGAATGATTTTAACAAAAGTTTTGAAAGTTATCAGAACAGTCAGGGGCGGACTTCTGTTTTGGTTCCAAACCCTAAGTTTTTTAGGGTTACAAATTTTAGACTTTTAATTACTTTCGTAACATTCTGTGAGTAAATTTAATCAAAAAAGTACTCTACTCAAAATTCGATAAAATGAAGCGTTTCCGAGAAAAAGGCACTTTTAAAATCCATAGGCAGGAGAACAGTAAAAAAATATTTTTATATTATTTTAAACATGCAATAAATTATTTTAAAAATGTTTGTATCTCATCAAAATTAAATAAAAAGTTCATATGAAGGGGGCCTTCTTTGTACAACTTTTTAAATATTTTTTAACCATTTTTTTAAGGTTATTTAAGAAACTTTTAATGCACCGAATTATTTTTAAAAGGCCTTTAAAAAGTTTTTAGAAAAGTCAGGGGTGTACTTTTGTCATGTTTCCAAACCCCCTAAGTTTTTTCCGGTTATAAATTTCAGACTTTTAATTACTGTGAGCAATTTTGATTAAAAACTTTACGCAAAATTCGATAAAATAAAGCGTTCCCGAGAAAAAGGCGGTAGACCGTAAAAAAATTGGATTGTTTTCAAAATACTATAAATTGCTTTAAAAATTTTTGTATCTCATGAAAATGAAACTAAAAATTCATATAAAACTTTTGGCAGGTGGCCCAGGCGCCCCTCTAAAATATTCGACACCAAGATAAAAAATAAAAAAAAAAACTAATTTTAATTTTTTATATGGGAGATTATCTCAGCGGTCTAAGGCATCGATATAGCATTGACACTGAGCTAATGATCGTGAGTTCAAACCTCACTGGCGCCGATTGCCTTTTTCAGTTAATTAATAATTGAAATTTGGCGAAGGCGTACTCCCTAGATATATTGGTTCGAAAGTCAATTAAAGCCGGTGGTTCCCTCTACTACTAGCCCACACAAGTCCTGGACTTAAGGGATGCTTAATTAAGTAGAATAGTACGAGGTTAAAAATAAACATATATATATATATATATATATATATATATATATATATATATATATATATATATATATAAACATATATCCAAATAAATATTTTTAACGATAAATTCAGGGCAGTTGCAAAAAATAACAGACTTTTGAAAATATATTATAAAATACAGGGGTGGACTTATGTTCCAAACCTATAATTAATACCATACATTAAATTCCTATCGGCATATTCTTCGTTTGATAAACCCATTTAACTCAAAATTTTTTTAAAAAAACTGACTGAGTAAAATTTAATTATATTGACATTTAATGTCAGTTTAGCCCAATTGTTTTTTTTACATAAAAATCATCCGTGTTCTGTCATTACATTTTGGCTTTCGATTAAAAAAGTGCATTTTTCACGGAAACGCTTCATTTTGTCGAATTTTGGGTGGAGTACTTTTTTGATCAAAATTGCTCACAGAATGTAAAAAAAGTAATTAAAAGTCTGAAATTTATAACCCTAAAAAACTTCGGGGCTTCGAAATCATAGAGGAACGTTCAAGTATTACGTAACGCAAAATTTGGCCATTTTTGACCCCCACCCATGTAACGCGGCGTAACATTTGTTTTTGTTTAGAGGATTTAGTGAACTGTTAACCAGGCCGTGTGCAATGAAACTTGCAAGGAGTCCGTTTCTATAGGCCTAGATCATTGTTAAAAACGTGATCCAATAAACATTTTATAGAAATGAAAATAAAGTTTAGTGCCTTATAGAGGCTTATTTTCATTTATAGTTTGATTTGCCTTGTCGGTACTAAGTGCTGGCTTCGAGTCAAATTTTTTGTCCGCCTGTGTATCTAGATATAGATAATTCTTATCAGATTACATGTCTGCCAACATCTAATGTGTAGTACTTTTGTGCAAACATTAGATGGCGCCACCAATTTGTACGCTCTCGATACAGTTATACTTATTTTTGATAAGTATTTAAAATTTTCAACAGTCTGTGCGAAACCATACCAATATATGCTCACTGATGATCGCAAAAAAGCGTGAAATAAAAGCTATGACATTTTGGTAGGGATTTTCTCATTGATTGTGAAAATTCTGTAGTAGTGCAATTTCTTTATAGATTTTATAAAAAGTTTTTTATGTTTTAAGTATTACGTTAAATTTTTCCTGACACCTTCCCCCCCCCCCCTCTGTAACGCGACGTAGCGTTTTCGAGAGAAAATATTTTTTTACAGTCCTCCTGCCTTTGGATTAAAAAAGTACCGTTTTCTCGGAAACGCTTCATTTTATCTTTTTTGCAATATTTATGAAATTGAATTTTTTCGTGGTATTTACACAATTGTTTAACGAAAGACCATTACTACCACTACTACTACTTTTCAAAATTGAAATCCTGCTACTTCCGAGAATATTGGAGACTAATATGGAAAAATCAACAATAAAAAACTTACTCCATATTTCTGAGGTTTGGGGTTATAATTTCAGTAACCGGACTTCTCCACAGAATAGGATAACGGGATTAAGGGGATATAGTACAGGGGGTTACGAAGTGAAGTTATTTTGAGGTTATTTATAATATTTCTTTTTTGAGGTTATGGTGATAGGGGATTTTGGGGTTATAGAGTTACTTACCTATGACTATGTTCCACAAAAAAAAACTGAAGAATTTGTTCTGTTTTCCCAAACTATATTTTTCTACTTAATCAGTTTAGGGGGTTTTGAGGTTATGCGGCTATGGTATAATGAGGTTAGGGGATTATGAGCTTCTAGGGTTATAGAATTAGCAATTTGGGGACAGTGGTATGGCATAGATGATTTTAGCGGTTTCAGTAGCTTTTCGGGTGTTTTTTGAGGTTATGTCATAAATCCTAACGTGTAGGGGTTAAACGGGTTGCGGATTCAGTTTCAGCGGGAAAAAATACATAGGAATATCATATTGGAATCCAGGACTCACGAAAAAATTTTTTTTTGTGGGCCTGTGTAATGTATATTTTGTTTAAACTTTTATTTCGTACAAAAAAAATTGTATTTATTATCATATTTGTAATAATAGAGCATACCTAATAATGCAATTTATTGCATGATTTCTTTTTAAACAGTAGTATAATACAGAAAAAGGAAATAATATAAAATATATAGCTTTTACCTTATTTTTATTCATTTTAGGACGTAAAATAAACCAAGATTTTTATTAAGTTTTAGGTTTTTTTACGGTCGCACTGTTTACTTAGTTTAGGCATGTTTCATAAAAATTATAATTGATGGAGTTAGTTGTGCCTTAAAATCCTATAACATATTAGTTTACAAACATAATATAATGGCGAAAACTCATACTTTTTATATATTTTATATATTTGCTTATTTAATTGGGTTTATTACAAATTTGATACTCTGGTAGACAAGAGGTTAAATCCATTCTCAACCCTTCGTTAGGCGCGCCTCTTTTTGTAACGTGTTTAGGCGCGCGGTCTACACTTGTAGACCATTTTATTTTTTGTTTAAAAAAAAAACACATTTATATTTTTAAAAACCAAATATCTTATGTTATTTATTTGGTTGTATTTAAAAGCTATTTACATATTTTTTTCAAATTATTATTATTTTAGTAAGTGTTAAGGGTAAAAGAAAAATGATATACAATTCTAACATATATTTTACATCTGTACGGTAATTTGTAAAAAAAAAATAAAAATAACTTAAAAAACTTTCTGAAACTAAAACATTTGTTTTTTTTTAACATGTACGATTATAAAAAAATAAAAAACACCTAAATTAAAAGAAAAAAATATTATAAAATTCGACTCGAAATCATGTAGTAACTCATGCGCCTTGTACATGTGCTCTTTGCAATCGTAGTTATGATATTTTGAGCATTTTTTTTTCGATTTATTTTCCCTTCTTAGGCACATTTAGTGTCCAAAGTAATTTTTAGTTTTATATAACAGGAAATTACCTTATTTATCAAAAACATTACGTATAAGCTCTTTCATGCCCAAAAAGACTCGTGCCAGTGTCTTCCTCGGTCTTCCTATAAACCGCTATTTTTTTTTGGTGGTAAAGACATATTGTATCTTTAATTTATCTTTAAACTAATAAACTAACTTTAAAAAAAAATATTCACAAAAAGAAACCACAAAATAAAAAAATGCAAAAATAAAAAAGGTAACGTGGTTAGTCGCGCGGTCTACAATTGTAGACCAGGCAGGTTTCAATATGAATAAAAACAATATTATACAAATTCAAAGTGTGAATTATTACTGATCTAATAGAAAAATGCATAATGCACAGCTACTCGAAGGGGCGCAAGCGTAAACACTCCGTGTAAAAAGTTACCCAGCTAAAAAAAGCATGGTCTACGATCGTAGACCGCGCGCCTAACGAAGGGTTAATACAAGTCTGGCAGCTTCTGTGAAGTGATATGAACATACGTCTGGTTCTCGGTGATGTGGAAGTATCGGAATACCGCTTTTACTGATTTTCGGTTGATATGATATTGTCATATCACCTAAATGGGAATCACTACCCAGGTAGGTAGTATACAACTTTTTAAATTTTTATCAGGCTATTTAAAAAAAGTTAATAAATACGGGTGGTGATTTTTTAAATATTAAATATAAATACTTAACAAAAATATATGATTTCTCTAACTTTCCCCTTAAAAAATATTTAAGGCCGATTAAATGAAAAACTAAACCAAGTATTTTGTTTTGCAGATTTGGATTCAGCATTAAAAAATATGTAAGAAAACATTAAAATAAAGTTGCGCAAAAAACTCCTATGTACTAGATTTCTTGAAAAAACAAAAAACGTTGGTACGGAGTCCTCAATGAGCGAGTCACACTCGCACTTGATCATATACGTATCACGGCTCGCCGCTATTCGCTTTTACTTCCACTTAAAAAAACACTCAGTTTTCTTGTAATTTTTTTACTTATAATATTTAAAAACAAAAATAAAATAATCTATCGGGCGAAACGTTTTTTATTCGCAAAAAGGGGTCACGTGACCTCCGTAACTTTTGAATGAGGGTGGATTTGAACAAAAATTAGGTTTTCTTATTCATCAATTAGAAATAAAATAGGTTTCAATCTAAAAATACAAAAAAAATTAATATGTTGAAAACTTTATTTTTATTTTTTTTTTATTTTATGTTCTTTGAACATGACACCATTGTTGTTTAGCGTTCGACAGATTTTCATTAAATTTTCATATAATATTTACCACAATAATTTATGTATTTAAACAAAATTTTAGCTTATGCATTGATTGCGTTTTCCTACAACCAGTGAAGATGAAATTATTTGACAGAAATTCCTTTGCGTGTGTCGGGTACTGGTTGTTTTTAAAGTCCAACTAAAAGCGAATAGAGGGAAACCGTGATCTATAATTTTTTTTTTTTTGAAAATTGCCCTATAGAGTAGGCGAACCAGGCAACCCTAAATACATGGAAAAACTACCAATTTGGCAACATTGAGGAACAAGAGCAGAAATCTTGTATGTAAAGATAAGATATGCGCGCGTGGATTGATCGATTTTTAAGCCAGTCCAGCCCTGACCTCGACCCACTACTCTGCCTCCAGCAGGTCAACACTTGAGCTAAATTTTACAACTAAGTTTTAAAAATAGGATACAAAAGAAATTTTTACAGATCTAGTACGAAAATATGTAATGCTTCGCATTCCAGTATATACAATTCACAGTGGATAGTAAATTGAATTTTATTTACATAAGTACTTATTTTGCCTTAAAATAAAATTTAATTAAAAATCTAAAAAAGTAAAACAAAAACAAAAAAAAGCAATCTGTGGATGGGCCTCAAGAACCTGGGACCTTTTATAACAGCCAGTTCCACTAACCTCTACACCACGAGTCAAAATTTGTTGATAATATTAGTACAGTATGTTATTTTCCCGTCAAGTGTGTCCTTATAACTATTTTGTTTTTGAATTGATTTTTTTTTAATTGGCCAGATTGATTCTTAAAATAAAAATTTTTCCTAATAAAAATACGTCATTCATACTTTTCATTCGATTTTTTTCTATCTTTTTAAAAGTTTAACCACCAATATTTTTTTTATTATTGATGGAATTATTTATAAAAACAATAGGGATCTTCCTCTCATAAAACTTGATTAATATAAAGTTTTTCTGTTTTTCAAAATTTTTAGTAAAATTAAAAAACACTTTTATTTTCGCAATAAGGCACCGAAGCTCGGAAAAATAAATATATTTTGAATAATAATTACACAGGCCCACAAAATAAAAAAAGTGGCATGTGCTGGGGTTGAGACCCACCTACTCTTATGTATTTTGGAATGCTGAACACGAATCGGTCATAAAAAAAGGCACTTCATCAGCTCATTTCTTTGCTACACTGAAAAAACTGTCTAAAATGGTAAAAATCTCATATTATTTCAGTGTAACAAAAAAAAAATGAGCCATTGAAGTACATTTTTTATGACAGATTCTTGTTCACCATCCCAAAATACATAAGAATAGGTGGGTCTAAACCCCAGCACAGACCACTCTTTTTTTTGTGGCTCCAGACAGTTTTTCCAGTGTAGAAAAAAAATGAGCCTATGAAGTGCCTTTTTTATGACAGATTTGTGTTCAGCATCCCAAAATACATAAGAATAGGTGGGTCTCAACCCCGGCACAGACGACTATTTTTTTTTGTGGGCCCATAATGTTTTTTCAGTGTAGAAAAAAAAATGAGCCGATGAAGTGCCTTTTTTATGACAGATTAGTGTTCAGCGTCCCAAAATACATAAGAATAAGTGGATCTCAACCACAGCACAGACCACTTTTTTTGTGGGCCCAGACAGTTTTTTCAGTGTAGATACAAAATAAGCCCATAAAGTGGCTTTTTTATGGCAGATTCGTGTTCAGCATCCCAAAATACATAAGAATCCGTGGGTCTTAACCACAGCACAGACCACTTTTTTTGTGGGTCCAGACAGTTTTTTCAGTGTAGAAACAAAATAAGCAGACGAAGTGCCTTTTTTATGACAGATTCGTATTCAGCATCCCAAAATACATAAGAATAGTTAGGTCTCAACCCCAGCACAGCCCACTTTTTTTCTTTTGTGGGCCTGTGTTATGAACAACAGCCAGGCTGGATAAAATTTACCATTTTATGGTATGGTAACCTCGATGGTAACTGAAAATCATTTTTCCACAACTACTTTTTAATTCTTTATGTTCAAAGTTAATGAAGAGCCCCTACCACAAGCCCAAAGCTAATTGGGGGGCTTTCCATGACTGTATAAAAACACAATAAATAATAATAATATTGTTACCCTTACTTCACGGTTCGCCTGGGCGATTTTAAATGAAAATTTCGTGGACCCCTACATTTGTTGGACTTAAACATACCTGATGACATAAGAAATCAATTCCCATTTGAAAGAAAATGGTAAAAGATACACTTTATTAGACAGATAAAAAAACGTTTTTTTTAGTAAGGGATTGTTCAAATATTACGTAACGTAAATTGTATCAAAATTCATACACTTCACCCGTTTCTCGGGTTAAAGGCTGTAGTGATTTCATGTTTTGGCTACCCCCAAATAGGGTATGTGTTAGGAGGGTAGCCAAAATAACACTATCGATGTTAAAATACCTTTAAATAAAGGTCCATGTAAAGAGTATAAACAAATAAATAAATAAATAAATAAATAAATAAATAAATAAACAAATTAATTTTGGTATAATTTGCGTTACGTAATATCTGAACGTTCCCTAATAGGGCGTGTCCAAAAATCGCGAATTTCGAAATCAAACACGCTCTCTGACTAAAATGTTGCTCCTTAGTAAAAAACGTTGGCCACTCAAAAATAAGCCAAATCGATTAATGTTTAGAGGTAGCTCAAAGCACTCAAACTTTGAAACAAATCTGTACCTGTTTTTCGGATGAAAAGTGATTTTATATAAAATTCAGGAAATTTTGGAGGGTAATATTTAGAAAAATACTAATTGTGAGAAACTAAAAAAATGATATCCCCCCTTTCCTTAAGTTAGAACATAAAAAACGCCAATTATTTGAAGATATCGCGTTTTTTTTTAAATAGGCATATTTAAAAGTACATAAATTCCTTGGGAATGATTTTTTGACGGAGGAGCATGTAATTTTTTTCTCGGTTTTTAATGTTATAACCACCCATTACTAAAATACCACAATCCCAGCCTGGAAAGGATAATTAACCTGTGATCCAAATTTAAAGTCCTTATCTCGAAGCGTTCTTGAGTTATCGTGGTAAAAAAATTCCCGGACTGACAGACCGACAGATCGATCGACAGACAGAATCTCAAGAACTATAACTTAAAGTCTATAAGGCCTAGAAACTTGCTACGCATTTTATTATTCACAGTAAATTGTATTTCATTTTCTCAAATTCTTAAAAAAAAAATAAATAAAAATACATTTTTTTAACAAAGAATATTTTTCAAAAAAAAAAGTTTCTTTTTGCGAAAAATGAAAAAAAAATT
>OY294044.1:88437561-88492144 GCA_958510825.1 Brachypterus glaber
AGCTCATGTTTTACTGGTGGCCCTAGGGCCAAAAAGTTTTTTCTCCCGCTAACTAAAACTTGTTATTTTTAAGCTTTTTAAAAGAAGTTGATTTACCTTTACTGTAATATTTATAAAGAAATATGACCTTTTGGTCTTGGACTAACTGCTCTTTTTGACCAGATACAATTATAATCATTTTACACAAAATAAAAATTTCTTCTACAACATAACCTCAAAATATATGTTAACTAATTAATTTGTATTCGTCCACTAAAAAAAATTAAAAACACAAAATTTCAATTGTAAAATTTCAATATTTATAATATTCATAGAACGGTTTCAGAAGTATTATTATTTTCATAACAGACACATTTTAACAGAAATTAATCATCAAGCTATAGCTTTTTTAATTTGAAAAGAAAAGAAAAGAAATATTTTTTGCAATTTAAAATTAAGTAAATTTTAATAATTTATTATAATTAGTAACAATCGAATAAAAAATATTGTATAATGTACAAGCAGAAAATTTCAATTTTGTAGGTTTATTGCCCTCGGGCCGGTCCCATCGCCAGGCCCTCGGCTTCTATAAACAAACTCAATCAAAAAACTTAACTTTTGGCCCTTATATTATAAATAACTATTATTACATTCAGATTAAGCTATTTTCATAGTTCTACATAATAATTCTTCAGTATTGAATTTTTTATTGGTGTTTTTTTTATGAAATGGCATTTTGTAGCTCCCCTAAAATGGATTTGTGGATATTTGTATATAGGAACTTTTTTTCATAGTTTTTAATGTAGAATCACCTTGCAGTATTGAATTTTTATTGGTGCTTTTTTGATACTCAGAACGTGAAATTGCCTCTTAAATGGCGATTTCTCCTGTTAGATTAGACAGGGAGAAAAGTTCTACCCAAAAAAGATAGAAGACATACATACACTCCCACTTCCACCCAACCAAACAAATTCTGTATTGGTTCTTTGTTGAACAAATACAATATTTACTTGACCGGGCGAAAAGTGTAACTATAATATTTTTATTAAAGAAATTACTGGCGCCATCTAAATTTTAGTAGAATTATCTTATTCTACAGATTCACATTAGCTATGTTCGTTCGTGCCGCTCAGTGCTACACTTTCCGGCCAACCAAATAAATACTGTATTTGTTGTATGAAAAACAAATACAGTATTTATTTGGCTGGCTGGTTAAAATTACCAAAAAAAATTCCATAAATGTAAAGCCTTTATCAGTGATAAAACATGTTCAAAAAATCGTTACTGTAGTTCATGGGGTTCCAGAGATATTAAATAAAAACTATTTTTCAGATGTACCCTTAGGTGGGTCTTTACTCCCTTAGGGCTCATTTCCGTACAAACCTTTATAAAAACTTTTTTCATATTTCTGGACCTAGAATCACCCCTTAAAAATTTGTACCCTGTTTATGAATCACCTTAGTATGCACATTCGAAAAATATAACCCACACCTCAAATCTGTTAGGGGTTCTTTTATATGATTTCGAAATTATACTGCTTCGGCTTTGTAATATTCGTTACGACTTATCTGACAGAAATGTTAATAAAAATTACCTGCCCATAGATAGTAAGTAAATAATTAATATCTATTTTAAACCCATAGAAATGAACTAGATTGACGCAAAACAAGATATGTCAAGAACAGAAGCAATATTATATAGAGAATGCAGGCCCGGGCTGGCCAGGTCGGCGATAGCCGAGGGCTCCCGGCTCAAGGGGGCCGAAGGGTTTATATTTTCTATTACTCAGGTATTTTAACTACACTATAAGTAGTGCATTTTTGTTTTACATACTTTTTTATTGAGGTATTGCAGTAGGATTTAGATGATGGCTTTAGCACAGGTTAAATTGCCTAAATCTAAAAATCTTTCTACTCTCATTTTCAACTAATAAACTAATTGTAATTGATTACTATTTTTTCTAGTGTGTACCAACGTAAGTAAACTACAACAGAAAAGCTAAATTTTTAATAAAGATCTTGCCTTTACTCAAATACTGTGCAAGTGTCAAACTAGCGGTAAATGTGGTTTTGTGGTATGGAATTTTCAAAAACTTTTTGCATAGTGAAATTTTTTGCACCGCCGAGAACGACAAAAATGGTAAAAGATCTGAAAAAAAATTGCATTACGGTGGTTCAAAATTTTTCAAAAATGTCCGATTTAGCTTAAATTTTGTACAAAGACTACTTTTGTTAATCTTGATGCGGACCAATACCCAAAAACCTAAAATTTTGGGAAAATTTAAAAAATAAATGGGCCATATTTATTCTGCCAATTTGAATTTTAGTTTTTTTGGTATTGATCCGCATTAAGATTAACAAAAGAAACCTTTACACCAAATTTAAGCTAAATTGGACATTTTTGAAAAATTTTGAACCACTTGACACAAACTTTTTTTTCAGATTTTTGCAAAAAAATGGCACTTTGCAAAAAAACCCTCTTGGTGAGGGGGCCCCTCTTCAGTATCTAGCCGAGGGCCCCCAAAGGAGCCAGTCCGGGCCTGAGAGAATGGCAAACCATATTATATCCATCTTATGTAAAAGGTCAACAATTCCTAATTTTGCAAGAGTCTGTAATTTTTATATACCCGGGTGAAACAAGACAAGGGTACAACCCCTTTTTTCTTTATTTTAAACGTCAAAGATTTCAAGTTTGGAGCATTGAGGTGTTATTGGGATAAAATGTCAATTTTGAATATAAAAAATATGTTTTAGTAGCTTCCGGTTTAACCGGAAGTAACATTTACTTTCGATTTTTAACTTACTGTATATTTTTACATATTTAAATTCTACGCTTCATTAAAGTAAAATGATAAGTGACATTTGAAATGCCAAAGTTGTTTTTAATTAAATTTTTAGTTTCTATCATAGGAAGGTCTGTTTCTGGGGTCGAGACAAACATTACTATGTGTTTTTGGGCTCGCTAAATCCGAAACTAAGTTGACTCGGTCAGGTCGCATTTCGTTGTCAACCTTACCGAGTCAAACCATCCCCAGATTCGCATTCAGCGACCCCAAGAACCTATAGAAATGTTTTTTTCGACCCCAGAAACAGTGTAATAATTGTTTCTATAGATACATATCGTCTTCTAAATTTCAGGACGTCGTATCTCAAAAAAGACAACTTTACAGGAATGAGAAATAACTCTTTTTCGCATTATTCATAGGTTAAAAATGTACTTTTTTAATATAAACTTAATACATTTTTAATGATTAACTTACCTTTAGTCATTTTATTGTGTATAAAATAAATAAATACAAATAAAAACCTAATGTTTATAGATACGACATTTTGATGCTCAAAATTAATAAAAAAATTTTAAGACGCGAGCTTTGAAACATTATTAGCGGAACGCACCTCTTGAATCGCATGCGCAGTGTTATTCAAACTGTCCAAGGTTGATTCAAACACCGATGATCTGATCGGTGGATTCATAGAACAAAATATATATGCACAAGGTGCGTTCCAAGTCAGTTAACTAGATTTAAGAGATACGAGGTTTTAAAATTTATTAATCTGTAATCATCTAAGATACGACGTTACTATTTTGCTTATATTTTTGTTATTTAAAAAAAATAGCAGGTGAAACTTATTTTTTAGATGTAAATTAATAATATAAAGCGTTTAAATCCAAAATCTCAAAATCGAAAAAAATTGAGATACGACGTCCTGAAATTTACAAGACGATATAGCATATATGGTCTGTTTCATCAAGCAAGAGAGTAAATTAAATATCGCACAGTAAATATTTTTACAACCGATTCAAATATTGAATGTGCTAATATACTGCGTAGTTTTTTTTATAAAATATTACTATATTCGTTTCAACCTGTTTGAATCCATATTTGCGAATTGAAACGTAATTTTAAATTAGCATTGGCGAATTAATTCTGATTCAAACAGATTAAAAATAAAAGGTGTTTGATCTGTTTGGACTTTTTCGCAAATGCGAATTAAATTTTGAATTGCTTTCTACCGGCATTTCCATCAAAAAAGTCAATATAAGCTTATCTAGATGATGTATGTAAAGTAAATTACCAAAAGGAAATTGTATACACGTTATATGATTTTTAATGGATAGGATGCTTTGCCTTTGCCCGGGGCCGCGGTCCGCGGGCTTCTTTAGACCACGGCGACTTTTTATGCTATACCTACATATAGCATAAAGATCTCAACATATGCTAAGACCAAGGCCGTATCCTAAAATTTTATACGAAAATATAAAAAATTTTAAAGCTTCTCTGGGACTCGGGTTCAAGGCCCGGCGTTGATAGTTTCTTTTGGTTTATAATAAATAGTTTATACTTTCTTTTTACTCCCCCAGAACGATAAGGACACAAAGCGAAGCAAATATGCAGGCTCTTTTCCAAGTGGACCATACAGATTTAAATTCGTAAAAATTTTCGCCTGCGGCGCTATAGCTTTTTTACTACCCCAGAACGATAAGAGCAGAAAGCGAAGCAAATATGCATGCTCTTTTCCAAGTGGACCATACAGATTCAAATTCTTAAAATTTTTCGCCTGCGGCGCTAAACTTTTCTTGCGTTTAAAGTTTAAATAGTAACACTTTTAAAATTAAAATAGACTATAAAATTCCTAACAAAATTCGCCTGCGGCGCTATAGCTTTTTTACTCCCCCAGAACAATAAAGGCACAAAGCAAAGCAAATATGCAGGATCTTTTCCAAGTGGACCATACAGCTTAAAACTGCGGCTCTAGAGTTTTCTTGCATTTAAACCTTAAATAGAACCTTTAAAATTTAAATAGACTATAAAATTTCTAAAAAAAAGCTTAAAATTCGTAAAAATTTTCGCCTGCGGCGCTACAGTTTTGCATTTAGACCTTGAATAGTAATACTTCTAAAATTCAAATAGGCTATAAAATTTATAAAAAAAATCGCCTGCGGCGCTATAGCTTTTATACGTTCTTTTTTATTGGAGTTTATAAAACCTAAGCTTGAAATTTGTCAATATTTCCGCCTACGGCGCTAGAACTTATACCACTGTTTTCAAATTTAAATACAACCCAGTTATAAAAAATTTTACCTGCGGTGCTAGGGCTTTCTTATTTTTTTATTTGAATTTTTAAAACTTGAGTTTTAGTACATTGATTTTAATTCAAGGCCAAAAATTAACAGAAGTAAAAAAAAAACATGCGGCGCAATTTTCATTCTTTTCGAGATTTAGGGAAAACAACAAATTGAAGACCCACAAACATTTTTGGGAAAAACAAAATAAATTAAAAAAAATTAAAAATTAGTTTTTCTTATTTTTTTAAAAGGTTTAAACCCCCATAACTCTTTGGTTTGGAGGGGATTACTTTCAAAATTGGTAGAATTGATCCTTATAACAAAAGTAATTTTTCCTGAAAAAGTTACGTTAATCGGATTTTTTTTTCAGCTTTTTTCGATTTTTTTTAAAGTTTAACCCCCTTAACTTTTTTATTTTTGGGTGGATTACTTTCAAAAACAATAGGGATATTCCCTCATAGAAAATAATTTTTCCTGAAAATTTCAAGTCGATTGGATTATTCGTTCTTGAGTTATCGTGCTCCCAAAAATCGTGACATCGGACGGACGGACGGACGGATGGACATTTGAAAAAAAGTTGCTTATTTTTTCATGAAACAAATTTATATCCAAGAATTGTTTGTCTAGGACGATTTTTGATTTTTGTTGAAAATTCTACCGTATAATATTCTAGCGCTGGCGCTGTAAATAATATAATAAGAAATTCGTCGATTTAAAACGTGAAAATTACGTCACTTGTTGACGAGGATGAGTTTGACCAGAAATTTACGTGTATTTCACGTCAATTGACGTGTTGGCTGGGAGTAGCCCGAAACTGCATTCTACCAATATCACTCTGTACAATGGTTGAAAAACAGATTAATGGAATGTTTAATCATTATTTTTATACTTTTGATTAAAATTTAAAAAATCCTTTCCTTAAAAAAAAAAAATATGTCCAATAAATTATTTTTATTTTATGAAGATGTTATTGGGGCCAACTTTCGTTTGCAGGAAATCAGCTACATTTTCCTTTGTGGACCCCCCTGAATTCTAAAACAATAATCGTTCTTTGCGGAAATGCACTGTTTTTTTTTTTCTATGACGGTTTTTTATATATTTTTAGTTTTAGCAAAAAAAAACGTTATGGAAATCTGTTTTCGTTGGAAATGAAGTATAACCCCCCTAAAAATCCGAAAATGGTAATCGTTCTTTGCGGAAATGCACCATTTTTTTTTCTATGGCTATTTTTTATATATTTTTTGTACTGGCAAAAAAAAACGGTGTGGAAATCTGTTACCGTTAAAAATTAACCATATTACAGTTATTTTGGCACCCCTAAATCCGAAAATGGTAATTGTTCTTTGCGAAAATGCACCATTTTTTGTCTACGGCGATTTTTTATGTATTTTTTGTTTTGACAAAAAAAGTTATGGATATCCGTTATCATTAGAAATGAAGTATATTCTAATCGTTCTTTGAAGAAATGCACCATTTTTTTTCTAAGGCAATTTTTTATATATTTTTTGTTTTGTCAAAAAAACGTTATGGAAATCTGTTATCATTTGGAATGAAGTATATTTTAGTTATTTTGGCCCCCCTGAATCCAAAAATGGTAATCGTTTTATTATTAATTATATAATTTAAATAAAAACACATCAAACAGACGCAAAACCAACTTAAACCAACGTTAACATAAACCAACGTCCCCCATTAAAAAAAAAACACGAAACCAGCAAAAAACCAAACCAAACCAACGTTTGGACTTTAAACCAACAATTAGTGTTTTTTTTTAATAACAAATATCAATTACCCTGGTGATATCAATCTCCTAAAAAAACTGAAAAAAATGGGGCATTTCCGCAAAGAAAGGTTATCATTTTCGAAGTCAGGGGGCCAAATTAACGAGAATATAGTTCGTTTTTAACGATAACAGATTTCCATAACGTTTTTTTTGCCAAAACAAAAAATATAGAACTACAAAAAATCGCCATAGAAAAAAATGGTTGTCAATTTTGAACTCAGAAAGGTCAATTTAGTTAGTTTATTATTAGTTTTATTATTATTAGTTTATTAGTTAGATTTTTATACAACAGCGTCATGGAGAGCCCCAAATAAGTTAGATGGTAAGTTATTTGTAACGATATCAGATTTCCTGCAAACGAAATTTGGGCCTGTTATTTTTATTTGTCTAAATGACAATAAATATTAGATGCTATAATACAGGATGTAAATACGAGTCCTGTAATTAAATTTCAGGATGTCGAAGGATGTGCGTCAGCGTTTGAGCCACACCCACACTTTGCGAAACTTCCAGTCCATCAAAACAGGAATAAGACGTCCATATCACGTATTAAATCGTTCGTATACTAGGGATGTAAACAATAAAAAATGTTTTTTTTTTGTTTTAACCCCTTCCCGCATACTGTCCCATACATGGCACATGTAACTTGAATATAAGTTTTTACAGTAAGATTAACATAACAACGTTGTGTTTTACTGTAGCTTGTTTACATTAAATAACAGTTATTAAATACACACTAAATTTTAGGAACTCCTTTTAAAGGGGAGTAGCTTCATTACGCGCCGTTTATGTTTATATGTTTATTGGAACTTTTTTCATATTTTTTGATGTAGATTCATCCCTTAAAAGAAGTGTGGCTATTTAAAAATCATATTGTATAAAAAATAATTCAGTATTTATTAAGGTAACAAATTCTCAGTGTAACTCGGTTTTTGTCATATTCTCTCACTTTGGTGTCCATGGTTCCATCGTACGGAACAAGACAGTCATATGATGTGACGCAGATATTTCTATTATTTGTTCCAGCTATAGAGTACACCCTTAATGTGAGGCATAGTGCATTCACAAGAATCTGGTGCGAAAAAGCTTCTTACGCGTGCGTTAGGAACAATATTTTTTCTACGAGCGAGTTAAAAATAAAATATGCTTTTATATATAAGTATACATAGTTGAATAAATTTTATTTTTATATTTTTTTCCAATAGAAAAACAATTAACAATTAATTGTAGGTAAATACCATATAGGTTGCCAAACTTTGAATGTAATTTTCTGGTTTGTAAAAAAAAACTCGGATTTTTTGGCAGGTTTTAATGCGTCACTTTATTATATGGCTAACGTTTCTCCCCTCTTTGGGGGCTTTATCAAAGCTGAAAGATAACAACTATTGTTAATAACAATAATAATGATAATATATAACAAAAATATTTTTTGCCTGTATTGAATCCCATTTTCAGGTAAAATGTGTAAATTTTCTTACCTAAAAATTATGTGAGCGTAGTTATATATATTATAAACTTGAACATTATGGAAAAGGAACCTTTTACAACATAAAAATAAATAAATATTACATTACAATATAAAAATTGGTTTTAACACCATGTCGAAAAATTTGTAGGTTAAAAGCGTCGTTCGCAGTAAAAAACATGTAACATTTTTGTGGGTCGAACCCAGCATTAGTCAATTCTCTGTGGTAACATCGGTCATTCGGTTTTTTTTTTTTTTTTTTTTTACAAACCAGAAAATTAAATTAACAATTAAGATATTTAAACACTTTTATTATTTTGTGAATAAATATAACAAGAACAACACGACAGAACTAAGATATCCGTTAATTCTATTAAAGATGTTGGTGTTACTTTTGATCGTGAGCTTAACTTTATAATGCACATTAATAATATAACATCTAAAGCATCTAAGATGTTGGGTTTTGTTTTAAGAAACTGTGGTGAGTTTTCTGTTAGATCTTCAGTTAGAGTTTTCAATTCTTTAGTTAGATCCAATCTAGAATATGCCTCAATTATTTGGTCTCCTCAATATAATAATCATATTGATGGGTTGGAAAGTATCCAAAGAAAAATGCTTAGGTTTTGTGCTTTTAAATTAAACACTCCTATTCCTGATCATAACTACTCCCACATTTATTCATTTTTAGATTTAGATTTATTGGAAAGTAGGAGAAAAAAGTCAGCATCGTTTAAAACCTCTTTAAAAAGCATTAACTTCACTGATGTTTAAATTTCTTATTAATGTTTAATTTTTTTAATTTTAGTATTGTATAGTTTTTTGTTATTTGCAAGGTTATTTTTTCTATTTTTTTTTGTTATAATTATTTTTTTTACATTATATTAGGTTTCTATTATCATGTTATCTTATGTACATTTAATTTTTGTAGTGGGGTTTTCCCGTTAATAAATAAATAAAAAAAAATAAAAAATAAAAGATATTAAACAGTTTTAACAATTATTGAAAAGAATCTAACATTAGTTATTACCAATTCTATTTTGGTTGAACATTAATGATAAATTTGTTGCAGTTTTCATTTGCATTTGCCATTTCTATCATTCCTGCAGGTAACATTTCATCTTCTTCTTTAAGGTTCATCATTTTCTTTTATAAAAAATTTACAATTAAAATTGACAAAACAATTGACGCGAACAAACTAGCTTAGGACGCTATCATGTTGATAGGTCGCCATGGAAACAAGTGTCTTAGCCAATAATGTTACACATTTGTATAATCAAGCTACTTGTTTTTATGAAATAATTATGCGTGTGGAAAAGACCTTCTTTCCACACGCATATGCGTGCCGAAACAGACATCTTTCCGCACGCTCGTATAAAAAGTAATATTAACCACTCTTTAGGATGAAGTATATAAAAAATATTTTAAGGGGAAATTTGGATACATAAGTCAAAAACATTTATGAAAAAAAAATATTTAAAAAAAGTCACTTGACTTAATACTGACTTGTATCATGACTGACATTGGCAAAAAAATTTTTGCCAAATAATTTTTATTCAGTGCCTAGTATAAATGTAAGTTTATACTTGACATTTTAATCAATGAAAATGACGTTTTAATCATCCTGCAAATAAGTTGTGTTACGAAATTTCCAATCACTGAAACTTGACATTATATTGAAATGTCAAGTAAATTTAGTGGAAATGTCATTTGTAAAATCGATTTAGAAGTTTTTTTAAGAGGTATTGGATAAAATTTTGTACAGCGTGTGAGGTCAGTGACATTATTCACTCAAAAATTAACCCACTCGGCCCAGGAGCCTCATAAGTCAACTTTTTTTTCGTGAATAATATCCTACCTACTGCACTTGTTCCGTAAATAAATATTTTTGTTATATTAAAATACCTGTATCATATACCACACATTACTACACAATTAGGGGTTACGTTCTTTGTTTAAGAAAATTTTTTCATAAACTCTCGGAAAACAAGAAGATAAGAATTTGCTAATTAAATAAATAGTTTGACTGTCTTATAAATAAGACAACAATCTTATTTAAGAAGCTTAGTAAGTCTCTTAGGGAGAGCAACGTATTCTTTATGTCTCTCCACTTTCTTTTACTAAATAAGAAAAGATAAAGAATACTTAAATTTTACAATGTTCTAATAAAGAAACTCTTGCACCACCAAGCTTACATTACTATATTATATACAGGATGATGTTATATCATTGATTTAGATATCCAACATAGATCATAAGAATTTAAAAAATTGGAACAAAAGTCATGGAGAAAAATAAAAAAATATATAATACTTTTAAGTAATCATTAATAATAAGTTAATAAGCTCTCATAACTACAGGGTGGGCCAAAAAAAAACCGGCCACTTTTTAAACCGTTATAACTTGCCTTTTCACCGATCTATACAAAATTTGGAATGAATATGATCAAAACATGTAAGATTCTGTAGATAATTTTAATTATTTAAAATATTATTATATTTTTCAATAATAACGCTTTTTCTAAAGGGGTTATTTTAAAGCAGTGGGGATTAGAACAAAATGTAAAATTTAAAAAAAAATCGTCTTCATTATGTTAAGTGGTCTTTCCTTAATAGTTATGTATATTTTTCTTTTAACTTAAGATTGTATTTTATTTTTTATGTTATTTTTTTGGAAAGGGTACAGCTAGCAGTAAATATCATAAAAACACGGATTAAGTAGTCTGTTACTCATCTCAAATTATTTTTGACATGTCTAAAAAATAATATGTCAAATTGAAAATTATTAAAAATCACGAATCAAAATTAAAAAACATCATTTTAAATATATATTTTAAAGATGAGCAATAAATAAAAAACGAATATATGTATTTAAATTAAAACATTTGTAGATAAACAAGAAATAAGTGTAGTTTTGGTCAAAACGAGAAAAAATTAGAAACGTTAACATACGATGAAGGATAATGTGAATTTTTGTAAATCAATAAATCAGAATATGGAACTTTAACTGCCAATAGCCAACCAAGATCCTGTACCTACCATAATTATATGGTTTTATATTATTTATAATTAAAACAGTGTTTAAAATAATTAATTTTATTTGCAATGAAAATATAATACTTTTTTATTTTAGATTTTAAGCTTTCACGGCCATTAAGATATAAAGAACTTTCACTTTCGGGTTTAGACCGTGTTAATGGATTTAGGCAGTTTCAGATTAATCCCTGAAGATGTCTCTAGTAGTAAGAGACGAAACGTCGGAAAGTGAAAATCCATTAACACGGTCTAAACCCGAAAGTGAAAGTTCTTTAAATACTTTTTTATTTAGCCAACAGTTAAATCTTGATTTATTTTAGCAATTTCTTGTTTTTTATGTTATGTTCATAGAGTTTATGGTACAATTTTTGAATGTGCATACTTCATTAGTAATTTTTCTGTTATTTCGTAACCATTTTCCTTAAAATATACATCTACAATTCAGCTTTTACTTTTTTTTCTTATTTTTTTATGTAATTCGACATTTTCACAGATTTTTGGTCATTTTGATTATTTTTTGAGAGATGTCAGAAAAATAAGAATAAAAAATAAACTATAATTTAAAATTTAAATTTAAATATACTTACCTAGTGAAGAAAGACCACTTAACATTATGAAGGCGAAAAATTTTCAAATTATACATTTTGCTCTAATCCCCACGGCTTTAAAATAACCCCTTTAGAAAAAGCCTTATTACTGAAAAATATAACAATATTTTAAATAATTAAAATTACCTACAGAATCGGACATGTTTTGAGCCTATTCATTCAAAATTTTGTATAGATCGGTCAAAAGGCAAACAAGTTATAATGGTTTAAAAAGTGGCCGGTTTTTTTTTGGCCCACCCTGTATATTTATAAGTGAGCCCTTATGAGAGAGTAAACTATCATGATTTATGCGTAGTTGGAGGTAAAAAGGGTAGTCATGCCAAAATCGAAAACTGCTCACAAATAATAAAGGATACAGAGTGTTGGGAAATTAAAAAATTGGATACGGATAAATTGATTAAAAGCTAGCTCAAACCATTCTTGTGACTAATAACAGTTCGTATAAAAAATGCAAGAACTTCCTCTAATTTAAAAGTTTTAAGGGAACTACCCTAATGCTCCTTAACAAAATCGTACCTACACATAGAGGAAGGACATTGGAATTAAAATTTAAATTAAAATATAGTATAGCATAATTACTAGTACTCGGAAAATTTCCAGTACTCGCATAGGCGCAGCGTCGACTCTAGCGTTGACGCGAGGTTTTAATTATTTACATTTTTATTTCTTTTTATCTTGATTTTTTTAATGATTCCATTTAAACGAGTAATGTGGTAAAAAAGTTATCGATAAATAAAAATTAAAAACTTTCGTATAAAAATCGAATGTCGGTTTTTTCTTTGAAAAACACCGATATATATATAGTATATATATATAGTATATTATATACATATGTATAGCTAATATGTATAGTCAAATGTTTCGATTTAGTGACCCTCATAAAAATTTCCCTCATAATTCGGCAAAATCCGTAAGCCTATGTTTCTGTGTTTATTTTCAACGTTGATGAGTCATAATTGAGTTTACGCCGACTACTGATAATTACACATAATTACACTAATCACAGCGCGTAAGAGTATAAAACAGTAGTTTCAAATTTTGCAAAATCGCCAAAAAACGTCTTAGACAAAAACATTTTGGACACAAATGTGTTTAATGAATGTCCGTTCGTCACTATAACTCAAGAACCAATTATCTACTCGACACAAAATTTTCTGGAAAAATTAAGTTCTATGAGAGAAAGAACCCTATTATTTAAAAAAAGGCTTTCCCGAAATTTTGAATTTTTTTTTAATGGGAAAGAAATAATTCCCTGAGATACCAAGTTATGGGGGCTTAAACTTTTTTTAAAATTAAAAAAAGTTGAAGGAGAGGTCGGATTGACGTAATTTTTTCAGGAAAAATTTTATATTCCTACCTATTTTGAAAGAAATCCATTCAAAAGCAAAAAAGTTATAGGGGCACAGAATTACGAGAAAATAACATTATAATATATCTCTCAACTAGCATTTTTCGTTGCCGCTGCGTGATCATTACCTCAATTGAAACAAATTAAGTAGCGCCGACTAGTTACAATAACGCTATAATTACGTAGTAATTTCGTAGATACTACCAAAATGGGGAAAAATATAAGGTTAACAATTACGATCTTGCTACGTGTTTGTAACTTAATTCGGAAAGATCTCGTTACAAAACAGTTACAGTCGGTCAAGTAAGAGCGTGTCTCGCATTGTTTATTTAGGAATATATTTATACTTTTTTTTTGCATTTAATTACAGTTAATGAATTATAGATCAATGCAAATAACTTAGTAACTTGTCCAGTCTCCATTTGCGTCAATGATCGCCTGGCATCGTTGGGGCATACTTCGAACGAGATTTTTTGCATATTCCTTCAGCAAAGACCTCTATATTGTCCGAATTTCTCGTGATAACTACTTTAATGTGTATACCTTTTCCCGCGAAGCTTGTGTTTAATGACCACACATTCTCAATGGGGTTTGCGTCGGGCGATTGGGACGGCCAATCCAGCGTGATGATGTCGGATGTCCTTTTCCACTGGCTACACAACTTGCTCCGATGTTTGGGGGATCAACTGCTTATTTTTATCGCCATACCAACGCTTGGCAGTCGGTATAAAAGCTTTTTTGTAAATCTCGACCATTTTTTCAGCGTTCAAGTTGTAGGTAATGAGAAATAAAAATTCAAAACCTTTTTCCGAGAGGCACCCCCAAACATGAATCTTTACAGGTTTGACGGTTCGCTGGAACAGTCGGTTGGTGGAGGATGTCCAGGCCCGGGGGGTGATAACGTAACCCCAAAAGTAAGCTTCATCGGGAAAAATAACCTTGCTCCAGTCTCGATCGATGTTTCCCTTGGCCCACGCGAGTCCACAAAGGTTTCTTTATTGTACTTCGCCACTTTAAGTCGTGAGCCTGGAGATAAGTACGAATTGTTTCATATGATATATCCAAACCTTTCTGCATCAGTTTTTTTGTCCCTTGGTGCAGGGTTAATTGAGGATTCTGCAAAAGCATGTTTAAAATCATTTTTTCGTGCTTAGCCGACACCTTTCCTGTTGAGCCACGATCTGTAGGCGTCATTTTCGGACCTTTCATGTGCAAACAGAGGAAGACAGCCTCGAACCGTGATGCGTACGCAGCACTCATGTTTTAAAACGTGCTGAGTCACTAAAAATATTGTTCAGAAAACGTCTCTATGTACAAAGCAAGGTCGGTCAGGAAGTAAAGTATATCCCCAAAAAATATTTATTATTCTATTTTTTATATACCTTTTTATATACTTTTTTAAAAATATTAAAAATAACTGGAGGAAGGTACTGTTTTGTTGACCAGTTTGTTTTATTATTTGTACTTAGGGCTTCATTTCCTAAATAAACGAAAATTCACCCTGTATAATAGTATTAGTCTTTATAACGAGTTCGCTGCAAAGTTGAAAGAAGGGATTTTTAGCTATTCAATTACTATATACTGTGCATTGTCGTTTATATTTATAAATTACATTTTCCTCTTTCCATATCTCACTAATCAAAAAGTAATTTCAGGCAATTTAATAAGAAGTGACTTTATGACACCTTTTAGACCAAATTGCTTTTAGTGCTTGATGGTTAATGGTTAATTAAGGGATTTCGTAACGCTAAACCCAGTGGACGTTATTATATTATTCACAGCGCCAGAGCTAGAATAATATTTTTCTACGACTGCTTTAGAATGTAAGCAAATACACATACTTTTCATACATAGAATGAATCCATTCTAGCTCTAGATACGGTATGAATATTCCGTATCAAGTGTTAGAATGAGCACATGTAGTGCCATCTCTTGTTTATAAAAGTAAAGAAAACTGTAGCAAAATTATCAAAAATATAAATATTTTACCATGAAATATTGAATAATTTAATGCAATTTAAAGTTTTGCGTTAAAATTACATAAAGTTTATTAGTTTTTCTTAATATTTGGCCAGTTTTTTATCAATTTAGTTCAAAAAATTAAAACTGCTCCATCTATTGTTAAATATTTAAACCTGATATCTGTCACAATAATCTGACATAGCCTTCAATTTTTGCATTATAATTTGTAAATATCTGGTAAAATTAAATAAAAATCTTTTTTAAGTACTGATTTGATAAAATTATTAAATAACATTTATTGCTTTATTTAAAAATATGTGTTTTGTTACATTTACAATATCGAGTCACAAAAAACATGGTTTTTAACCTTGTCCGCAGTTTAAAGCCATACAGTGTTTCATATTTGCAGTTGAAGAAAAAGTATAGTCTACAACACGTATGGAATAGTCATTCCGCGCTCGCGGGACCGTCATACTCACCTGCCGGCTCGTATGACAAACTTTCCGCTCGTGCGGAATATTGTCTATGGAATAGACAGTTACTAGTTATAGAATATACTATTTCCTACGATCCTCTATGAAAATGACATTTAGCACACTCTTTTATTCTTTAGAAAATGCCTTATATCACACTAGTTTGATATTTTCATATCACCCTTGTGTGATATTTATGTATGGAGGTTTGCCTAATTTTATTTAGATATTTAACTCGTAGATTCTACGAATTTTATTCACCATGATTTATCAGCCATTTTCCACCTTTCACCACAGCCTTTTTTGATATATTTTATGTTTTTTAATCGAAATATTTCTGTTTTTTATGTCAAAAATAGAAACTATTATAACTATCTAGATTTTATAAAAATTACTTAATTTTGATTTAGTTACCTCATATTTTATAAAAAAACGTCAAAATACACACTATTTTTCTTATGAAATGTAAAACAGTAAAATTTTACTCTCTTATGGCAGCATAACCACAGAAATCTAATCTAATTTAACTAGCAAACTGTCAAGTTTGCCTTCTGAAGGTTTTATGAGGGGAAGATCCTTATTGTTTTTAAAAGTGCTCCCCCCAAAAACAAAAAAGTTATGGGGGGTTAAAATCGAAAATGCTGAAAGAAAATTCCGATTAACGTATTTTTTTCAGGAACAATTACTTTTATTATAAGGTTCAAATCTACAAAAAAAAATAAAATAAAAAAAAAATTGAAACTTTTTTTTTGGAATTTTTTTTTTCAAAAAATTTTATTTTTGTTTTTCGCAAAAAGAAAATGTAATAAAAAATTTTTTTAAAAATAAACTTTTTTTGAAAAAAAAAAATTATACGGTAGTTTCGAATTTCCCAAAATCGCCAAAAAACGTCCTAGACAAAAAATTCTTGGATACAAATGTGTTTCATGAAAAAATAAGAAACTTTGTAAATGTCCGTCCGTCTGTCCACCTGTCCGTCTGTCCGATGTCAAAACGTCAAAAGCAACTGGCATATAAAACTTTTGTAAACTATAGTGTGATTAGGGCCATAGCGAAGAAGATTTATAAATCGAAAATCACAACTTTTTTAAGTCCAAAATTACAATTTTAACCCTTTTAACTTTGAGTTTTTAACCCATGAGATATGCAACTTTTCGAATTTCAAGATAGCTGAGCCCTGAGTATGATATAATATTTTTTTTAAGAAATCATCGTCAATGAGGATTTGTCATAAATCGCCAAAAACGTGAGTTACGGCATCAAGCCCCAGGTTAACGTAGTAATAATTAAAGTTTAACTTTATTAACCAGAGTTTAAATAGTAATAATTAAAGTTCAACTTTCTACAATTAATTATCTGCGTCTATGCGTAATTAACTAAAATTGCCTTAAATTGAAGGGATTTAAACTTTCGTTTTTACATTCGAGCAACTCGAGAAGAGAAGAAAGATACCTTACACTAAAAAAAATAAATATGAACATTTAGATGTACTATACTCGTCACAAAGAAGTAGGACAAGAAATTTAGCAACGAACCCTACATATTTTCGATATTTTACAATTTAAATCGGACGGTTTTATCATGCTTGGCACTAATTTTGATGCAAAGAAAAAGCTAGGCTGTTCTGTCTTAGACGTACACACGTTGCTCGTTAAATTATAAGGTAAAACATTTGAGGTTATGTATAAGAGCCATTATTTATTGAAATTTGACGTTGCCTATTGCAAAAACTAATAAAAATTGCTATTGTCATCACTGATTGTATACAGCTGATTTATTACTATACCTTTTCAAGTTGTAAATAGGAAAGTGTAAATTGATATTCAGAATTTCAAGTTAAATTTTAGAAAGTATAAATTGTAATTCAGCTTTGCAAGTTATATTTCAGAAAGTGTAAATTGTAATTCAGATTTTTAACTTATATTTCAGAAAGTGTAAATTGTAATTCAGATTTGCAATTTATATTTCAGAAAGTATAAATTAAATAGCAGAAAGTGTAAATTATATTTCAGAAAGCGTAAGTTGAAATTCAGAAAGTGTAAATTATATTTCAGAAATTATAACTTTATATTATTATTACAGAGTAAATTGTATTTCAGAAAGTGTAAATTGTATTTCAGAAAGTGTAAATTAAATTTCAGAAATATTTATCTATTTATCAAACGTTAAGGAATTTTTTATTTGTTAAATTATAATTTATACGTATGTAATATAATGAAGTGACCTAGCCATTTAGAAATTAATTTTGTTAAATGTTTAATTTTATGTAAAAAATACCTTTTTTTTTTATTTAAATTTATTACTTTTTTAAAATTTTGTTGAATAAAATAATACGCTCCGAAATAAAAATTATGATTTACAAATTACCGTTCCTAAAATTAATTTACACTTTCTGAAATTGAATTTACATCCAAATTTAAATAAAATAATACATTCTGAAAATTAATTTCTACTTTCTGAAATATAATTTACACTTTCTGAATTTCAAATTACGCTTTCTGAAATATATATTACAAATCTAAATTTCAATTTATACTTTCTGAAATATAACTTACAAATCTGAATTACAATTTACACTTTCTGAAATATAATTTAAAAATCTGAATTACATATTATACTTTCTGAAATTTATTTTAAAAATCTGAATAACAAATTACACTGTCTGAAATTAATATCGCACTTTCTGATTTACAACTTGAAAAGGTGTAGAAGTAGAAGAAGAAATAAACGATATCCTTCTTATTTTTGGCGAGCATAGTAGAATCATATTATTATAACTATTAAAAAATGGGAAAGCAATTAGTTACATTATAATAATTGGTACATGTTATTTTGTTTTGTTTTTAATTTAAAGGTATTTGGTACTTCAGATTTCTTTAAAAAAAATTCTGCATTGCTGAATATGTAATTAACATACTATATTTGTGTATGATTCTGTATTTATTTTTAACGTTTATGACTCATAACAGGGTTCTCGCAAGGCTATTTTATTATATATTTTCGTTCAAACCCATCAAAAATTGGTTCGCTGGCCGCCCTTTGGCAAACCCACATTGGGCCTACATACTGAGTAGAGGGCCTACATACTGAGTAGACATTGGCCCGTCGTATGGGGCCTTAGAGCGGCAAAACCACATTCGTCCTACATTGGCCGCCCGAAGGCCGCTTTAAAGCCAACGATAAATTCGATCGTAAAATCATACATTGGCCATTCTAAGAGCGCAGTCAATGTACTTTGGCCAGCTTAAGGCCAATGATAAATTTCCAACTTTAAAATTGAAAAAAATTTCGTTTGCCTTAGGGCGGCTGATGTCTCCTCAGTATGTAGGCCCAATAACCAACATTGGCTGAATGTGGGAAATATTGGAACGCCAATGTTTGGCCAACGGGAGGCCAACGAATCAATGTTTGCTAGGAAAATTCATGAAGCTGAATTTTGCAACGTTTTTTTGCAACGAAAATTCAAATAGTATATTAAAGTATTAGTTTCATAACATACGTTTTTAGCGCACGAGTACAAGTTTAGAAAACCAGGTTCTTGCGGCGAGTTCTCTAAAGTACTAGTGCACTAAAAACGTGTTATGGAATAAGCGCTTTAATATACTATTTGAATTTTCGATGCAAAAAAACGTTGCAAACTTCAGCTTCATGATAATTCTAGTTTATAGAATCATTTAAAAAATAATTTAGAAAAGTTTTTGGTGCGGCGCTAACATACAGAAAAGTCTCCGCACCGGCCAAAAATTTTAATTTAAAGGTTTATAAAACAATTTGCCTTTCAAATGCCGAGTTGTTTAGAAAACTCCCGTCTTGGGGAGCTAAACCTTATTACCAATAATGTAATATTACAATTTGAATTATTAGAATTTAAAAATAATTTGTACTTATTGAAAATGAGAAACCTTTAGATTTCTAAAAATATGCGCCTGTAGCCCTAATTTGACGTATTGAATTTTATCTATCTGGAAGTCAACATTTCAAAAAATGTATCACTTAACTTGTACATGGTCCCTATACAATATGCCGCTATTCGTTTTTCCAGAAAAAATCATTAACAAGGTAAACAGTAAACTCATCCCTTAAGGGTTAAGTTTTGTTTGGAGGTTCTTTTTATATAAGCACCATGAGTAAATAAAAATTAATCTATAATAATTATAATTAACCTCAACACTTATCCATACATTTTCGCGAGAAAGTTAGTGCAGTGGAACCGTTAAATTTTCACATTATTAGTCAACAAAGCTTTTTCTTATGCTTATTAAGAAATTATCGTATTACGTGCTCAACGTGCACGTTAAGCATCTGTCCTTCTGGGTTAGTGGGCATCCCTTAAACTACCTAAAATAGGGTCAAAGTTACACCAAACCCTTTTCTTTTCTTGACAATAATGCGATATGAATATTTAAGTTTTAATTAAAATCTGAAAAAAAAAAAACTAAATATATACCATTTTTAGATTTATTTAAATGCCTTTATCTCGAAAACTAAACGTCCTAAGGCCCAGTTTATCAGTGTACAGTTAAAACCTTATCTAAAAGGTAAAGTCTTAGTTAAGAGCAAATTTTGGATTTTGGTTGGAGTTGCTATGGTTATTACGTGTCAGCTAAATTTAGCTGCATTTTGATAAACCCAGCCTAAGTGACTAATATAAGATATTTTGGTCCAACGACAAAATTGACTGGATACTTTCGCAGGAAATTAAAAACTAAGGCTTTTGCACCAAAAAAATCTAAAAGTTCTGAAAACTGGTAGAAATGTATTTTTGACATAAGCACCCTGAGTAAATAAAAATTGATCATAAAAATAATTATAATTAACCTCAACACTTATCCACACATTTTCGCAAGAAAGTTAGTGCGGAGGAACCGTTAAATTTTCGCTTTATTAGTCAACAAAGCTTTTTCTTATGCTTATTCAGAATTTATCGTATTACGTGCTCCACGTGCACGTTAAGCATCTGTCCTTCTGGGTTAGTGGATATCCCTTAAACTACCTAAAATAGGGTCAAAGTTACACCAAACCCTTTTCTGGGTCTTGACAATAATGCGATATGAATATTTAAGTTTTAATTGAAATCTTGAAAAAAAACTAAAAATATACAATTTTTAGTTTTATTTAAATGCATTTATCTCTAAAACTAAATGTCCTAAGTGACTAATATAAGATATTTTGGTCCAACGACAAAATTGACTGGATACTTTCGCAGGAAATTAAAAACGAAGGCTTTTTGCACCAAAAAATCCAAAAGTTCTGAAAACTGGTAGAAATGTATTTTTGACATTCTTGATAAACGTGCTAAGGGAACGTTCAAGTATTACGTAACGCAAAATGTATCAAAATTCATACACTTCATACCTCGATTCTCGAGTTATTAAAGGCTGCAGAGATTTCATATTTTGGCTAGCCCCCCTAACACACCCCCTATTAGGGGGGGTAGCCAAAATATGAATCTCTATAATCTATAATAACGCGAGAACCGGGGTATGAAGTGTATGAATTTTGGTACAATTTGCGTTACGTAATACTTGAACGTTCCCTAAACGTCTCCAACAATTGAAGTTGAGCTTGCGTCGCATTCTTAATTTTAAGGTATAGTTTTGCAGTTTTTTGCAAATAACTCAATGTTTAAAAAAAATATGTTGGCTGAGGTAAAATTTATGGAGACAGGAAATTTTAAATTTATTAAGATACCTACTGATTAAATATTTTATCTATCTTGTCATTACCAAAAATGAACCCGAAACTATGAAGTCTGTCACTCTGTACGATGATTGGAAAAACATATTGATGTTTATTGTTTTTTGTTTGTTTCGACATTAAGGAAAATCAAAATTAGTTAATTCCTTCTGTGAGCATAAATCCTCTCCTGGGAATAATAAAATATTATTTGAACGGGATAATTGACCTTTACAGTTAAAATATAGAACACAAAATCCCGGGCCGGTCGTCCCACTCGAATTCGAATAATAATTACAGAGTTTTATACAGGGTAATTCAGAATTAGGTTACAAAAACTAAATTACGAACAGGCTAAAGTGAAAGATGAAATTTCATGGAAAATGAAAAACATCGAAGCGGCTGTTTTTGAGAAATATTTTTTATTCATTTTAAAGTTGTAGGCAGTACACCACATTTACGATGCGCTATTTTGACATAGAACGCACTTAATAATATTAACACGGGTCGGATCGAAGTTGCCATTACCTGGAGCATGCAAACATTAGAAATAAAAAAAAATAGACACTTTAAACTATTGTTCACCAAGCGGAATGTCATGTGGACGCTGTTAATACTCAGTGAGTCACTTGGTCATGATCCATGACTCATAGAGAAAGACTTAAATCTTTTTTTTAATTGTTTTCCTTTTTAAAAAACTAATAATTAATAAAAAAAACAATATTTTTGTATTTATTCGTTTTTTGAAAAGAGAAACAATTGTTACTGAACCAACCCGTATAACAAGATCCAAAGAATCACTTATAGATGTTATTTGTCTAAGTAACGGTTTGAGTTATGAGGATATTGAGACAACGGATTTGCTTAATTTAAGTGATCATAATTTAATAACATGCAAAGTAAATATTTCTTGTCCAACTCCTCATAACTCCGATGGCTATTTTAGAAGCTATAAAAATTTTGACTCTGTTAAATTTAATAACGATGCGTTGGCAGTAGATTGGAATAATTCAAATCCAATCGAAAATATAAATTATCAGGCATTAGCGTTAAATGAAAGTATAATTAAGCTATTTGACAAGCATGCGCCCTTAGTAAAACCAAAATTTAAAGGAGAAATTAAAAAACCTTACATTACATATAATATACAAGAAATGATTAAAACAAAAAATAAGGCACATAAAAAATATTTGCGTACAAAATCACCAGCAGACAAAAACTTTTACCTTGATTTAAAAACTTATATTACTACAGCTATTAAAAGAGAAAAAGTGGCTTATATGAATTACTCTTATGAAAAATCCAAAAATAATCCTAGGGAATTATGGGGCAACTTAAAGTCTTGGGGTATATATAATCCCTTTCAAAAAACACTTAATGAGTTACCTCAAGAAATAGACGACTTAAACAAAATAAATAAGTACTTCATAGAAGCTGCTGGCGACTCCCAAATAGATCAAAATTTGAAGGATCATTTTATTAATAACAGTTTTTTTGATGAACCAATAAAGTTTAATCTCACTGAAATTTCAGAAAACGACATTACAAAAAATTTGAATGCAGTCAAGTCGAATGCTTATGGTTTGGACAATATTAACGCCAAAATGTTAAACCTTATAATGCCATATTGTTTACACGGTCAGAGTTATTTTTAATAAATCTATTAATAGCGGATTAATACCAGAAGTATGGAAAATCGCATGTGTCAAGCCATTGCCAAAAATTAATAAACCCAAAGACTTTAAAGATTTACGACCAATAAGTATCACATCAATTTTCTTGAAAATATTAGAAAAAATAATATCTGAAAGACTAAAAAAATATTTAGAATCGCATAAAATAATACCTAAAATACAATCTGGTTTTAGAGCCGGTTATAGCACGAACACGGCCCTAACTAAAGTCTTAAATGATATAAGTTCTTATATTGATGACTCCCTGATAACTTTTTTGGTATTACTGGACCAGACCAAAGCTTTCGACTTGGTAGATTTGGATTTAATGCTCTCAAAACTTAATTATATTAATATAAAAGATAATGAGCTTAAATGGTTTGAAAACTATTTAAAATATAGGTCACAAATAGTCAAGTTTAATAATAGGGAATCAAACATTCTTTTCACAAAGAGTGGTGTGCCACAAGGGGGTATACTTTCTCCCACATTATTTTCAATATTCCTTATAGATTTGCCTGATGTATTTATTATATGTATAGTTCATATGTATGCCGACGATATTCAAATATATATTTCTTGTAAAATCTCTAAAGTAAAAGAAACTATTAAAATATTAAATTCAGAATTAGGTAAATTTGCTAGTTGGTGTACAAGAAATGGGCTAAAAATTAACCCTAACAAATCGGTTGCTATGTGTATCGGAAGTAGAAATTTAGTAAATAAAGTTAATTTAGATGAAATTCAAATTTTAATTAATAATTCAGTTATACAATTTGTAAATAATGGAAAAAATCTAGGAGTTTTTGTTGATTCGTATTTAAGTTTTGATTACCATGTAAAACATATTTATAAAAAATGCTTTTGCATTTTAAAATCCATATACCAGTTTAAACATATCTTACCCGAACATTTAAAGCTAAAACTAGTAAAATCTCTAATCTATCCGCACATTGAATATTGTTGTTCGGTTTATTATAATTTTTTAACCATGGAGTAATTTAATTTTAAATTTAATTTTAGTAATAATATTTTTGTATTCTTAAGGTGGGAGCTGAAAATCAACTTTGTTGAGCTCTTTACCAGTTGTATTTTTTTGATACAATAAATTACTTACTTACTTACTTACTTACTTACTTTTCAAAAAAAAAAGTCCTTCTCCATGAGTCATGGACCATGACACTGAGTATTAACAGCGTCGACATGACATTTCGCTTGGTGAACAATAGTTTAAAGTGTCTATTTACTTGAAAAAAGAGTTTTTTTTAATTCTAATTTTTGCATGCCACCGGTAATGGCCACTTCGATCCGACCCGTGAATATTAATAATATTACGACGTTGCCAAATTTTTAAGGTTTAAGCTATACATTTAGTTATGTATTTACATATTAGGCGACATGAAATTTTTAAAGGGTATAGGTACTTACAATTTTGTTTTAACAGTTTGTTGCTATTTCAGAAGATTATATCTTTGAGAATGATAGTTGGATATAAACAATTCTTGTCAAATTAGTATAAATATTATCTGATTAAAATCTTAATACACTAAACAAGGTTGGTTTTATTTTAGGAATATTTTAGTAAAAAATACTGCACCCAACAAAACAATTTTTTCTTATAGTTCTAAGAGTATTTTTCCGATGTTATCAAATGATAAAATTGGGGAAAGTAATAAAACACTACTATTAAACATTAAAATAATTTTGAATAAAAGTTTTTGAGTCAAAAACTTCTTACGTACTGCTAAAATACGTAGAGGGGTAATGTGCATTGGTCAGTAGGTCAAGAAAGCTTATTAAACAAAACTTGTACACACTACGAAGTAATGAGAATGTACATACATGTATTTATATTTATATCGTGCTTATTTAAAATTAATTTAAAGTGTATGTTGCTTTAAAAGTTAATTTATTGAAAACTACGCTGAAAATCGGTTATTATTTACGAGGTTTTATTTTTGAATCAACCTGTATAGAACGCGTGGGACGACGCATAGATTTGGGCCTGGTGCAGAAGTTGCTATTGCTGCACAGAGGCCCTTTTAATAATCTAGATTGGCATAACTTTTTCTACATGCAGGACCACCAGAAAACCGTTTGGACTTTTTAGTACCTCTATACTTTTTAAAAAATTATTTTTTTGAAACAAATTTCCCTTAAAACATAAGTATTAATGTAAATATTAAAAATGTTAATGTATTATATACATTCGCCATTTCGATTTTTTTATTTTCTATAATGGATTCGGTTGCAGTATTCTCAAAATACACTAGATATTTTGCCACTATATTGGATCCGCCATAGTGATTTTTTAATTTTCAATCATATATTCAGTTTCAGCATCCTCGAAAACCCCTAGATATAATTTTTTATTAAAATCCATATTCACCTAATTTTGCCGCCATATTGGATCCGCCATTTTATTTTTTTAATTTTCAATAGTTAAAAAAAATCAAATCGATGCACTCGTTCAAAATTTATTTCGTTTACACTTAAGTACGTACTTGTTTCTTCCGGTAAATTTTGGACATAACCTTAAAAAAAGTTATTTTACCCGAAAATAACGTTTTTTGAGATTAGGTATGTCCAAAATTTACCAAAATACATAGAAATATTTTTTTTGTGGCTGTGGAATTAGCCCACTTGAACTCTCTCTGTTTTTTTTTTGTGATCAATCATTCAGGTCTATTCACGTGCTTAAACAATATTGCTATTTTGGCAATATTGCCAAAAATCGCATGCGATTTTGGCCAGTATTGCCAAAGGCAATAGGGGTCAAATTCGCATGCGATGTTTGCCAATATTGTCAAAATAGCAATATTGTTTACGCACGTGAATAGACCTGATTGAATTCTCTACGATTTATGTAAATAACTTTTTTTGTTTAAACCATCAGAAAAAAGTTTCAGATCGTTAAAGTTGATAAAATATCATATTCAAAAAATTATTAGTTTTCCAGTTGTTTTCGAAAAACCGAAAAATGTCCAAATTTTCAACTTTTGCAAATTTTTAACGCTCTGTAACTTTTTCCAATTGTTTAAATAATAAAAAAGTAATTTAAATAAATTGTAGAGAATTTAATAACGATCAAATATCATGTTCACTTTTTGTTGAGCCAAAGCCGAGTTACAGACCAAAAACGAAACAAATGCGTTTTTGCACATAACTGTGCAAAAAAAATCTTACAGGAGTGCAAATTTGGATTTAAGTTTTCCAAACGAACCACTTTTGATTACAACAAAAAACAGAGAGTGTGCATGTCACCGCAAGATGAGGCTCTTTCACACGACCATTCGACTGAACTAAATTAGTGATTTAAAATTATTAATTTTTCTGCATAAAATTAGCTCAAGCTTTTGTGCTTTTATTTTTTAAATATAGGCCTCTGTGCTTTGTTCCAGATTTAGAAGGTCAAATGTGAAAAGTTCATCATGTCCTGGAACCCGCGATCGAAACAGCTTCAGGTGGCATTTCTGCCTATAACCTCTTAATTAGCGAAAATACCATTTCAATAATTCTGCAACACAGCAGCTTTTGTGGTTAATATGGATAACAATTTATTGAAAACACTAGTTTACAATGGTTTTGCGTGACAGTTTTTTCAAACATTTTAGATTTTTACTCGCTGAATTCGAATCCGTTAAATAAAATAATTAAAATATCGAGATATTTACCTGGATTTACCTGGACAGCATCCCTCACAGCACATGATATCTTAAAGGTGTCTTTTTTAAATCTTAATTATGTCTGGACGTTCAAAGACATAAAAAAATATCTTATGGACTTTTTAGGGATCTTTAAAAGCTATCTAATTATGATGTCTCTAAGATGTTTTTTAATTATCGGTACAAGACGTCTTAACTTCGATACTCATCGCTAAAAATAAATTAACCACAATCAACTATATTACTTTTAAAATTGGTAGAATTGTCCCTTATAATAAAAGTAATTTTTCCTGAAAAAGTTACGTTAATCGGAATTTTCTTTCCGCTTTTTCCTATTTTTTAAAAAATTTAACCCCCCATAACTTTTTTGTTTTTACTTTCAAAATTGGTAGAATTGATCCTTAAAATAAAAGTAATTTTCCCAGAAAAGTTTAGTTAGTCGGATTTTTTTTTCAGCTTTTTTTGATTTTTTTTTAATTAGAATGCGAGGTAAGTTTTTGCGTATTATGGCATATATGTATATGGCAAAAATTACCTTATTCTAATTACACTTTTTATATCAATACGACCTTATCTAGCAAACTAAATGGGAGGGGGTATTATGTTGTTAAGGCGCCTAGGGATTAGTAAGGCGTCTTTAAAAAGATGTCTTGAAGATATTTTTAGTAAGGCGTCTTAAAGACGTTACCTTTTGTAACATACGACGTCGTTAAGACGTCTTTAAGATGCATTTTCTGCTAAAAAAACAGGATTTTACAGAAGTGATTACCCAGTTAAAATTACTGAGTATACGGACCGTAGAAAATTACATAGCGTGTTTTAAGGTATAGTTGTGTATCCAAATGGATACATTAGCCTATCAAAGTGGATACCCAGTGACAGCCGATATACCGTATCCATTTTTGCTAAAAATTGGCCTATTTTCTGCTAAAAAACAGGATGTTTTACAGAAGTGAATACCCGATTAAAATTACTAACTGATTATACGGAGAGTAGAAAATTGCTTACTGCTAAAAAAATTATTTCCGAAAAAAAAATCTGTATGTCGGTCTGTCAAACGGTCCATGTATCTAGGAAATTTGTGACGACGATACTTCAAAACGCTCTGAGCTAAAAACTTATTTATTTATTTATTTATTTATTTATTTATTCATTTATACTCGTCACAGGGACCTAAAAAGGTATTTTATACCAGAGAGTGTTTATTATATTAAATAAAAGTTGGGACTTTTATTGGGAAACATCGAGATGGGGTAAGGGTGCCAATCTGGTAATTTTTACTATAAATTATAATAAATAAATTATAATTATCAAAGACAAAAACTGAAAAAAGTGTATACCTTTATCGAGGTGCGTATACCTAACACCTAAACATCAAAAAACCGGAAAAAATATCTTAAAATAAGTTTGTCAATTTGAGGTTATGTGTTTGACGTTAACTAATATTCTGACAGCGGATACGTAAAATCAGCTGATCATCAGTTCCCAACCTCTGTCATAGGCAACGGGTGGGAAATAGGCACTAACTACTAACTACATAGGTCGTAGGAAAAATACTAAACAAATTTCAAGACACACGGTATTTTGTATTTTTACTTTCTAGCGAACTCGGAGAGAAGAAGAAATAAGTACTAATTGAAATTGAAACAAATTATTAAAGGAGGATTTCAGGAAACTGCAATTTTTGGCCTAGCTGCTGAACTTTTTTCACCCTTATAAAATTTTTTCCTCAAAAGACAGAAAATGACCATCCCAGAAGTGAAGGAACATTGAAACAGTGAAAACCAGAAATCGGTCAAATATGTGAATTTTTGCATACGATTATTTTTGGTACAGCTGATTTTGAATATGATAATAAAAATTATAAAAAAAAAGGAATCTCGTGTTATTAGGGTGGTTATTTTTTTAATTTTCGTCTCATTTTGATAAAATTTGATTTTCAGGTTTTATGTGATGACTTATGTGTGGAATCCAGATCCACACTGTGGATTTATACCCATAAGTTCAAAATGTAGGTCACTCGCGTTATCAAGACGAATCTTTTGCTGCTTCAATCGTTAAAATTGCTCTGGTAGTTTAGGCTTTAAGTGGGACAAAATTATATAAGCAATTTTGAGTAGCATTCATAAATGCAAAATTATAATGTATACAGTATAATTAAACAAAGTAGACTATTTTGTTTGTTTAACTAATTTAATTCCAAATGTACATTTTCATTGAAGTCGTATTTATAAACCTAAAATAGTATACATTTATAAATAAATAAAAGGCAGAGTAAGGTCCTTTTCCCAATTATATTAATTAAAACCTGACCGCGGTTTCGAGCCTTTATATACCTAGGCTCATTGTCGAAGGTCGCCTACAAGAAAATATGTGTATAAACACAAATTGACAAGATACATTTAAAATAGTCCTACAAATTAATACTTACATTAAAAAATACAAAATTGAGCTATTTTGTCAAATAAATAAAACTTAAATTTAAGAACACATAACATATAAAAGTGACAGCTGACAGCTAATACAATAATAAAACAGGTTGGACAACTTAACTATATAGTTAAGTTGTAATAAAACAGTTGTCCAACCTGTTTTATTACAACTTAACTATATAGTTAAGTTGTCCAACCTGTTTTATTATTGTATTAGCTGTCAGCTGTCACTTTTATATGTTATGTGTTCTTAAATTTAAGTTTTATTTATTTGACAAAATAGCTCAATTTTGTATTTTTTAATGTAAGTATTAATTTGTAGGACTATTTTAAATGTATCTTGTCAATTTGTGTTTATACACATATTTTCTTGTAGGCGACCTTCGACAATGAGCCTAGGTATATAAAGGCTCGAAACCGCGGTCAGGTTTTAATTAATATAATTGGGAAAAGGACCTTACTCTGCCTTTTATTTATTATATAATCCCAACTATGGATCCATTCGTTCGTTACATTTATAAATGTTTAAAATGTTTGTTAAATAGTTATAATTGTTGATGTTATTGGGAATATCGGTTCTATTTTTAAACAAAAGGTTTAATTTTTTTTCTTAATTTGGATGTTTCGACCAGTTGGCTCCGGCCATCTTCTTAAATTTGAATTAAGTCAATATCAACGTTAATAAGATCCCAAGAAATGACAATATTTTGAAAATATTACACCTATTTCTTTAAAACTTACTATAATGAAAGGTGAAGTCATTTTTTTTGTCAATTTGATATAAAAATACTTCATTATGAATGTAAAAACATATAAGCTATACATTAATTTAAATAATACTCTTTGGTAAAAGCCATATAATTGTAGAATAACAACAAAGTTTATGTACTTTGAATGTTTTATTTACTATGGCATAAAAAATAGTCCAAAAATTTCCCAACCTTTAAAATGGCCTGGTTGTCCCAAATTTTCAAGACAGGATGGAGAGGCTATCCCCGTCCGTCATTCAGTACGCTGCTAAGGGTCATTATGTACCGCTTTACCGGCCCGGGCACAGGGGGTTGCTCACAGGGGTGCTGGGCACGCACTGTGGGCTGAGAAAAAAAAAGATGAAAAAAACTAAATTTTTGCGTACGAGCATTTTTGATACCGCTGATTTCAAATATGTTATTGAAAAATCTGAAAAAAATGATTAGATGGTTAATTTTTTTATTTTTATTTTTTCGATTTTGTTTAAATTTGGTATACAGGCTCTTTTTGGGGATATTAACGTAGCTTATATGAAAGTTAAAAATACAGTTTATTATCCAATTTAGTAAAAATATTAATTTTAAGTCGTCAAGAATTCCGTGAATTAAATTTTGTTGTCCAGGTATAGGAAATATCTTTTATTAGCCCTAATAATATCTTAAATTAAAATAAAATAAAGATAAGCTTTTAAGTATTCAAAAAGGTCACTGAAACTTAAAAATTGAAATCAAAATGTCATCATTTGCGAGACTCAATATCTTATACATTTTTATCTTCACTTATAGCAGTAATAAACTATATAAAAAAAGTTGCCAATTTTTGCCTTTTTTCAGAAAAAAAACTAATTTTTATGTTCGAAATAAAACGCTATAAATGCATTTAATTGGTCAAATTTTCAGGAGACACAAAAAACTGAATTTCTGCTGAACCATTTGTCCAGTTTTTTTTCTAAAATTACCGACCGCTGTGTACGTTATGACAAAGCAAAATAGTATTACTGAAGGAAAATTTGATGGAGAAAATGATCGTTACAGTTTCCCGAGATGCGTCCTTTTCGAACTTCACCTGATTTAGGTGGTTTTAGTAGTAAAGCGGCATTAGTAAAGAACGACTATTATTGAAAATAACAAAAATACTGTTAAAAATACAAAAAAAAATACAAAAATAATGTTTTTATTAAAAGTCTTCTTCGACGTCCAGCTAGCTGTGATGCAGCTTCTGCCGACCACTGCAGAATTCCTTAATAGAAGTTTTTAAAATTCCCTGGTATGTATTGTCTTAACTTTTGTAGGTCATTTATTTTTAAGACATTGAGATAAGAACTTTTCGACATTTATTTTAGAAAGTCACTTGACTTTCCCCACTATGATGAAAGGAAATCAGCCGTTCTCGCTCATAGAATATCTGTCTATATGAGTACATGAAAAAAGAACAAAAAAATCAATTTTGAATAAAACCCGAGATGAACCCTTTTCAATTCAATTATAACACTGGTCGACAAATCTGAAGATTTCTGTAACTGAGATTCCAGACATAGGTTTATACTAATTTTGGGTCGCTGAATCCAAATCCGAAGGCCGTTTGTCTCCATCACCCTCAGATTTTTTTATATCATAAAAAAAGTTAAAATTAAGAAAATCGATTTTGTGTAATTACAAGAAAATGCTTTGACTTATCACATTAAAATTAAGTACGGTTAATAGTGGTAATATAAGTTATTTATTCCCCTACTTACCCAAAAATACAATTGTGTGTATGTCAGAGGCGTGCGTTTTAACGTGTTTCTGTAATATATTTCTCCAACAAAATTTATGTTTAAGAATTTTACAATTTCGATAAAAAATTATTATTTATTGATTAATTTTACGTAAAAAACATATTGGACCTTTTGATCAAAGGTCAATAGTTTTCGAGAAAAATAGGTTTAAACATATCTCTGCAAGTTCCACTAAGAAAAAAACTGCTGCCAACAAGATAATACTTTCTCCTATAGGTCTAGGTTTATTAAAATAAAAATAAATAAATAAATTAAAAAAAAAAATTAAATTTTTTATTTTCCGAAAAAAGTCTCTTTTCGTTTAAACGAAAAAAAAATTGAAAAAAAAAATTAAAAAATGTTTTAACCCAATTTTACCCCCTTACCGCACCCAGATTTTTATCAAAAAAAAATATCCTAGCCACACAAAAAAAGGTCAATAGTTTTTTTTTCCTATGTATTTTGAGGCGCTGAATCCGAATTTGAGGTCAAAATAGCACATTGCCTGGAAAACTAATTGGATAAGTGGAGAAATATATTACAGAAACACTTTAGAATGCACGCCTCTGACATACACACAATTGTATTTTTGGGTAAGTATTGGAATAAATAACTTATATTACCACTATTAACCGTACTAAATTTTAATGTGATAAGTCAAAGCATTTTCTTGTAATTACACAAAATCAATTTTCCTAATTTTAACTTTTTTTATGATATCAAAAAAATTGAGGGAGATGGAGACAAACGGCCTTCGGATTTGGATTCAGCGACCCAAAATTAGTATAAACCTATTTCTGGAATCTCAGTTAGAGAAATCTTCAGATTTGTCGACCAGTGTAATTTATAAATTATGTATGTCACCGACTTTCATCAGAACTATCATCATCATCTTCATCATCAGTATTAATACCAAAACCGGGTTCTGTTCTGTCAAGTTTAGTCCTTTTCTTAAAATCGATGACCTTGGACTACTTTAAAGCTTAAATTTTACCTAATTATGACAAAATTCTAAAAACCGATACGCAATTTAGTGTTTTGATAATTGGTCTACGTTAATATTCCTAAAAAGAGCCTATATACCAAATTTGAATAAAATCAAAAACAAAATAAAAAAATGAACCACCCTAGTGGCGCAGATTTTTTTTTTCAGATTTTTTATATTAGAAATTAGCGGTATCAAAAATACTCTTATGCAAAAATTTAGATTTTAGTCCATCTTTTTTTTCTCCGCCCACAGTGGCACGGTCCTATGGAGGGCCTGCAAGCTTAGCAAAAAATAGGAAATTTTCGAAAAAAAGTTTAATTTAAGTTAAATATGATTGAGTTTTTATCTTACAGTATTTGAGTTATAGCGGTAACAAATATTGCAGACAGATTTTTTGAAATAAATTTTATTTTTTTTTACTCATTTATGATCTAGGAACGTAAAATTAATAATTCGTAATTTTAAAAGGATAATATTTCTTATTTCTGCTTCATTGAGTCCTCCCACAGAAAAGCAACAGATCCGGTTGACGTAAAGAGCTCGGAAATGACTGCTCTCCTTAAAATGTCAAAGTTCATTTTCCTAAAAATCGATCGAGCGGTTAAAGATTCTGTATTGCGGGATTTTATCTTTATTGGCCCATTATTAAAGTACACTGTAATGCTAATATAGAGCCTCTAAAAAAGAGTGACTATTTTAAATAATCCCCCTTTTAGCTGTTACACACAGAGAAAACATATTCTTACAAGAAGTATTTATGATACTTCCCTGGTAGAAATTTAATGTTAGAATAACGTTTTTTTTTGGCTAATTATCTCACTGAGAAAAGGCCATAAAGAAAATGTTAGAAAACTGTATAAAAGTACGTTATAAAATATTTGCAAATGTCTCGCTTTCGACTCGCTTTTTAACCTTAGAATCTAACGTTAGTTACAAACGTAATTCTATTGTTAGATTTCTAAGTTAGAAACACATTATTAGTACGTTTAATTCTAACCTTCGGAGAAGGCGTGGCCAAATGGGAAATTTTTACTTGTTGTATTGGTAGCACTGAATTTGAATAAAATGGCATCCGGAGAAAAAATAATTCATATAAATAAATCTTATAAAATTAGTTCGCAAAATTTTAGTTCGCAAAACCTTTCATTCGCAAGAACTTTGTCCGCAAAAACATAAGTTCGCTTAGTCCAAAAGTTCGCGAATGTATTTTTACAGTTTCTTTTACTAGTTTTGTTAAAAATTGGCCATTTATAAATTGCAGCGACAATATGAAAATTAGAAAAATATTTATATTCATTTATTACTAATATTTTAATTAATTTACAATAAAACAATATACAATATTCTACATAATAATATTGCAAAAAAAATGAACCAATACCAGCACAATATCCAAATCATTTTACATCTGACGCAAAACAAAACAAACCAAATTGGCTTACCCAAACCAAAACCAAAACGAAACAATAAATCTAAAACCAACCCAACACTAAAATTAAAGTGACCCAAAAATATATGTTTATGTAATATTAAATACGAAATTAAAATTACAAAAGAAATAATACAAATTATAGCAAATACCTCTTAAATATTTTAATTGTTTTTTTGTCATATGACATAACAACTTCTTTAAGTGTTTTTGCATTTATTTTAATTTTTTTTTTTTTGGTGAAATTACATTACCTAGAATATGCTGTTCAGTTTTAATGTCAGTAATTGTTTGTTGCTTCTTAAAACCGTCTATAAGTTTCCATATTGTAGGATGAGATGCCCCCAAATGTTTATTAAAACCGCATTCCACTTCCCCGCGAACTTAAAATATACCGTACAGACTTTATCGCTTCTTTCATGTACTGAAATTGCATTTATTAAAATTAACTTAAAACGTAAGTACCTATCTCAATACAAAAAATGGTTCAATAAACAAATATCTTCATTGACCTTCATAAAAACAATTTTTGCGAACAAAAATCTTGCGAACTTAATTTTATGCGATATTATGTATTGCGAACTAAACGCGTGCGAACTAATTTTCATGCGACCTTTATTTTTTGCGAACTTATTTTTGCGAACTTTTTGCGCGAACAAATATTTTGTGAACTTTTTTTCTTCGAACTAAAGACCGGATACCCAAACTTACAAACTTGAGCCACTTGATCTCAATATTACGTACTTGTTTTAAGTAATCACATCTCTGTGTATAGCCGAAAGTTAAAAGGAAGTAAATTAGGTGTTTAAATAGTGGAAAAACTGGAAAAAAATATATAATAAAAATATTTTCGTGTTAAGTTATAATTTGCGTGTCTGATAAAAATAATATTTCCATAAACGCGAAATCAAAATCTAATGCTTTTAAATATACAGAAGGATACAAATAAAACTAATTGAGGCACATACGTTGACATTATATCCTTTATAAAGAAAAATCAATTTTTATTTGTGCCTAAAGGCACGTAAGTATATTAAAATATATACAAAATAGAAAATTTTTGTATTGGAAACTATAAAAATTTGGTTATTAACGACCATTTTATATTTAAAACCACATAAAAAGCCACTATAGGAACATAAGTCCGGAAACAAACCCTAAGGGAATTCCACCCTTTAAAATTGTGATAAAAATAAGGTTTTTAATTAATAACTCTGGTACCCTTTGAGAGAGAGCGACGAGGTTTGAATGTGAACCTTAATAAGGCTCATCCATAGACAAGGAAAGACCTCCAAAGCCGTTGCGGAATACTGTGATAAATGTGCCTAGCGCATCTGAGATAAACTTGCACATGCGCACTACTATTGTTGTTTTTGACGAGTATTTTTAACCTTAGTTTTGTGTGTCAAATAAAAATTGTAAAAAATTCAACAAAAAACAATAAATATCTACGAAGAAACGTCGAAATAATTTTTTAAAATGATTTTATAAGAATTTTTCGAGGTGTGTTTGAGTTTCGGGATTTTGTATACCCACTTTGAGTACACCAGGGATTGACCGTTTGCTTTTCATAAAGCAACAATACAGGTTAGGTTTAAAGTTATAAACAAATGCAGCAAAAAAAAAAAAATTAAAACACAGTAGAAGTCGAAAAATGAACAGTAAAAACGAAGATCTGACAGTATAAAAAAACTACTAATAATTCGTCACCCCAGTATTGGTTTGCCATATCTCTATTTTTGGACATTTTAAGATTTTTACTGGGGGATTTTTGGAGATAAGAAAAATGAATACTGGGGTGATGAATTGTTTTACGACCGACAGCATTTCACAGCTGATAGCTGATGCATACTGCGCAAGGTCAGATATATTGCGTTACGTCATTTCGCTGCCTCGTTCTGTCACAAAATAATCGTGCGCATTTTCAAGTACTTATCAGTGTGTTACTTTTTTTTATTCTACATGGAACATGATTCCTTGGGTTTAAAAAAGGGTGCTTTTGTTGGATTACTGTATCCTACATGTAGGAATAATGGTTTTCGAGAAAATTCATTTGAAGGCGTTTAAAAATTAAATACTAAACTGTTGAAAACCAACATTTCAATTATGCTGGGTGAATAATGTACGTCAAAAACTACAAGCAGCTAAATAGAGAGCATTCGGCATGGAGTTTGGTTTGGTTTTTTGTTGTTAACTGTTTTTTTTTTTTTAATGGGGGTGTTGGTTTACGTTAATGTTGGTTTTGCGCCTGTTTTGTGTTTTTTTTTTGTAAAAAAAATGATTTTTATCTAAAATAATATATTGAAAAACGGTCAGCTCATGCGCATGCTCATGAGATGAGCTCTCCTTAACCGCACCTCAAAAACTAAGAAAAAACCTCACTTACAGGTACTTTCAAAAATCAATACTAAGGGAGCTATGATCTCCTAAAAATGCACTATTTTTAAACTTTTTCGACCTAGATGTATACAAACTTTTTTTCAGTTTTTGATAGAATCATCCGACATCATTATAATTTTAGTTTTTAACATTTTAGTATTTAATTTTTGGACATTGAAACGTGAAACTGCACCTTTAAATTATTTTTTCTCGAAAACGGTTAATCCTACAGTATAACAACAAGCTTACCTTTTTTATGGACCTGAGGAATCATATTCCAATAATAAAATTAGAAAAAAGTTACACAGAAGTTTGGGACTAAAAACTGATAACACCCCCCTTTTCGCAAGCCCCTGGTTAATATAAGTACGTGAAATAACATACGAGGGTAAGCCTTATTAAGGTAAGTTCACATGCAAAAACCTCGTCGGTCTATCTCAAAGGGTACCATAGTTATTAATTAAAAACCTTATTTTATCATAATTTTAAAGGGTCGGAACTCCCTTAGGGTTGGTTTGCGGACTTGGGTTCCTATAGTGGTTTTTTATATTTATTTATGTAAAATTTTCTCCTGTAATATGTGACATAAGATTGCAAAAACCGTGTATAGTTAAATATGTCAAATTCGGGTTCTGCGTATTTAAAGTTACAAGAAAAATATATCGCTACACTGATAATAGTTATTTATGGTACTAGTGGGTAAAGTAAGATATTGCCCATGAGAAAATTAACCTACGAGGCGTTAGCCAAGCAGGTTAATTTTTCGAGAGGGCAATATCAGTTTACCCATGAGTGCCATACAAGGTTTTATCCAATAAATAGCTTAGGAATTTATATTTTTATTAAAAAATTTAATGACATTTACAAGAAAATTTTTTGACAAGTGACAGTTGAGTGGGTAAAATTAATAATAATCCACTCAATAAAGTGAAAGCCACGCGGGGGTTATTATTGAGTTAATCTATTTAAAAAAAAGCTGGTAATTGTCTCATTATCTGTATGTATTGGATAAAACAGTTTATTTGTGTCAACTAAATATTTGGTTAGATATGGCCAATTGAATTAATTGGTTTTGACAAATAAATTTAATTTCTGTCAAATAAACTATTTTGTTTCCATTAATAAATCATTTTGAAATTAAAATATTTATTTAAGTGAACTAAATATTTATTTGACTCAAATAAAATTTGTTAACCAAATTTTTAGTTCCCAATGTTAACTTACACAGAAAAAAGTTCGGGGCAAAAAACTGAAAATGCCCCCCCTTTCGTACGCCCCTGGTTAAAATAAGTAAGTGAAGATTACATACGAAGATGGGCCTTATTAAGGTTAGTTTACATGCAATACTTCGTCTTATGTATTTTGATCTAAGGAATCATGCCCCAATAAAAAAATTACAAATAACTATTATTATGTGTGATTTTTAGCTTAATATTTGTATCATGGTCTTAGTTAGGACAAAATTGATATTGTAAAAAGTATTTTTTTATTATTTGTGCACCTCTGACGCCTTTCCCCTTGTAAGGCTATGTATACATGAGACCATAAATACCTAACGTAAGAAGCCAAGGCTCCATTAAAAATATTTGGAGTTAAAACTAATTTTTTTTATTTCTTTAAAGAGAATTACCTTATTTTAAATAAGGACAAAACTGTTGCCGTACATTTTTGTTATAGGAAAGGTTTACCAAAAGATTTATTGGAGCCTTATGTCGACTTCAACAAAATTCCTTGGAACTTATTTTGATGAGAACTTGACATGGAGTCTGCAAATTGATCACCTTTGTAAAAAATTAAAATGTGCTTATCTTTCAATTTTAAAATGAAAAATTACTTAAATGAATCCGGCATACTTTCTATGTATTACTGCTTATTAGCATACTCTCATTTGACTTACAACGTAATTGGCTGGGGAGGTTGTAGTCAAGGCTTGATCAAAAGAGTCCTGGTGGCGCAAAAACGTCTGGTTAGATTAATTTTTAATATGCACTCCAGAGACAGTTGCAAACCTGTCTTCAGGGACAAAAAAATTTTAACTGTGCCGTCTATTTTTATTCTTATATGTTCCTTATATACAAAAAGAAACTTTGAGCAATTTGTGCAATATTCCCAAGTTCAAGTATGTTCTAGACGTGGTAAACTAGTACTTATACCTAAACATAAAACTGCTTCTTTTTTGGGGTACCAATTTTGAAAATAATGTACCTGATGAATTTAATCTACTCGCAGAGTGTAATTCTGACATTAAAAAACTGTTATTTCAAACATATTTCTCAGGGATCTACATGTCCGAACTTTGGTGTAATTATACACTGGGATGGTGGAATAATCTGCGTGTATGCTATAATAATGCGTTTAGACTCTTAAATAACATACCGAAATTTTCTAGTGCTAGTGAAATATTTGCTACGGCTCGTGTTAATGACTTCCTAGCTATTCGTAGCTTTCGGGCTTATTGGGTTCCGCGATGGGCTGTATAAATCTTCCAACCTCTTTATTGCGGCTCTGCTTAGGAGTGACATTCTATGGCGTTCCAATCTATGGCAAACCTGGAGTAGAGTTATAATGGGGGGAAGGTAGCACTTTTTAACTTTTATATATTGGCTAATTATTAATTTTCTTGTAGATATTTTGTATGGTTTGTATTTTTTTTTTTTGTATATGGCCATCTGGGCTGGAATAAAGGATTATTATTATTATTAAACATTCTCCCCTGTACAATTGTATTCATTTTTATAACAATCTGCCTAAAGCACTTCGTGGGATATCAAATTTTAATTCCTTTAAAAAAAATGTAAAAAATTTTTTAATTGACAAAGCATTTTATACAATTTCCGAGTTTACACATAATATGTTTTGACTGATGTATATGTAATCTTTTCTATGTATTTTATAACTATAGTTTTCTATACGTACTTTTTTAATATTATGTACCTATTTATATTTATTTTAAATGTATTAACTATATTTACCTATATTTAACTATATTTACATATGAAATATTAGACTTACCAAATGTACTCCTGGGGAAAAAATTCATGCATGAACATACAAAAAGACCATGGATGAATTTTGATCCGGTATGATCATCTATGTATGGTCAGGTATGATCATGTATGGTACCGGGTCAAAATTCATGCATGGTCAAAATCCAGACATGATCATGCATAATTATGCATAATTCTGCCTAATTTAAGGCAAAAATAGACATCATTATGCATAATTATGCATGATCATATATAAACTTTTTTCCCCGGGCAAAGATTTATATAAATCTCAGGAAAAAATGTTTAAATATGATTATGCATAATTATTTATAATTATGTCTAATTTTATATCAATTATGCATAGTTATACTTAATAAATAAATAACTCTCTTTATTAGCTTATAAAGCTCACAATGAAAAAGAAAACGAATGTTACAGTTTGTAAATTGCAATTAAAAACATATTTTAAAAAAAAAAACAAAAACATTAAAAATTTTAATGAAGAAAACCATCACAGAAATTTTATGTGAGAAGTGCACTTTATTTTGAAAGTTTTTAATATTTGATTGATATTTGATATGATCAAAATTTGCGTTACGTAATACTTGAACGTTTTCTTAGGTATATGTCTATGTATACCGATACATAATTATTCATGATCATACCGGGTCAAAATTCATGTATGGTCAAAATTCATACATGATTATGTAAAACTCTACCTAATTTTTTGTAAAATTAGACATAATTATGCATAATGATGCATGATCATATATAAACTTTTTTTCCCGGGTCAATAAATTTTATTATTATTATTATTATTATTATTATTATTATTATTATTATTATTATTATTATTATTATTATTATTATTATTATTATTATTATTATTATCTTATAACGCATCGTAACACTGACATAGAGACCTGAAATGTTATCAAAAGTGTCATACACTTCATACATACATATATATGTATATATATATATATATATATATATATATATATATATATATATATATAAAGTATGCTGTACTGATAAGTGAAAATACCTTACCCCTAGGATGATTTTTTTTACCCCTCTTTTCTCTAATCTAAAATTGTGCTTATTGTTTGGACTTGGATTTATAAAATATAATTTATTTGTGAATTAATACGTTATAATTAAGAGGTATGTGTATTAAATATAAATTATATTCTCTCCCTAAATATCAATTCGTGATACTAGGTTAGGTACCGGTGCTTTTTTTTCAAATTTTACTCATATTAATCCCAATTTTTGGAAAATGCAAATCCTGCTAAAGCAGTCGTTGCATTTTCATCATTGGGATTAACATTCGTAAAATTTATGTAAAAAACCACCGATACCTAACCTAGTATCACTCATGATATTACCCCTGAAATTTTTTTAGACGTATTTTTTTCAATCAATGCATAATATTTCCAAAAGGAAACAATTAAACGAAAAATACTATCCTCAAAGCTTATGTATGTGTAAAAAGGACGATATTCAATTCCAACTAGGATCTGAAAGAAAGCCTTAAAGGCCAACAGAACCGCTTTTCTGATCGATTAGCGGATGCTGCGTTCGAACATTGGAGGCGGCAGCGTTGGCCGGTCGTATTCTCCAGATACGGGTACATTCGAAGAGGCTGTTTAGAAACTACGTCACCCAATTTTTCTATTTTTAGACCCCCTCTTTTTGCTAGACACTTTCGAGGTAATTTTTAAAGAAAAACTACATACAAATGAGAATTTTTTATTGATTCTGTCTTACTTAAGAACGCTTTAAGCTACTTTAAATTTGAATCAAAGGTTCTTTATCCAAAGTTCCAGGCTGGGATTACTGTGATAATGGGGTAATTTTTTTTTTTTTCAAAACAAATTCTTAAAATGTGACGGGTGGAAAAATGAGAAAATTTATAAAATATCAAATTGACTTTACTTATCCTGTATTTTTGAGCTATATCCTTTTGTTTTTTCTTTGTAGCTTTATCGGGTTGTTTTTCTGGCACCACACCGTTATCAGAAATGTATTAAAAGAAAAATTATTTGAAATTAACGTTACCTATGATTGAAATTTTACTAGTGTCAAAATTTGACATCTAATTAAAAATGTTAAATATATCAAAATTTATTAAAATGCCCATATCTCGAAAACTACTCAGCAAAACATTATCCACTGGGCCATCAACCCGTGTGATGGCCCAGTGATGGCCCATTGGTAAAGTTTTGCTGGGTAATAGTCCTACGATAAAAATGATCACATATCGATGGTCTAGCGTACAAAGGTGACAAGTACCGGATGGCCTAGAGTAAAAACGTGCTAAGTACCGTAACCGTTACTGGTACTTAGCACGTTTTTACGCTAGGCCATCCGGTACTTAGCACGTTTGTACGCTAGGCCATCGATATGTTTTTGTAGGGTATTAAACATTATTTTCATTTATGCAAAAAAAATGTCCTACTATAAAATTTATTATTATTAAATGTTTTTGTCCATTTTGCCCCCCTTGTCCTACGCTTATGTTAACCGTATTTGATGTGACTCAAACAGAAAGGTCCTAAATCGTTTGGTGAAAGAATTTTTCAAATCGCACATTCCGTCAAAAGTAATAAGGTTTACATACAGACCGACAGACAGGCAGATAAACAGACATTTTTTAACACCCACTTTTTCACATTTACTCGACGTTTCATGACATTATTAAGCCAAAAATGCAAAAAAGTATTTTTTTATTTTTCAGTCGACTTTAATAACGGGTGTTTGCTCCTGTAAAAATTACAAAAGTATTTTTTTAAAGTGCGGTAATACTGGCAAATCGGCTATACCGCTAGCAGGGCTCTAGTCTTATTTGACCCAGTTTTAAACAATTGTGTGCCACCCCCACGTTTTCAGCTCTGCGCTTTGACTATTCCCATCTCTCTTTCTCATTCGGGACTCCCGGACGGGATAATTCAAAATCCGGTACACTAATGTCTAAAATATCAATCCAGAGGGACAAAGTATAATAATTAGTGGTCGGATCAAAGTATTCATTTAGAGGGTGCTCTCAAAAAATAGAAATTGAATGAGATATTTTTTAAAGTAAATGGACACTATATTTAACTAATCGGACTGTCATGCCGACGTTATTATTACATAGTGAGCCATTTGAAACATAAAATAGAAAAAAATTGAAATATTTTTATAAAATTAATTTTTGTTTTCGAAAAAATTACTTGCTATTCTAAGACTTAGGCATGACATTCGTAAAAATTTTCGCTGGAGATTTCTTGCGTTTTGTAACATTTTTCAATCAAATTTCTAATTTTTATTGCCTACGTTTTTCTTTATTTAATTTATTATTGTAGAAGTTAAGCGTGAAAATCTTAAAAATCTGAAATCTAGATATGTTGACGCAGTACAGCTTTAAAAAAAAATAAAACTTTTTTTTCATAAAAGTTTGTTTTTTCAAAAAACAAAAAAAAATGTGACATAGCTTTTTATTTATTTTTTTTTTAATTTAGGAGAGACCAGGGCACAGTGGCCATCTTTTTGTTTAAAAAAGTGTAAGTGCTTAATAATTAATTTAAATAAAAGTTCTAAAATTGGTTATTATACGTCAGGGTTTTCTTTATAATTTTACATAGACAGTGTAGTTTAAAAATCTTTTCTTATTTTTGTACTAACCTTTTAAAAAAAGTATAAAAGTGGCCACTGTACCCCCCAGACGGGGTACTGTGGCCACATATTATAATAATAAAAAAACGTTATAATATTTAAAAAAATTAACTTTGAATTTGTAATACTAAATAAACTTTTAATTTTTAATACATTTAAAAAATAATCAAAACAAGTAATCTTTTAAAATAAACTATTATTAATAATACATAAAAAATGATTCAGGAATAGCTTGTTGGTTAATTTTAAGTGAAATTATAAAAAAAACTAAAGTAAAATCATTATACGTAAAAGAAACATATCATCCATGGATAAAATTAAAATATTGCAAATTAAATGTTTAGTGCTAAAGTAAGTATCGTTGACGGGTGGTCACTGTACCCCAAAATAAAAGTGGCCACTGTACCCCCGGTAACATTATTTTACAAAAAAGTGCTTAGCTTATAATTATTAAAATGATTTTTAAATAATAAAAGTTATCATATTTTTTCTACTTAAATGCCTGTTTAAACTAACAAAACAAACAGTTTTACCTTACCTTACTTATTGGCAAAGTTATCACAAAAAAAGTCTGTGCATAAAAGTATAATTTACTGCCTAAAATGACACATAGCGATGTACTCAAAAACTGTTTCACATACCAAAATAAAAAATAGAGTAGCTTTGAAATTGAAATTTTATATATTTGTTATAGATTGCGCCAAATATAACTTTTTTTGAATGTATTGAGTATTTACCCAATTTTTACGTATACGTAAAAATTAAAAAGGCAGTGAAAATATTCTTTTGTTTCTCTAAAATTCGATTTCAGACAACAGTGCGTCTGCTTCAGAAGCTGTCTTGCTCTCTCACTGGACCATTTTGGGTTAATGGATCTGATTCACAAAATAAGATTAATACATAGTCATAAATTATTTTTAAATTCATTTTTGTTTTCGCATGGATTAAGTAAATTTATGTTTACAATAACAGAATGGCAGATTTTTAATAACCATTAGGGGCTGTTTAACAATTACTTCACCGCAATTTAGACAATTTTTGGCCCCTTAAATTTTAAAAAGTGACGTTACCGATACAACAACCATATTCCCCCAATAAAATAACTAATAATTTAAAAATCTTTTTTATTGAATATTTTTCAACACTTTAAAGTCTTTAAACACAATTAACAATACACTGCCCAGTAAAAAAGCTTTTCTATTTTTAACTTCCGCGCGTGAAATGGATTTTTTATTATCAGATTCACTTTTAGCAGCCTTAAAAACCCTTATATACAATTTTTACGAAAATTACCCCCCGCCCCTCAGGGGGTGGATACCAATTTTCATGAAAATAAAAAAATAATGTTTTTCCCTATTTACCCCACCTCAATACTTGCCAAAAACAATCCCGAGCGAAAACTTTTGGTAACATACGTGTGTGTAAAATTTTAAGTCTAGCTTAAAGCGTTCTTAAGTTATCGTGCACACAAGATTTCACGGATAGGACGAACGTTCGATAGACCGACCGATCGACTGATCGACCGCCCGACCGATAATTTTTCTTGCTCGAAATTGATTCATATCGATATAAGACGCAAAAATACGTAAAAAAATTGTTAAATACGAATACAAGGTTTCCCAAAAATTTTAATATTTTCAAAATAGAAAAGCAAACAAAATTTTCAAAATTTTCAAAATGAGAAAGAAAAACAGTGCTGCCAAAAAAATACTGCTGCCAACAAAATAATACTTTCCCCTATAGGCCTAGTAAAAAGGTTTTCAAAAAAAAATTAAAAAAAAAAACAATTTCTTTTTTCGTAAAACAAAAAATAAATTGAAAAAAAAATGTTATTGAAAAAAAATTGTTTTCATCCCCTTACCACAATCCGATTTTTACCAATAACAATCTCAGCCTAGAACTTTGAATAATCAACCTATGGTCCAAATTTTAGGTATTTAGCCGGAAACGTTCTTTAGTTATCGTGGTCACATGTTTCCCGGACACACAGACCCACAGAAAGACGGACAGACCGACCGACAGACCGACGTACAGAAAATATTTTTTTGACGGAAATCATATTTTTTGAATATAAAACGTTCAAAAACGCAAAAAAAAATGCAAAAAAATTTTTCGAAATGTTTTTACTAACGCAAGACTTTCCTTCGAGAAAGTGAAATATTTTCCTTATTAAGTTTAGTTCCTTCTTCAATTTTTGCCACTCGAAATTTCAGATTTTTTTTCAAAAAAATATTTTAATTATCAAAGTCCAATTTAATTAGGTCTACAATTTGGTATTTGATATAAATAGAATTAAATACACTACTAATACACTTAAAAACCTTTCCCATTTTTCAACTCCCTCCGTGAAATGGATGTTTTATTATCAGATTCACTTTCAGCAACCTTATAAACCCCAATATACCAATTTTTACAAACACTACCCCCCGGGAGTGGATTCAGAAAAATTTTATTTTAAAATTCAGTTTTAGCGACCTCAAAAACCCAATATATTAATTTTCAAGGAAACTACCCCCGCCCTGGCGCGCTCCTCAGGGGATAGTTTTCATTATCAGATTCACTTTCAGCAACCTCAAAAACCCCAATTTACCAATTTTTTTCCCACCCCAATGTTTTCCAAAAAAAATCCCTACCAAGAAGTTTTGGTAAAATACCTGTATGCCAAATTTCAAGTCTCTAGCTTAAAGCGTTCTTGAGTTATCGTGCCTACAAGATTTCCCGGACAGACCGATTGACCGATGGACTATAAATTTTTGTTTTTTGCTCGGTATTGATTCATATCGACATAAAAAGTCATAAAATGGCGAAATACGCAAAAAAAATTTTTGCATGAGGCTTTCCCGAAATTTTGAAAAGTTTCAAAATGGGAAAGCAAAATAAGATTAACTGTTGCTAATCAAAAATAAACAAGGTGTTTATTTTGATAAATTTTATATACCAACAATTTTTTTAGTTTAGTGCTTTTAATAGCTGTACAAAACATCGTGTAATGGTTTGCGCCTTCGCCAAAATTGCAAATGTGTGAAAAGCACGTGTGTTTATTATTAAAATAATGGGGAAGCGTTGGTTTACGTTAACGTTGGTTTAGTTTTTTGTTGTTTGATGTTTTTTTTTTAATGCGCGGCCTTGGTTTACGTTAACGTTGGTTTTGCGCCTGCTTTTTTTTAATTTTTGAACGTTTTTGGACATTTTCCGGAGAATATTGACATTCCCCAGATTTGGGTCTTTTACTGTAACAATTATACGACTCGGGAAGTTAAAAATAGGCTTTTAGGGTAGGTACCTTATTTCGCCACCTTTTTGGGAATTCTAGAGCACAAAGGAATCGGATCCAAAACCTATGAATTTGTTAATGCTTAATTTAAATGTACTTTAAGTGACACATAAAATACACCAGGGAAACATAAGGAATTAAAAATGGTCACCAGCTTACCGACTATACACGGTGTATTTGAAATAGCGTCGGAAATTTTAACAGATGATTTTACATCATAAAATATGACAAAAAGTTCCTTTAAACATATGTCTAAAAATGCGTCATATGGGAGCTACGCCCCTTTGAAAGTGGCTAAAAAAATCGGTTTTTATTTAATAACTCAGGAACCCTTTGAGATATATCAACGAGGTTTTGCACGTCAACTAATCCTAGCAGGCCCGTTTGTATGTGTTATTTTCATGTACTTATTTCAACCAGGGGTGTGCGAAACGGGGGGGGGCTTATCAGTTTTTTGTCCCAAACTTTTTTCTGTGTAACTTTTTTACAATCTTATTTTTGAAATATGATTCCTCAGGTCAAAATAAATAAAAAAGGTACTCTTGTTGTAATACTGTAGGATTAACCTAGAAAAGTTAATTTGAAGGTGAAATTTCACGGTTCGAGGACGAAAAATTAAATACTAAAATGTTGAAAACCTAAATTTTAATGATGCAGGGCGAATGTACATTAAAAACTAAGAAAAAAACCTCATATACCGGTACTTCCAAAAATCAATCCTAATGGAGCTATGGTCTCCTAAATATGCACCATTTTTAAAGGGCTATGGTAGCTTTAAAAGCGTTTTTTCGACCTACATGTATAAAAACTTTTTTTCTTAGTTTTTGATGTAGAATAACATTGCATCATTAAAATTTTGGTTTTCGACATTTTAGTATTTACTTTTTCGTCCTCGAACCGTGAAATTTCACCTTCAAATGAACTTTTCTCGAAAACTGTTAATCCTACAGTATTACAACAAGAGTACCTTTTTTATGTATTTTGACCTGAGGAATCATATTTCAAAAATAAAATTGCAAAAAAGTTACACAGAAAAAAGTTTGGGAAAAAAAACTGATAAGGCCCCCCCGTTTCGCACACCCCTGGTTTAAATAAGTACGTAAAAATGACATACAAAGATGGGCCTTATTAGGATTAATTCACGTGCAAAACCTCGTTAATATATTCCTGAGTTATTAAATAAAAACCGATTTTTTTAGCCAATTTCAAAGGGGCGTAGCTACCTTATGACGCATTTTTAGACATATTTTTATAGGAACTTTTTGTCATATTTTATCATGTAGAATCACCTGTTAAAATTTCCTACGCTATTTCAAATACACCCTGTATGTCTCTCCGTTCAAAGGTCCTTAGACCATACGATTTGATCAAAATCAAAATTTACACTTAAGATTTTTTATATTTCTCCCTGTAAATTCTCACCCTGTGTGTTTATAATTACTAGCGTGTCGCGACTCTGAATATCTTATTAAGGTATTGTAATTAAGGTAGCTTGTTTTTACTTTCCTCTAGAGGTATGTTCTTATACATTTTACATAATGCATGCACAACATACAAAATAAGTTAGAAATTTAATTTCATAGTATAAATATATTATACAGAGCGGTCCAAAAGTCACCCCCCCCCCTCTTAACTTTTGAACCAGTTGAGATATCAACTTCAAATTTGAAACTTTTAAATAAGACAACTTAAACTATCTTTTAGCATATATTTAATACTTTCAGCTCTTAAAATGTGGGCAGGGGGGCATGGGGGCACATTTTTTAAATGGAAAGGGGGGTCGTGTAATACATCATTTAAAAGCTTATAAAATTCTACATTTAACTCCATATTTTTAAATTAAAAATAATTTTTTTTTGGGTTTAAAATGGGGTTAAAAATGGGTATTAATGTCAAAATTCGTCTAAACAAAAACAAATAATTTTTTAAAAATGCCTAATTTCATCATAAAAAAATGTTAATTATACTTTTAAACTAATTTTAGTTGACATAAATAAAAATTTATAAAAAAAAACTTAAAAAATCGAATGTTTTAGCACAAAAAAATGAAAAATCAAAACCTTAAAAACATTTAATTTTTTTTTAAAAATGTTGGTTTAAATAGAGAATTTTATAAGCTTTAAAATGATGTATCACACGACCCCCTTTCTATTTAAAAAAATATCCCCCATGCCCTCCTGCCCACATTTTAAGAGCTGGAAATATCAAATATATGCTAAAAGATGGTTTAAGTTGTCTTATTTAAGAGTTCTAAATTTAAAGTCGATATATCAACTCGTTCAAAAGTTAAAAGGGGGGGGTGGTGACTTTTGGACCGCTATGTATATATATTTTTTAATAGCTATTTTCCCTAGGGAAAAAATATTAGTCCTGTAACAAAATTCCTGTTCAGTTACTAAAAAGCCATTTCAACATTACCCCTTTCTTAAGGCCTATCCAGAAGCTTGCATAAGAACATAAAACATAAGAATGTGATGCCGTGATGCGATACATGGCGGCACATCAAGCCAATCACTGCATCGCATTCTTATGTACTATGTACTATGTTGTTAGCGAGCCTGTGGATATTCCCTTAAAATCCCCTTCAGCTTTTTTACTTTCCCCGAATGTTAATAAAAAAATTTGAATTTTTTTTGTAGGTTTTTACACGTTTCTCACCATGCAAAAATAAATTAGTAGCCTAATTCATCTAGTATGCGGGAAAAAATTATGTGGATAGCATTTATGATAACGTCAAAAAACACCTGATAAGTCTTAACCTAATGCTGCTGTTGCACAGATTTTGCCAGTGCGAAAAAAAAACAATATTTACAAATCTATGTCAAAATGAAAAATTTTAGATTAGTTTGCAAGCAAATTGTTTTTTAATGCTGATGTTACTAGAGTCCGCGCGTGATAAGAGGATAGCGACGTCATAAACCTAATGACATAACTGCGCAAACAGTGTGGGCGACTGAACGGCTTTATTCCAACAAGCGACTGTAACAGTTGTTAAGGAAAAAGCGCCATTGCTTGTTGTTAAGGAAAAAGCGCCATTGCTTGTATGTAAACAATCCGCTTTGGTTTACTGCGTATTCTTTGTTTAATGACGTCACTATACCATTCCTATCGCCCACGGACTCTAGCAGCCTCCTAAAATTATTTGAGGTTATGTGACTTATTCTGCATGCAAAAATGTCGTATCGTAATATGATTTACCCCGCGCGCACAAGACCTAGGCAACACGGTTTCTTGCCCCGATTGGACTTATATGTTTTTAACTAATTTTGGGTCGAAACCGAATCTGGTCTCAGAATATTTCTATTACCTAAGTTTTCTGAGAAAAATAAGATAAAAATGTTAAAAAATCATTATTTTATCCCTATTTTGTTCCAAAATCATGGGAGACAAAAATATTCCAAGAAAAAATTTGGATTCGACTCAATATTAGTTAAAAAATACCCAACTTAAAACATAGAAACTTTAAATTCATAGGTAGAATAAATAGGGATTTTATGAAAAAAAAAATAAAAAAAAATGAATAATGTGACAAAACTAAGTAGGGGTGGAGGGTAAGAAGAAGGGTGCATAAGGGGACAACCTTATCGCCACGTACTCATGCTAAAAATTGTCAAAAATCATTACTAGGGGGTCAAAAATGAACTAAAAAAATGTTACGTATTACGATTCTTATGTAATAAAGTAACATTTTTATGATGTAGAACCATTAAAAAAAACAAAAAAAATGCACAATATTTTGTTTTATAGATTATTTTTAAATTGGCATAATTGCATGTACTAAAATTTAAAAAATAAGACTAAGCTGAATTTTTGGTCAAATTTGGATTCTGCGCCTTTAAATTGATAAGAAAAATATATTTTTTGGGCTCGGGAAAAAAGTTTAAACTGTGTACTTTAATTTTATATCTTTTTCATTTATTTACTTTTTAGGAACGAACTAAGCAAAATAAAAAAATATTTGTATAAATATTTTTGTAGAGAATTTTATAATCTACAAATTAAGTTCTATAAAGTTTTTTAAAAAATTTGATAGTTTTGCCACAAATGAGCTATTAAGTAAACTCTGCACTTTCATTTTAACATTTTTATTTTTTTTTTCGCGTACTTACTCTGATAGTAGGTTCTTGATATATAGATTTTTTAATTCCTCGTATTTTTTTTAATATACACTAAAATTTTCAAAATTCTACTCTTTTTTTTTAAGATTTTGAAAAAAAACGTCATTATTACCTGAACTTATATCTCAAAAATTTTAGGTGCTGGAATTTTTCTAAGGTCAGATTCGGATTCTACGCCCTCGAATTAGTAAGAAAAAATTACTTTCCGATCGGGGCAAAAAAAAAACGTTGCGATTTGTTGCCTAGTGTTACCTACACAGGCACACCAAAAAGATAAAAGTCTTTTTCCCCAGACAAGACCAACATTTCTATGCATTTTTGGGGTTGCTGAATCCGAATCTTGTTTGACTCGGTCAGGTCGCATTTCGTTGCAAGAAAATGCGACCTAACCGAATCAAACCAACCCCACACAGAAAAAAAGGTTATCTTGGCAGAAGATAATAAATTATCTTGGATTTATATTATCTTAAATCGAGGTAATAATCTTTTTTTAAGATCATGTATCCTCGGTTTAGGAATATCTGTGACTTTGGTTTCCTTTAATTATCCTCTTGGTAGAAAAATTCTTGTGTCAAGGATTTTTTCCTCAAATGCATGACATTTAAAATAGTAACAGAGAATTAAGAGTTATTATCTTGCCTCAAAGCCCCTGTTGTCTTACGGTAAAGAGTTTGCCGGCCTCACCCCACGTAGATATACAGTAGACTCGCCCGTTGTTATTGTTGGCTGGCAGACAATTTGCGCAGTAGTTCAAGATATGTGCGGGAGAGGTTTGTTTTTTTTTGCCGTCAGTTGTCTTTAAAGGTGTATCATTGTTTTAATCTGCTTTAAAATGGACGAATTTGTATCTTTTACCCTTAAACGATGTGAATTTTCAAATTTACTTAAAAAATTCACGGGTAAATAATTTATATCTATAAGCGCCATTTTGCAATGGCGTTGCAACAAGTTTTTCTTCAAAAACAAGTGCTTTTTTCCTACGACCACCTATGAAACCAAATTTCACACGATTAACACAGTAAGAAAGTATCATATTTCATAGGCGTGCGAAATAATATACATGTGTGGGAAATTTTTTCAAAATATTTACCATTCTATTAACCCTGGAACCTGACTGTGGGGTCAATATGATCTTCAATCAAGAGAATCATAATCTTAAATCAAGATTAAAATTCTCTTCATTTAGGATTATATTATCTTAAACCAAGACTTGGTGTAAGATAATATGATCTTGGATAAATATAATATAATCTTAAATCAATATAATTACATACTTGATTTAAGATAATATGGCTTTGATTTAAGGAAATGTCCTTAAATCTAGGACCTCAAATGCCAAGATCACGGAGAACTTGATCCAAGACAGTCATGGCGTTGAACATATGGAAAGCCATGGCGGCCTTGGTTCAAGATCATTTTGCTCTAATTTAAGATATCCTTTTTTCTGTTCAGATTCGGATTCAGCGACATCCAAACCGTATAGAAATGTTTGTCTCGTATGGGGAAAAAGATTTTTATCTTTTGTGCACCTGTGTTATTTAAGTCGACTAATCAATTTTCTTCAAAAGATTATTTAATTTATAATGTTATAAAATTACTTATTAAATATGCATGATATGAAAACACGTGCAGATCAGCATCACGCGCGGTTATTATTAATTCGATTTTTCAACCCTTAAAAGTGAAAAACTTTTTACAAAGAGTTAGGTATATCTATAGGTATTTATTGAAAAGTATCACATGTATTATTCATTTAATTGGTTTATTTAATAATATCTTAAACAGGATACACAAAATAAAGCATAATAAAGGACTGCAAGAAATATGCATTTTGCGCCTACACTGTAATATACACCTAGTATGCCATAGACAAAATAAACAAATAGATTGATTTTTGACCGTCTGCGCATACTTCTGCGTCTCGACTAAATGCGTCCTCCATTTTGATTCCAATTGTCCAACATAAAGTAAAAAAATATATATTTTATGTTGGTTACACTGTGTTGCGTTAGATAGGAATATTTTCTTTGTTAGAGATGTGTCTTTTCATTTCACTTCAGTAGTCAGTAAATGTTTCTTTTTTTCGTTGTTTTGTTGCAACAGTTTGTTATATATGTAAAAACTAAATCAATATGTTATACTACACAGATATTTATTTATTTTTACCAGTAATTTAAATATAAAAATATAATTCTTCGCACACACCTCTAACATATTCGTGCAACAGGTTAACATGACCTAATTTATGTATGTTTTGAGTTTGTTTTCGAGGTTTTTCTGTTATTTTTTCTACGCGTTTGGTGTTTTGTGCTAGAAGGGTGAACATTTTATTTTATTATAGACTATATAATAGCGTTTTTGAACTTTTAAAGTCTTTCTGTGTTTTTTGTATATTTTATAGTGCTTTTTCAAAGAACTAGTAAAGTCTTTGCAATGACGTGTTTTATAAAAAGTTGTAGAAACATAAAACGACTGCTACCTGCAGACAACAGTATCATATTTTGTAGGTAAGTTTGATTTTTTTTAATATAACATAAGAAATAAATAAAATTTTATATACCTAATGCTAAACAATTAACTGCCTGTGATACAGGATAAAATGTAGGTAATTTTTAAAAAGTTAGGTTATGTCTTTTATTTATTTACATTTTACCCACTAATTTAAATTTCCCGCACTAATTTAAATTTCCCGGCTGATTTCTGACGTAACTTCCGATCAAAATGGAGGACTCGTAAATTTGTATATAACCTTGAGATGACAGCTCATATATGTTCTTTGTCTATGTAGTATGCGAACTAAATCTTTGGTGTTCGAGACTGAAGTTGTTTTGCTAAGACGGAGTCGAAGCAAAAAGTCAGTCAAGAACAATTAAGACCGTTCGCATACGTGGTGCATAAAACATTTTTTCTACTACCTAAAGCTAGTAACTCCAAATATCAGTTAAAAGTTTAGTTTGAAAACCATTTTGATATAGCTGTCAGTTTGACGAATAATTTGAAAAAATTACTAGTTGTCTTACAATTTTTTCATTATTGACCGTCTTCAATAAACAATGCTTAGCAACAGTCAATAATAAATTATTTTAATAATTTTCTTGGTTGTAAAGATAAACAAGCCTTGACAACAATAGATAATATGTAAGCTAGCGCTTAATTAGGTAGTAGAAAAAATATATTTTTATACACAAGCATACAGAAAAATGTCTATTATATGCATAATAAAAAGTTTCAAAATCTATCATTTTTGTTTCTTTTAAAGTTAAAAAAGCTTTTCATTTTTAACGAAGGTTAGAAATTAATTCATATCTAACCTGTTTTTTAGATTTTGGTTATACCTAGTAGATGGCGAAACTATTGCCTTGTCTGTAACCAGTTGAAGTTTGCGAAAAAAATTTTTTTTTTATTTCTACGGAAAACAATAAGAAATAATGTTTATTTATATATTATATGGTTCATACCGAAACTGATAATAGGAAATAACAACGAGCTACTTATTAAAATTATTATTTAGTTGAAATTTATAGTGACATTAGAAATCTGCAAAATTTTTGTAGAAGATCATTTAAAATGGTGAATTTTACGAGGTAATATGTTATTTATTTATGCTTGTGAATAAAATTCAGCAACCTCAAAAACCCCAATATACTAGTTTTCACAAAAACCACCCCCCACCCCTCGGGGTGAAATTAGAAAACATTTATTATCAGATTCATATTGGTCCACCCCAAAAACCCTTATATAACAATTTTGAAGAAAATATTGAAAATATTTAAAAATATTTACCCCATCACCCACTCAGGGGTGGAGTTAGAAAAAATTTATAATCAGATTTAGTTTCAGCAACCTCAAAAACCCCTATATAGGAATTATCAAAAGTTTCTAAAAAAAATGTATTTTGCACCCCTTGCGGTGCAATGTTCACCAAAACAATCCCGAGCGAGAACTTTTGGTAACATACCTGTATGCCAAAATTCAAGTCTCTAGCTTAAAGCGTTCTTAAGTTATCGTGCACACAAAATTTCCCGGACAGACCGATCGATCGATCGACTGAAAACTTTTTTTTGCTCGAAATTGAAATT
>OY294044.1:88492344-88883002 GCA_958510825.1 Brachypterus glaber
AAAATCGCCAGCAACCAAAAAACCAAATTTATTATTTTCTGCGGTCCAGACGACAACTGTTGCCCTGTATATAGTATCATTTTGGTAGTGGGCCAGTGGGCTATTTTACATAAAAATTTAGTTTAGATACAATGCATAGATTTCGATAAAATCGCCAGCAGCCAAAAAACCAAATTTATTATTTTCTGCAGTCCAGACGGCAACTGTTGCCCTGTATATAGTATCATTTTGGTAGTGGGCCAGTGGGCTATTTTACATAAAAATTTAGTTTAGATACAATGCATAGATTTCGATAAAATCGCCAGCGGCCAAAAAAACACATTTATTATTTTCTGGGGACCCGACGGCAACTGTTGCCCTGTATATAGTACCATTTTAATAGTGGGCCTGTAGGCTATTTTACATAACAATTTAGTTTAGATACAATGCATAGATTTCGATGAAATCGCCAGCAGCCAAAAACCCAAATTTATTATTTTCTGCGGTTGACACCGCAACTGTCGCCCTGTATATAGTACCATTTTGGTAGTGGGTCAGTGGGCTATTTTACATAAAAATTTGGTTTAGATACAATGCATAGATTTCGATAAAATCGCCAGCAACCAAAAAACCAAATTTATTATTTTCTGCGGTCCAGACGGCAACTGTTGCCCTGTATATAGGACCAATTTGGTAGTGGGCCAGTGGGCTATTTTACATAAAAATTTAGTTTGGATACAATGCATAGATTTCGATAAAATCGCCAGCAACCAAAAAACCAAATTTATTATTTTCTGCGGTCCAGACGACAACTGTTGCCCTGTATATAGTATCATTTTGGTAGTGGGCCAGTGGGCTATTTTACATAAAAATTTGGTTTAGATACAATGCATAGATTTCGATAAAATCGCCAGCAACCAAAAAACCAAATTTATTATTTTCTGCGGTCCAGACGGCAACTGTTGCCCTGTATATAGGACCAATTTGGTAGTGGGCCAGTGGGCTATTTTACATAAAAATTTAGTTTGGATACAATGCATAGATTTCGATAAAATCGCCAGCAACCAAAAAACCAAATTTATTATTTTCTGCGGTCCAGACGACAACTGTTGCCCTGTATATAGTATCATTTTGGTAGTGGGCCAGTGGGCTATTTTACATAAAAATTTGGTTTAGATACAATGCATAGATTTCGATAAAATCGCCAGCAGCCAAAAAACCAAATTTATTATTTTCTGCAGTCCAGACGGCAACTGTTGCCCTGTATATAGTATCATTTTGGTAGTGGGCCAGTGGGCTATTTTACATAAAAATTTAGTTTGGATACAATGCATAGATTTCGATAAAATCGCCAGCAGCCAAAAAACCAAAAATTTTATTTTCTGCAGTCCAGACGGCAACTGTTGCCCTGTATATAGTATCATTTTGGTGGTGGGCCAGTGGGCTATTTTACATAAAAATTTAGTTTGGATACAATGCATAGATTTCGATAAAATCGCCAGCGGCCAAAAAAACACATTTATTATTTTCTGGGGACCCGACGGCAACTGTTCCCTGTATATAGTATCATTTTGGTGGTGGGCCAGTGGGCTATTTTACATAAAAATTTAGTTTGGATACAATGCATAGATTTCGATAAAATCGCCAGCAACCAAAAAACCAAATTTATTATTTTCTGCGGTCCAGACGACAACTGTTGCCCTGTATATAGTATCATTTTGGTAGTGGGCCAGTGGGCTATTTTACATAAAAATTTAGTTTAGATACAATGCATAGATTTCGATAAAATCGCCAGCAGCCAAAAAACCAAATTTATTATTTTCTGCAGTCCAGACGGCAACTGTTGCCCTGTATATAGTATCATTTTGGTAGTGGGCCAGTGGGCTATTTTACATAAAAATTTAGTTTGGATACAATGCATAGATTTCGATAAAATCGCCAGCAGCCAAAAAACCAAAAATTTTATTTTGTGCAGTCCAGACGGCAACTGTTGCCCTGTATATAGTATCATTTTGGTGGTGGGCCAGTGGGCTATTTTACATAAAAATTTAGTTTGGATACAATGCATAGATTTCGATAAAATCGCCAGCGGCCAAAAAAACACATTTATTATTTTCTGGGGACCCGACGGCAACTGTTCCCTGTATATAGTATCATTTTGGTGGTGGGCCAGTGGGCTATTTTACATAAAAATTTAGTTTGGATACAATGCATAGATTTCGATAAAATCGCCAGCAACCAAAAAACCAAATTTATTATTTTCTGCGGTCCAGACGACAACTGTTGCCCTGTATATAGTATCATTTTGGTAGTGGGCCAGTGGGCTATTTTACATAAAAATTTAGTTTAGATACAATGCATAGATTTCGATAAAATCGCCAGCAGCCAAAAAACCAAATTTATTATTTTCTGCAGTCCAGACGGCAACTGTTGCCCTGTATATAGTATCATTTTGGTAGTGGGCCAGTGGGCTATTTTACATAAAAATTTAGTTTAGATACAATGCATAGATTTCGATAAAATCGCCAGCAACCAAAAAACCAAATTTATTATTTTCTGCGGTCCAGACGGCAACTGTTGCCCTGTATATAGCATCATTTTGGTAGTGGGCCAGTGGGCTATTTTACATAAAAATTTAGTTTAGATACAATGCATAGATTTCGATAAAATCGCCAGCAGCCAAAAAACCAAATTTATTATTTTCTGCAGTCCAGACGGCAACTGTTGCCCTGTATATAGTATCATTTTGGTAGTGGGCCAGTGGACTATTTTACATAAAAATTTAGTTTGGATACAATGCATAGATTTCGATAAAATCGCCAGCAGCCAAAAAACCAAATTTATTATTTTCTGCAGTCCAGACGGCAACTGTTGCCCTGTATATAGTATCATTTTGGTAGTGGGGCAGTGGGCTATTTTACATAAAAATTTAGTTTGGATACAATGCATAGATTTCGATAAAATCGCCAGCGGCCAAAAAAACACATTTATTATTTTCTGGGGACCCGACGGCAACTGTTGCCCTGTATATAGTACCATTTTAATAGTGGGCCTGTAGGCTATTTTACATAACACTTTAGTTTAGATACAATGCATAGATTTCGATGAAATCGCCAGCAGCCAAAAACCCAAATTTATTATTTTCTGCGGTTCACACGGCAACTGTCGCCCTGTATATAGTACCATTTTGGTAGTGGGTCAGTGGGCTATTTTACATAAAAATTTGGTTTAGATACAATGTATAGATTTCGACAAAAGCACCAAAAAAATAAATTTATTGTTTTCTGCGGTCCACGAGACAAATGTCGCCCTGTATATATAGTATTACTTGGTTATGTACGCTCATTTACAACAAAAGATATAATTTATACATTATACTGTCTTTGAAATTAGGTCTATTACATTCGGCTATGTTCGGAAATAATGGCCGCCAAGTCTGGCCGCTAACTTCACACGCGTCTTACTATAGTCCTAGTTAGGTACTTAGTGCATCTGCCAGGAGTTTATATTTTTGTATCTGCTATAAAAATAGGACAATGTTGAAGAGGTTCCTGCCTTGGATACGATTTTAAAAGATAAAAGCATTATATAATGTGATAATGTATGATGCATAATGCCTATTAAAGAATATATTTGCATTTTAAAAATCATTAAATTCAAAAATTAAATAATGACGTTTGTGTCAAATATTTTTATCTGATTTTAGGTGGCTTCAACATTCGACTGTCTCTGACTGTACGATAGTTATCGCTCTCGCGTCGGTCTCGTTACGGGCGAGAGGCCTCTCGTTATCGTTACAACGATACGATATTTTTTCACCTCTCGCTATCGTTCTGTCCAACGATAACTAAATAAGGTATACCTAGGATAATTCTATTTATTACTTTCCATTTTTTATATGTCCTTAATCAAATTATTTGAAGTGGTTGTAATTATAGGTTATAGGACCAAAATAAATGCTTTTTTACGTTTTTGTTAAGTTTTATAAATATCATCTCACTTATATTTCTCCTGTACCGATTCGGCTCATCACAAATAATTATATTGCTAAAATTGAAGTTATGACCATACCTAAAGTGATTGGCCATATCAGTTAAATCTAAATTTATATATTTTTGTCAGTGTATGTTTTACGATTTAGTTCCTTAAATTAAGAGTCTAGAAATAGTAATGTAATATAATTTGAATTATATTAGAGATTTAGTTATTAATTTACAACTAATCATGTAAAAATAATATTAATAGTCGATTTTGTGGCAGTGCCGGTTAACTGGTATGTATCTCTTTCTCTGTTTAGTCTATGAGTTGAGAGAGAAAGAAATACATATTCCCTAACTTAGTAACCGCTACTCCACAAAAAGTCGACTAATTGGTGTTGAAAATAAGTAGGCATATTGTCCCGCAAAAATAGTTTAAATCAATAGTTTGCATGTTTTATTTTAATTTATGTCGAAATTTCGTTTGTCAGAAGTCATTGTTAATAGTTTTTTACATTGTTTTGTTATTTTATATGGTTTATGTTTTACGTAAGGCGTACTATGCCTAATATTATTTTTATGTTGACAATATGCTGAATGAAGTAATTAAGGTAACATAACCTCCAAATTTTATTTTATTCATTTTTTATGTATTACTGTATGTTCTAATTAATAAACCTTGTTGTAGCCCTGAAGAAGAGCGACCGTTTAGGTGCTCGAAACGTTGGCGATTTTACGTTAAAAAAGCATTTATTTTGGTCCTATAACCTATAATTACAACCACTTCAAATAATTCTATTTATTATTCAATATGTAGGTAATATATTTTTAAAAGTTGTAAATTTTGCGAGCCCCCGGAAAATGGTTTCCAAAAGTTCCGCATCTGGTAATAAATTAAGGCATATCCACAAGCTCGCATAACAACATAAAACAAGAATGCGATGCCGTGATTGGCTTACAAGATACATGGCGGATCATCAAGCCAATCACGGCATAGCACTGTTATGTTTTAAATTCTTATGCGAGCTTGTGAATAGGCACTTAGGTAAAATTTTACATAACGTACATAAAAAATGATGATTTTTTTTGTCTGTTTTGTTCTTCAAAAATTATAGATGTACGAGTATCTAAGTAATCCAGTCGTCAGGTGAATAGAAGCGGCTTTACCTAAAAATAATTTAGGGAGTTTTGATTATGGGTTTATTTTATAGGGCAGCAAATAAAAATACAATTTTGCGACCTTAAACTCGCTTGGAACTGTATTTTTCACAAAAACCGAATTTTTTTAAATATCCTAGAACAAAAAAAACGTATGTATTTTTTTGTAATAACTAATTCACGGCATAACCTTAAAAGTTTGATATCTTTTTAGCGTTTAATTTTCTTTTTGTAAAAAAACGAAAAAATAATTAGTCGATAAGGTATGCCTCTTAGAACATTTTGAGTCGAAATTAAACAAAAATTATCTGGCGTTTTTTTTTAAATTTTTGTAAAATTACAAATTTTAAAATAATTTACTCATTTGTGCCCTATTATCTCGAGATTCAGTAAACTGATTTTCGATTAAAAATTACCATTGTATTAGGCATGAAAAAACCTTTAAAATGACATCTAACATGTCCTTTTTTCTTGGATCCTTAAAAATGCTGGCATATATTTTTCGAATTTGTACGTTAAAAACGTAAAAATTGTTAAGGATCCAAGAAAATAGGACATGTTGCATGTCATTTTAAAGGTTTTTTATGCCTAATACAATGGCAATTCAATCGAAAATCGGTTTACTGAAACTCGAGATAATGGGGCACATATGAGTAAATTATTTTAAAATTTGTAATTTTACAAAAATTTAAAAGAAACGGGCAGATATTTTTTTTTAAATTTTCACTTAAATGTTCTAAGAGGCATGCCTTAGCGACTTATAAAGAATTTTTTTGTTTTTTTTTACAAAAAGAAAATAAAACGCTAAAAACCTTTAGTGGAACGTTTAAGGCGGTGTTGTGAATTAGTTTTAAGTCGTACAAAAAAATACATAATATGTAATACATAATATTATGTATGACAAAAAGTGTTTGTGTTTTTTGTGAAATTTGGTCTGCCTTATTTTCATAAAGAACGTTTTGTTCTAGGATGCTCCGATCTTGAGATATTTTAAATAATCCGGTTTTTGTGAAAAATACGTCAAAAAATGACAGTTTCAAATCAGGTTCAAGGTTACAAAATTGTTTTATTCATAAGCATACAGAAACACGTTCTCCTTATGTATTATAAAAAGTTGCTATCATTTTTGTCTGTTTCTTTAAAAGTTAAAAAGGCTTTTCTTTTTTAACCTAGGTTAGATATTATCATGAACGTAGAGAATATTATTATTCATATCTAACCTGTTTTTTGGCTTTTGGTTATACCTCATAGATGGCGAAACTCTCACCTTGTCTGTAAACAGCTGTGGTTTGCGAATAAAATTACCTTTTTTGTTTATTTCTACGAAAAACAATAATAAATAATATTTAGTTATATATTATATGGTTCATACCGAGATTAATAATAGAAAATAACAATGAGCCACTTATTTAAATGATTACTTAGTTGAAGTTTACAGTGACGTTAGATATCTGCAAAATTTCTGTAGAAGATCATTTAAAATAGCGAATTTTACAAGGTGATGTGATATTTATTTATGCTTATAAATAAAATTCTGTTCTAACCACATAAGAAAATTACATTTCCAACTCGAGAGATGCTAGGTGGCCGAGGCGTAGCCTCATTTTCTTATTAGGTTAGATGTATACCATTTTTATTTGCGGCCCTATATCCTATAAAATAAACCCAAAATCAAAACTCCCTGAATTATTTTTAGGTAAAACTATCTGACCTCTGGAGTAAAGATGACTCCAAATGCATCTTGGATACAAAAAAGATGCGCAACTTACATTGTGAGACTTTCTACGTTTTAATGTACTAGTTAGTTTTGCCTTTGTTTCTATAAAATTATATATTATAAATAAATATTTTGTTTACGTAGTATTATTTAAATTATAGGCCAGATATTATTCTCCTTGTTATTACAGAAGAAGTTTATAGTAATTTTATAAAAGTCTACTTGGACGTAAGTATCCAGAAAATTAAATATGGGTATTTCTGTACGAATCCATACAACCTTGGTGATTGAATGTCACGGATTTTCGTTAAACTTTTTTTATATTATCACCACTCTAATACTAAAAGCCTTATGCAAAAAAAAGAATTTAAAAAAAAATTTTGGCTGAGATATGATTTTTTTAAAATTTTGTAATTTTTCAACTTTCGACGATAAAGAAAACAGCTTTATTTTCAATTTATAATAATAAGTCTGACAATTTTAATCCAAATTTGATGAAATTTGGTGCACCCATGTAAACTTAGATGACGAATCTTGAATTTTTTATAATTTTTTTTTAATAGTGGGTTTCTGCTCTTCTTCAAAAATTTTTTTTTGCGTTTTTTTATAACTATGTTTAACCCGATTTTTCGTAAAGTGCCCCCCCTACGATTTTTCTCAAATTTTGGTCAAATGTACTTCTAAGTGTCCTTTTTGCAATGACCTAAAATTTATTCTGGGCAAATTAGGTTTACTATATATTTTAGCCATTTTAAATTTTTACGACAATGAAGAATTGTGCTGGAAATAGCTGTTTTACAAAAAAAGGCACATAATATTTTTTATATGTTTTTAATAGACAGACAGAACCAAATTAAAACTAATTTTACCTATTACTTTTACCTTTTTGTGTTAAAATATGTTTAGAAGCGAAAAAAAAAATTGCGTATGATCCAAGGACGAGAAATAATGTTGCTCGGTCGCATGCAGAGATTGAGATATATTCCTCGTCCTTGGATCATACGCTATTTTTTTTTCGCTTCTAAACATATTTTAACACCAAAAGGTAAAAGTAATAGGTAAAATTAGTTTTAATTTGGTTTGGTTATCTGACAATTTTCCATAAGGGGCCAACAAAATTTTGTTTTTGTTTTTTCAAGCACAACCGCTATACAATTTTCCAAAAGGGAACGCCGAAGTAAAACAAAAGACAAACTGTTAACAAAATTGTCACTTTTAACTTAACAGTTCTAACCGAACAATGTCACTTTGGAATACAAGCAAATAAAAAAATAGTTCATTATATTTTAGCGATGGATGCGCTTCACAAAAAATTTAAAAGATTTTGATAAGCTGTGTATAATTAAAGTTAAATAATAAGACATAAATAAATTATAAATAAAGAATTAGTATGTTAAATAAATTAATATTTTTTAAATTAATTTTTATTAAGGATTTATCCCCGGCATAGAAAACTTTTCTCTGAGCTACGAATTAAAAAAAGATATATAACAAAAAAAAAGTTTCTTACTCTGACAGTTTACCAACTTTCAGGCATTTTTAAGATCAAAAACAAAACCAAAAAACATATTGTGTTAAAAAAAATAAAAATAGTTTTTGATGTTAAAGACTTAGTATTTAACGTAAGCTAACGTTTACACCAGAAAAAAAACGCCTACAAAATATATAAAAATAAAAAAGTAATAAAATTGTGGACTTTTTTGAAAAAAAACAACAATTAATTATTTTGTTTTTGTCTTAAAATGAAGCATTTGACCTAAACTATTAAAAACAATAAAAAAATAATATATGCCTTTTTTTGTAAAACAGCTATTTCCAGCACAATTCCTTATTGTCGTTAAAATTTAAAATGGCTAAAATATATAGTAAACCTAATTTGCCCAGAATAAATTTTAGGTCATTGAAAAAAGGACACTTAGAAGTACATTTGACCAAAATTTGAGAATAATCGTAGGGGGGGCACTTTACGAAAAATCGGGTTAAACATAGTTATAAAAAAACGTAAAAGAATATTTTTGAAGAAGAAGAAGAAGAGCAGAAACCCACTATTAAAAAAAAATATAAAAAATTCAAGATTGTCATCTAAGTTTACATGGGTGCACCAAATTTCATCAAATTTGGATTAAAATTGTCAGACTTATAGTAATAAATTGAAAATAAAGCTGTTTTCTTTAACGTCAAAAATTGAAAAATTACAAAATTTTAAAAAAGTCATATCTCAGCCAAATTTTTTTTTTAAATTCTTTTTTTTGCATAAGGCTTTTAGTATTAGAGTGGTGATAATATAAAAAAAAGTTTAACGAAATTCCGTGACATTCAATCACCAAGGTGGTATGGATTCGTACAGAAATACCCATATATAAAAAATAAAAAATAAAATATTCATTAAAACTGCACCAATAAGAGACACTTTGATTTGATGGGTTATGTGGAAGTTGAGCTAAAAATTGTTTCCAGACCAGGATGGGTAGCCCGTTAACATTTCGCTCGATAGATTTTTTTAAATTTTGGTCAAAATCATTCTTTTTTAAAAAGATATTTTTTAAAAAACGAAAAATTATTAAAAAAAAATATTAAAAAAAAAGTTTTAAATTTTCTTTTTGCGAAAAACGAAAATAAAAAAAAAATATTTAAAAAAAAAAATTTCAAAATTTTTCAATTTTTTTTATTTATTTTTTTAGAATTGATCCTTATAATAAATGTAATTTTTCCTGAAAAAATTACGTTAATCGGAAATTTCTTTCAGCTTTTTTCGATTTTTTTTTTTAATTTTAACCCCCCATAACTTTTTTGTTTTTGGGGGAATACCTTCAAAAACAAAAGTGATCTTCCCCACGTAGAACTTTTAAAAGCCGATCAGATTATTCGTTCTTGAGTTATCTTGTTCACAAAAATCTTGATATCAGACAGACGGATAGACAGACGGACATTTGAAAAAAAAAGTTACTCTCAGAAAATATTATGGTCGTTTTAACACTAAATCATATTAGTAAATACATATTTTTTATTTATATCGCGACATTTGGTATTTAATACTTGTGATATTAAATACTACAAGTATTGTATACAATATCTTCTCAATTAACAAAAAAACAACGTGCATGCATTGGAACCCCAAGCAACGGGTGTTTGTTAATACTAGCATGTTGCTGTAAAAATTACTGTAACGTTTGTATATTAGGCAACGTTCAAGTATTACGTAACGCTTTTAGGGGGGTGGGGGTCATTTTGGAGTGTTACGTCCATGTTAATGGTAGGGGTGACCGGGGCTAGTTGTCGCAGGGGTAAGTTGTCGAAGTGCTTATATCTTAAAAAGTAAAATATTTTTCTGCGCCAAACCAAGATTAACCGCTGCGTTACAATAGTGCCATTTATCATTTGTAAACTGAAATGCAGTAAATTAAAAGAACATCCAGATAAACCAAAAAATGTAAAAATTAAAGAGCCCAGTAATTTTTTTGTGGTAAATATTTTTTCTTATTGTTACTGATTTAAAGCATTAAGAGAAGAGAATTTTATGTATAATAATAGTTTAAGGTGTATATTATTTGTTGATATTGTCATTTAGGAGTGTTTATTCTTTAATTAGAAAGTACTTGATACATAACGTAAAATTGGCCACTGGGGCTAGTTGTCGCATTTGGTTTGGGGCTAGTTGTCGCATGATCTGGAGATATGTTCATGGTATAACATTTCCTTTTTGGCATTTTTTTATTCAAAACTGTCTAAAAAAGTGAAACTTTGTCGAATAGCAAATAAATTCGTTTATTAAATTATATTAAAGTAAAAAAAAAAATCAAAAAAATATTATTTAATTATAAAGTTGGAAATTTTGGCACAAAAGTAAAAAGTTAGATAACAATCAGCTTGTGGGGAGGCACATGTCTTATTATTATTATTTATAATTTTTATAAATGCCCTTATATTTCTTCAAAAAAATATACTCGAAGTGCCTCGACAACGTGCCCCGTGATGGGGGGTTGTCGCAATTTTCAAGACTTCACAAAAAAAAACATAACTCTAATACCCTATAAATTTTTCCATTTTTTTTTCTTTAAATAATGTTACTGAAACATGCAGCTAAAATTACCATTAGGTCAATTAAAAAAAAATACAAAAATAAAGGAAAAAACTGATTTTGAATGAAAAGTGCGACAATTAGCCCCGGTCACCCCTATAGGAAAATAGCGTTACAGGGGGGGGGTGGGGGTCCAAAATGATCAAAATTTTCGTTACGTAATACTTGAACGTTCCCTTACAGTAATAGTAACGTATACTTTAAGTTGTGTTATTGATCTAGTTTAACTATGTTACAGTATTCAGTAAAATAACAATCGGTAAATAATACCAACATTTTGATTACTAATAATAGAGAGAAAAGTAATAAAATAGGATCCGATTATTTTCTTAGTGTAGGTAATATATACTTGAACAAAGATATGTTTATATTAGTATGCATGAGAAAAGTATACCATACAGTAGAAGCAACAACCACAACCACAGATGTACTGCGTCTTTACTATAAATTACTATATTGTGCAAACACTGCAATATTGTACTCTTTAATAAAGCAGTAGGTTTTTAAACGTCAGTCATAATACTTCATTTGATAATAATACAAAAATGTTAGCTTTAACAAAAAAATATTTTTTCAATTCAAAATTAAAGTACGAAGATGTTGACATGGAGGATGCTTTTGTACTTCCGAAAAATTTATTAACATTTATTGGGCTATGGAAGTTGGAAAACCCATCAATACTTTATTCTGTTTACAGTTTATTGATGATACTACTAAACTGTGTTGGCATAAACTACGTATTTTTAATGTATATATTGTACGATTGTCGGACCATTCAAGATATTTCAGGATGTTATGCTTCCCTTTACACGTTTCAAACAACCGCTAAAATTATGTTTTTCAGAAAGAATTTTAAGATAATGAATGATAGTTTCAGTTATCTTAATTCGAACCCGAGGTTCCAGCCAAAGAGTCGTAGACAAAAAGAATTATGTGTTTATTACATAAAGTTTTGTCTATTAGTCACTATTTCATTTTTTACTCTATCGTTTTGTGCTGTTTCTATGTTTTTCGTACAGTTCTTAATTCAGGAGGATGATGTTTTAATCTTTGATGCTCATTTTCCTTTTGACGTAACCAACTCCAGCAGAAATTTTAAAATAGCTTCAGTCTTGCTAGTACAGACCAGCTATTGGTTTTCGTTTGCCGCAAATTCTATAGATACTGCAATCGCAGTATTTCTTTTACTGTTATGTTTACAATATCGGAACCTGTGCGACAATTTAAAGAATCTTAAGCAATATTCAATGGAAATGATTGAGGCTGATGTTAGAAGTAACAATAGAAAAGATGTCATCATGGAAGATATGCTTGTAGAGTGTGTTAAACATCATATTGATATTATAAGGTATATTTATATAAATAAACTAGATGAAACGTTGCAAGCACCCTGTCAAAACATCGGCACTATTGTACACTAGAGCCATCTAGTTTGCAAATTTCAAACTAGGTGTTTTGTTTGATTTTAAATTCTGTATCTTTAAAACATTATATTCTAGCAAAAAAACTGTATTTAACATTTTTTATAGGGCTTAAAAAGAGCTTTTAAAATATAATTTTTTGAAATCGGGTTATAAATATGTGAGATATGCTAAAAACCTTTTAGTGCTTTAAACGCCAATATCTCGAAAACAATGCGTTTTAGGAAAACGTTGTTTATAACATTTTTTTACCAATTTATAATTATCTTTTATATAAGTGCTAAATTAACCAAATACAATTATAATTGCCTTAATTATAAACAAAAAACGCTAAAAATAGGAGTTTTGCCCTATTTTCACCCCCTTACCCCCAATCGTTTACCCCCAAAATCTAATCAGCTCTTCGGAATACGATAAGAAACAATATGCAAAAAACCTCAAGTCGATATCTCATGTAGAAATGGACTTAGAGAGTTTACACCCAGACAGACAGACAGACGGACGCAAATTTTTTTTTTGACGGATTTCGACTCAGAATGGTCTAAAACGTCGAGAAATGTAAAAAAGAACGTGGTCGAAGATCTTGACTTTTCGGCGAAGATTTCAATACATCGGCACTCTTAGTAGCACTAATGTAATGATAGTAATAGCACACGGAAGGTTTTTAATATTATAACATAGCTATGCAAAGGACTAAAGTATATAACCAAGGGATTTGGGCATTTTAGTCTCCTTATTTTTGCCCTTTTATAAATACGTATAATCAAACATTCCATCTTTAATTGTTTTATGTTTATTTTTTTTAACCTCGTACTATTCTACTTAATTAAGCATCCCCTAAGTCCAGGACTTGTGTGGGCTAGTATTAGAGGGAACCACCGGCTTTAATTGACTTTCGAACCAATATATCTAGGGAGTACGCCTTCGCCAAACTTCAATTATTAATTAACTGAAAAAGGCAATCGGCGCCAGTGAGGTTTGAACTCACGATCATTAGCTCAGTGTCAATGCTATAGATTTATATTTCTATAATTTTGTTTTAAATTTTAAAAATACCCTTTAAAAAAACTGAAAAATTCAGGATTCAGTTTTAAAAGTCTATTGCAAGTTTCGTACTGTACGAATCGTACATCATTTTTAAAACTTAAATGACAAATCACCATTCTACCGAAATTAGCATATTAACAGTTCAAAAATTACATAAATTGAACTTTTTGTTTTTTAGTTTTTAACAAAATTACACTTAAATTCAGAAAATTTTATCCTTGATAGCACGGTATTCTCATAATAAGTTTTCTCATAAAATAAATTATAATGTGCTTAAATTTTCTTTAAATACTTAAATATTCTTTTTATTAATATATTTTTTGGCGGGAGTATGCATAGGAAAAATAGTGTACCTAACTCGCTTAGAAAGTGTAATTCCTCGTTCATTTCTAAGCTTGTTAGGTAATATACTATTTTAGGTAATTTTGTTGATTCCTGCACTCCTGCAATGACAGTTTAACACAGTTGTTTGTAATGCATGACATGTTTAAGAATTAAAAATAAATGCAGTACTTATTTGGTTGGGTGAAAAGTGTACGTCATGACGCGTGAGTGCAAGAAAGTGCAGTCCCAACGAACATAATGAATATATTTTTTTCTACGACTGCTTTAGAATGTAAGCAAATACACACACTTTTTAAACACAGAATGAATCCATTCTAGCTCTAGATACGGTATGAATATTCCGTATCAAGTGTTAGCACATGTAGTGCCATCTCTTGTTTATAAAAGTAAAGAAAACTGTAGCAGAATTAGCAAAAATATATTTATTTTACCATGATGTATTGAATAATTTAATGCAATTTAAAGTTTTGCGTTAAAATTACATAAAGTTTATTAGTTTTTCTTAATATTTGGCCAGTTTGTTATCACTTTAGTTCAAAAAATTAAAACTGTTCCATCTATCATCATCACAACAATCTGACATATTCTTCTTTTTTGCATTCTAATTTGTAAATATGTGCTAAAATTAAATAAAAATCTTTTTTAACTACTGAATTAATAAAATTATTAAATAAGATTAATTGCTTTATTTAAAAATATGTGTTTTGTTGCATTTACAATTTCGAGTCACAAAAAACATTGTTTTTAACCTTGCCCGCAGTTTAAAGCCATACAGTGTTTCATATTTGCAGTCGAAGAAAAAAAATTGTCTACAACACGTATGGAATAGTCATTCCGCGCTCGCGTGACCGTCATACTCGCCTACTTGCTCGTATGACAAACTTTCCGCTCCCTCGGAATATTGTCTATTCCATACTAGTTATAGAATATACTATACTTATCGTTTATTATAGCGAGCTGTAAGACTATACATTAACTTTGTTTAATAGGTGCTCTAGGATTGGTCAAAAGTTTATAAGCAAAATCGCATTTACGGAGTTTTCGGTGGCAAGTGTTATAACAGGCTTTCTCATGTTTCGTCTGCAAATGATGGATCCAAGTTTGGACGAAGTTTTTAAAATACATTTATGCGTTAGTGCCTTATGGGCACAACTACTCCTCTTCTGTTTTATGGGCAATGAAGTTAAATGGTACAGTTCCAAATTACACCACGCCATTTACCAATCGGACTGGTTAGATGCATCGAAAAAATTTAAGAAAAATATGATTTTTATGATTTTGAGAGCAAATAAGCCTTCAGAATTTTCTGGATGTGGAATATTTCCATTATCCATTGATACTTTTATTACCTTAATAAAAAGCGCGTTTAGCTGGATGACTTTACTTTCTAACAAAGAATAATAATAATTTTATTTATTGTCAATTATTTAGAAATAAGCTAAGTACATACGTAAAAGTTGAAAAATCATTTATTGTTAACTTCTGCTACCTAAAAAGTTTGAAACACCCCCATTTCCATCCCTTGGGCGGCTAACTTCGCATATTTCCCTTGTCAAAAATTTTAATTTATTGACTTGAATTTAATGACAAAACAGTTTAAAATACTTATTTTTATAAATTAACATTACCTACACATTACAATATTTTCGTATGTCCAAAAAATATTAAATTCACAACCAAGTTAGCTGTCATTTCTGAAAGATCACTGACACTGCCACCGCCGGTAATTTACATAACGTTATTTGATTTGGGATCTTAGTTGATTTGCATGGATTTCACAATAAAACTCGCTTTGTATTATATTTGTAAATGACCTGTAATTTATAACATTTTACAAGTACAGCCGACACCGCGAAAGATCTCTCGCCGCTTTCGCGGGACGTACTCGGACGAGTCATTCTCATTACCCGGGGGTGCCGGGTTAGCTTTTCTTTTCAAAATACAAAAATAGATAAATACTAATTATTAATTACTAATTAATAATTAGTTATTTATATTCAATATATTTATATGTTTTTAAATTGTTAATATAAAATAAGTTATTTTTTATTAATTTTTCGTGGAGATCGCCATCTAGACATACATTGATAAAGTAAAAATGTGTAACTAAAAGTTAGTTACTAATATCACAAGTATTTATAAATTGGTGACAGTTTTGTCGTGAAACATAAAATATACAATTGTAAATAAAAAAGGTAAAATTGTGAATAAAATAGTATACAAACCTCGGTGGAAATTTTCCACCTCAGTATGTAATATACTATCATCCAACTCTAAAATACATGAGTTCTACTGTAGGACACGACAATATAACAAATATATAAAATGCTTAAGTCTAATACAATACAATAAATGTAAAAAATATATAAAAATCACATTATAACATAGTATTCTTCTAAGTGATGCTATAAAAAAACCTTGTCAAGATTATGTAAAATTGGCGTTGCCAATTAAAAACTAAGTATTCTGTAAGGGTAAACAAGAACGAGTCTAATGTCATTGATAAGCAGTGTGTGGCTGACCGGGTCGCAGCTGACGCGATCGCTTGCTATCTCAGAATATCTTTGATTGCTCGCCTTTTGAATTACTTTGCTAACTTAATAAACACAATATAAAAATATTATACAGTGTGGAATTTTTAAAACAAAAATTTGATAACTAAAAATATTATTTTTTAGTAAGATTCTTCGGACAGGTTGATTTTATTTTATTTTTTTTATTCTGGTTTTAAGAGTGCTTTTTTTAATTATATCAGCGGTTCTCGACTTATATGCGTAAAGTCAAAATATACAGAGTTATTCAGAAATAAGGTCATTAATTTTAAGGGGTGATTCTACAAAAGAAAATATAAAAAAAAGTTCCTATAAACTATGTCTAAAATGCGTTGTAGGGCAGCTAAGCTCTTTTGAAAGTGTCTAAAAAATTATGTTTTCATTTAATAACTCAGGAACCCTTTGAGATATAGCAAAGAGGTTCTGCATGTGAAATAATTATAATATGTTATTTGTATGTACTTATTTTAATCAGGGGCGTGCGTAACGGGGGAGCCTTATCAGTATTTTGTCCCAAACTTGGAACATGAAGGTACTCTTGTTGTAATACTGTAGGATTAACCGTTTTCAAGAAAAATTCATTTGAAGGTGAAATGTCACGTTTTAAGGAAGAAAAATTAAATACTAAAATTTTTAAAATCTAAATTTCAATGATGCGGGGTGATTCTATATCAAAAACTAAGAAAAAAAGTTTCTATACATTGAAATTTTCATTCTAGTATTTAATTTTTCGTCCTCAAACCGCGAAATTTCACCTTCAAATGTTTTTTTTCTCGAAAACGGTTAATCCTAAAGTATTACAACAAAAGTACCTTTTTATGTATTTTGACCTGAGGAAACATGTTCCAATAATAAAACTTAGAAAAAAGTTTGGGACAAAAAACTGAGAGGGCCCTCCGTTTCGCACGCCCCATAAGCACATGAAAATAACATACGAAGATAAGAATAGTTTACATTGAAAACCTCCTTGCTGTATGTCCTAAGTTATTAAATAAAACATGAATTATTTAGCCACTTTCAAAGCGGCTTAACACCCTTACGACGCGTTTTTTGACATGTTTATAGGAACTTTTATTCAAATTGTCCTTCGTAGAATCACCCCTTAAAATGAATAACCCTGTATAATTCTTAAAATAAAAATCGACCTGTCCGAGAAACCTAACCTTTTCATTATGAAAACTTCACAATGTAATTTAAATATAATTATTCTATTCCAGTTTTAGTTTTATTTTGTACTTATCTTTTTACATTAAATTGTTTGATATTTAAAATTTTAAAAAATCTATATAAAATATTTTACTATTCCTTAAAACTACTTTTGTTTGATTATCGTAGTCGTCCCTCCGAAGTGACTGATAGATATCGTGCTTTTTATCACTCTTCAGAGCCACATATCGGTAGTAAAAATTGTTGTAAGGAATAGTAAAAACAGCTAGCGACATCTACTGCTAAAAGTAGAGCTGGATAAACCTTTCGACAGTCCAAAAAAGGAAGCAATTATTGGTTTCAAGAACCTACTACACGCTGTCGATAGGGGGCAGCTTAATCAATGACACGGTGGACGGGAGGGACGACTGCGTTAATCAAACAAAAGTAGTTTTAACGAATAGTAAAATATTTTATCTTTTTTAGTTTTACATAATATCGTCGGCTTACAAGTAAAAGGCACTAAGTCACTTTTTTGCAAAAATGGGATTTTTAGGGTACTGTAATTAATTTTTGATGATCTATGTACAGGTAAACCGAACTAACTTCTAGGTGGACTGCCAAGAGAGTTACCCACTATACAAAACGCACCAGTTTGATTTTGAATAAAATTTTATCTGGCAATAGGCACTAAGTCACTTAGTGCACTTAGTGCGTTTTACTTGTAGATTATTTCAAATGTTTCTGCACTAAGCGACTGAGTGTTTGTTTGGCGAAACGTGCATTTTTTTAACGATTATTACAAAAATTAAAAAACAACAGTGAAAGTTAAATTTGTCAATATCTCAAAACCATGTTTTTGGACTTAGTGCTCTTTACTTGTAAGCCGACGATATAATAAAAATTTGAAACATTTATTTTTATTCTATTCGTCCGACATGCCACAGGGTTTGAAATAGTAATTCTATATTTGATCCAAGAAAAGTTAATTTGAAAGAATCTATAAGCATTAATAGATACTTATGTAGTTATTTATTATTTAAAATGTTTGTATGTAAAAAAATGCAATATGTATAATTCTTTAAATTATATACGCGATATTATCTTCTATCTAATTGAAGCATATACATTGTTTGCATTGAAACAACGCAGTAAGTTTTTAAAACTCAGTCATAATACATAGTTTGACAAAAAATGTTAAGCTTGATGAAAAAATACTTATTTAATTCAAATTTGAATTATGAAGATGTTCAAATTTCGGATATATTTGTACTTCAAAAAAAAGCATTAATATTTTTAGGGTTATGGAAGTTGGAAGAGAAATCAAAAATTTATTTTGTTTACAGTATTTGTATGAGATTAATAAATTTTATTGGCATAAACTATACATTTTTGGTATATATAGTGTACGATTGTAGAACCATTCAAGATCTTTCGGGATGCTACGCTTCTCTTTACTCGTTTCAAACGACTGCCAAAATACTGTTTTTCAGAAATAATTTTGAAGAAATGATAGAAAGTTTAACTTATTTTACTTCGAACCCAAGATTTCAACCAAAGAACCTTAAACAAAAAAAATTATACATTTATTACATCAAAATATGTTTAATTATAGTAATTTCTAATTATGCAGTTTCACTAGGTACTATTTCTATGTTTTTCGTACAGGTTATAATTCAGGATGAAAATGTGCTGATCTTTGACGCTCATTTCCCCTTTGACGTAACTAATTCTACTAGAAACTTTAAAATAGCTTCAGGATTGCTGGTACAAGCTGGCTATTGGACTACATTGGCTACAAATTCAATTGATTCCATGGTGGCAATATTTCTTTTATTATTATGTGTACAATGTAGAATCATGTGCGACAATTTAAGGAATATAAGACTATATTCCGTGGAAAAAATCAGAACTGATCTTAAGAGTAAAAATATAATCGAAGAAGATTTAGTTGTTATCATGGAAGATATGCTCCGAGATTGTATCAAACACCATACGGCGATAATAAAGTAAATTTTCATACTTCAAATGAATCAATTATGTTTTATTTTTTTTTGAATGCACAATAGTACCCAATTTATTAAAGGTTAAATAAATGCAAACATAAAATATAAAATATCAACTTAGATGACATTAAATGTCATCTAAGTTGATATAACAAAACAAAGACAACTAAATTTTAGTTGTCTTTATTTTGTTAGTCAGAATGGTCTTTATTGAGCGCCATTTGTCAATATTTTAAAAGTTTAGTAAAACAGGTCATTTGTGTGGACTACAAACAATATCAGCCCTAAAACTGTTCCTTGCGGACTCCATATTAAAGACTTCTTTTATCACTCATTATACCGTTTGGACTTTTTCATTTTAAATAATCGGTTATATTATTTCCTTCTTATATAGGTCCATCTAGTGTAAGCAACATTATTATATAGTTATTATGTAGTTTCAGAAAAAATATCAAAATCTAATAAAAAAAAGAATCAACATAACAATTTTACTTTACTATTTAGTCAATATACATCAAGTTTTAAACTTACTTTTTTTATTAGGTGCAAGAATATTATTCAAAAGTTTATCAGTAAAATAGCCTTTACTGAGTTTTCGGTAATAAGCATTATAACAGGCTTTCTCATGTTTCGTCTGCAAACCATGGATCTAAAATTGGACGAATTTATTACAGTGAATTTATGTCTGATTGCCTTTTGGAGTCAATTACTACTTTACTGTTTGACAGGAAATGAATTTAAATGGTATAGTTCGAAAATCCGACACGCCATGTACGATTCTGATTGGTTGGACGCATCGAAAAAATTTAAGAACAATTTGATTTTTATGATTTTGAGAGCAGATAAGCCGATGGAATTTTCTGGGTGTGGAATATATATGTTATCCACTGATACTTTTATTGCGTTAGTGAAAAGCGCATTTAGCTGGATGACATTGCTGTCAAAGCAGGAAAAATAAATCATTTTTAATTGTTGACCACAAAAAAACTACAAATTACACAATAGAAACTGGATTAAAACGCACTAGTTAAATAAAAATATCATAATTGTGCCTTAAGGCTATAGATATGATGCAGTAAGGTGGCCAGTGCAAAAAAAAAAACAAGCTGTGAAGATATTTAATGCTACGTATTCTATTATATATTATTCACAGTACTTAAATGGTATATTGCATTTTCCCTAACACTTGATTTTTTTTTAAGAATTTAAAGAAAACTTTAAAACATTTTTTAATTTTTTTTTATTTCCTTTTTGCGAAAAAAAAATATTTTTTCAAAAAAAAAAAAATTTTTTTTTAAATATCGTCTACTAAAGGCTCTAGTTGTCTAACTCCAAATTTTTCAAAAATGAGATTTTTATCAAATTTGCTTCATTATCTGATTACCAACATACTTCAAAAAAAAAAGTTGCATTAAACCAATATCAGCCTCAAAAAATGCAAAAATGTAAATATTTTAAGTCGCTAAGTGTCTAACTCCATCATATGATTGTGAGAAAACAATTAAATGAGAACTGTCACTAATGTCAAACTCTTTCTCGACAACAGGGGATCCCGTTTCAAATATTTGTTAATTTACTGTTTGATGATAATTATAATTATTGCCATTAATAATGTATATATATTATGCCTACCTAGTAGTAATATTATATATTAAATATAAAAATATAAATTTTTTGTAATAATATTACGCGATATAATACGATAGGTATCCTCTTTTATCTTCCCTTGGAGTTAGACCATTAGTGAATTTAGATTCTGTGGTTAAAATTTAATTTTCTAATAATTTATATAAAATAGATAACAATGAAAAGTTTTAAATACATTAACACATTTCAAACATTTTTACCTGTGAACAAGCTAGTTTTAAAGTTCTAAATTGCTATAATTAAGTTTTAAATCGTTTTTTACGTCTCCTGAAAAATATGACGTTTTGGAGTTAGACCGTTAGAGCCTTTAGATGACGATATATTCTATTTTTCAATAACTAAACAATCTTGAAAAAACAAATTTTTCAAAAAAAAACATATTTCTCTATTTTCTTTTTACAAACGAACAGACGGACAGACAGACGGACATTTAAAAAAAAAGTTGCTTGTTTTTTCATTACAGTAAAAAAATCTAAATTTTTAGTATGATGTAGATTTCATTTTTCTGATCAAAAGCTTCCATTGGACCAACTTGATGGGACGGCTAGTTTCTGAGTTTTAGGTCAAAAAGTCAAAAACAATAACATTCATTTTTTTTTTGTTTAATAAACTAAAATAAAAACACTTTAATCAAGTTTTATTCTTATTATATATACTCGTAATAAAAAACTAAAATATTTTTTTTTGTTTAAAATAAAGGTAAAACACGGTTCACCTGGGCGATTTTAAATAAAAAATTTTGTGGACCGCTACATTTTTTGGACCAAAACATACCTGATAACATAAGAAATCAATTCCCTTTTGAAAGAAAATCGTAAAAGATACATTTTTATAGACAGATAAAAAACCTTTTTTTTTAGTAGTAGGGTGTGTCAAACAATCCAGATTTTCGAAATCGAAAACGCTCTCTGGCTCAAAAGTTGCTCCTTAGTAAAAACCAGTGGCCACTCAAAAATTAGCCAAATCGATTAATGTTTAGAGGTAGCTAAAAGCACTCAAACTTAAAAAGAATCGGTACCTGTTTTTCGGATAAAAACTGATTGTATATAAAGTTGAGGAAATTTTGGAGGGTTTCTTTGGAAATATTTAGAAACAATAATAATTGTAAGAAACTAAAAAAAATATATCCCCCAAGTCCAAACTTATATATTAGTATATAAGCATATATACATTTTAACCTACCTGACTATACAGAAGACATTAATTGTTTCCGCAAGTCGGGTAAAAATATTAATTTCAATTCGAAACCGGGTGAATTTTCTGTTTTGTGCCTAAAACTTTTTTCGGTGTACTTTTTTTGATTTTTTCTTATTGGAATATACTTTTTTTATGTAAAAATACACGTAAAAGTTTCTGTGGTATAACAGGTTTAACTGTTTTAAAGATAAATGCATTTAAAGTTAATTTTTACGCATCAAGAACCAAAAATAAAAAAATAAAAAAAATATAAAGCCAAAAACAAATATTTTAGTGATGGTTGGATATTTAACATAGCAAAAATTTATGTGCACCTTGGTCAAAAAATCAATTGAAAGGAAGTTATTTCATTTTAAATATGCCCTATTTAAAAAAAAAAAAAATCACGTAATCTTCAAATAATTGGCGTTTTTTTATGTTCTAACTTAAGGAGGGAGGATATATTTTTTAATGTTTCTCACAATTGGTATTGTTTCTAAATATTACCAAAGAAACCCTTCAGAATTTCCTCATTTTTATATACAATCACTTTTTATCCGAAAAACAGGTACCGATTTTTTTTCAGAGTGCTTCGAGTTACCTCTAAACATTAATCGATTTGGCTCATTTTTGAGTGGCCACAGTTTTTTACTAAGGAGCAACTTTTGAGCCAGAGAGCGTTTGCGATTTCAAAATTCGAGATTTTTTGACACACCCTATTACTCAAAAAAATGTTTTTTTATCTGTCTAAAAAAGTGTATCTTTTAAGATTTTCTTTTAAATGGAAATTGATTTCTTATGTCACCAGGTATGTTTTACTCCAAAAAATATAGGGGTCCACGAAATTTTTATTTAAAATCGCCCAGGTGAACCGTGAAAAATGAAGAAAATCTTTGAAAATATGGGGAAGGCGACACACACCTAATTAACTGGCAAATTTTTCCAATAATACATAAAATGAAAGAATTTACATTAAAGTAAAGTATAAAGTATAAATATTTTTGTTTTAAATGTAGTTTCTTTAGAAGTATATTTCAATGCAGAATAAGAGTCCCTTATGGCGTAGTAGCCAAGGAGTTAGACTCTTAATAAATAGTTCCGGGTTCGAATCCAAATAGTAGCTTATAAACTATTTATTTTTTTTTTTTTTTCGTGTTATAAAACCTATAATTTTTTTTTCTAGTAGTAATATTTATAAAAAAAAAATGTACAAAAATAATAAAAAAAATTAAATTTCATACATTTATTTGTATACACTGGGAACTTGTTATTGTAGTAAACACTAAACTTTTTGCCTATTTGGAACCCCAAGCAACATTTGTTATTAAATACAAATTGTTACAGTAAAATATAACAGAACAACGCTATTTTTACTGTAACAACTTGTAATTAATAAAAAATGTTGCCTGGGGTTCCAATAAGAAAAAACGTTCAGTATTTACTACTGTTTTTTTTTTTAATAAACCAGCGAATTTGCAAAATGCAAACAAAACTCATACTACTGTATTCGCAAGGTCAAGGTCTATGCAAAAAAAAACAAAAAGTGTAAAGCTTGGATTTAAAAAAATAAAGTTGGGGTAAGTTGTGCGAGGGGGTGTAGGGGTGGATTTAATTTTGGGCCACTTTTTCCAGATATCGTCATATTATTTAAACTGGTTTTAGCAGAAATTGATTATCTCTTTTAGTTTTCGGGAAAATTGTTGCCAAATATAGTTGAAATCAGGTGCTAGGTTTTAAACTTGTTTTACCACTTCTGAAACTCAAAAATAGCAAGTATAACACATCATTGTGTTTGAAAGCTCAAAAAAACTAAAAAAATATAGAGGTGCTATTTAAAAAAAATAGGGGTAAGTTAGGAGGAAGGTTTAAGGGGTGGATTTTATTTTTTGCTTTTTTTTATAGATATTATTGTCCCATTTAAGGCGGATTTTGCAGAAGCTGATTATCATTAATCGGAATAAATTCAGTTATGACTCATCAACGTTGAAAATAAACACAGAAACATAGGCTTACGGAATAATTTTGCCGAATTATGAGGGAAATTTTTATAAAGGTCACTAAATCGAAACATTTGACGACTAATTTGTTACACACAACAATATTGAATATACATATTAACTATAAATATGTAAATATATCGGTGTTTTTCAAAGAAAATAAAAATGTAAATATTTAAAACCTCGCGTCAACGATAGAATCGACGCGGCGCCTATGCGAGCACTGGAAATTCGCCGATGACTGCTGATTATCTCTTTTAGTTTTCGAGAAAATCGCTGTGTAAATAGAGTTGGGCCACCCTGTATTCTCACGCACATGTGTAATTAAAAGTCAGTTAGCCTTTTCCGCCCATTTTTTTCCGCGATAGCGACACTGGCCATTAAACTCCCGGATGGGAGCCCATAAATTTCTAAATCGCCACAATTAGCATTAAACGATGGCACCCATAAATCGCGACAAAACATAAATTTAAGGGTAAAGTGTCGATCAAGATTCGGCTGGTCCAATTCCAAACACAATTATACCGTTGACACGTGTATTTACCTGACAGGTAAACTCTGTAATTAGTAAGATAACCAGTACAAATAATAGGCTTGTTACTTCCTAAAAATTGTTAAAGAAAATTTACCAAATTAAAAATATTTAGGACTTAAAAGAGATAAACCTCTCAAGTGATACTTTAATCCATGCATGTTTCCGTTGAAAAATAAATATAAGTTATATTTATTTATTGAGTTTTAAACCATTTTGGGCCTACTAAATGTAACCGTAAATATTACAAATTTATTAAACAATAACCATATTAAATAAAATTGTATAAAACATATAATTCAGAAAGTTAACATCTTGATTTTCTTTGTCTTTTGTCTTTAAAACTTCAAATGAAAAATTTTTTTTTTATCCGTACTTCTTTATTAACCGAGTATAGTATTGATCAAACAAAGGACGGTCGGTCAAATTGAGGTTTTTTGGCATTGAGAAGGGGACGCAATTTGGTTACAGTTTTTAAAAGTCCACACAATTGATATAAAAACTCTACTAAAGAAGATGCATTAAAAAATCACTTAGCATGTTTTTGCACCAGTTATATATTGTAAATCTATAGTTAATTCGTATTTGGTGACGCTTTTTTGACAAGAGGGCAAATTTTATACGTAAAAAACGGATAAAAAAAGTATAAAAATATCAGTTCTATGCTGTTTGCTTTGCAGCGCATATTTCGAACCATAATACAAAATAGTTCACATCACTTTCCGAGGTTAAGTTTGGTAGCGTTGTGTTACGAATTAAGTGGCCTTTTTAAAACTGTAACCAAATTACGTCCCCTCCTCAATGCCGAAAAACCTCAATTTGACCGACCGTCCTTTGTTTAATCAATACTATACTAATGGTTAAAAAAAAATTACGGATTTGAAAAAAAAAATGTTCATTTGAAGTTTTTTAGACAAGATATTTTATGGAACACAAAGCATTACAAATCTTCACGGCTTGTTTACACTAAACGACAGGTCAACCATAAATTTGACGATAATTCGACTATGTAAATAATACAAGGTGCACTCTAAATTTGTCTGTCATACTTACAGTAGTTGTAACTGTAATAATTAAAGCAAATTTACAGTGGCAGAATGTGAATTTACAATATTTATTAAATTAACCTCATTATTACTTGGTTTAGTAAAATCTCAGCTCTTTTCCTGTCGGTACAATAATTTTGCATTAAAATTCATGCATGTGGTCCAAAACCCCAGCACTTTTACAGACAGCCACGAAAATTACAAGAGCCCATAATAATGCTTGAAATACTCATTAAACTCGCTGCTTTAATCACTGAGAAATCACAGTTACCTGTAAAATCAAGGCCATGTTCGCTGTTTATTGACGCCTGTCTTGTTAATTAGTAGTGGTGTGCCTTTTAAGTGGATGTGAGTATTTTTTTTAAAGATATTATTTAAATATTATTTTGCTGAGGGGTAAGTACGACAATTTAAAGTTTTCAGGTTTTAAAACAAATATTTTTAGAGATCATCCTGAAAATCCGGTAAAAATTGGTCAAAATAACAACACTGTTAATATTTTCACTTTTAAGTGCAATTATACTGCTAGGTAAAAATTAATATAAGTTCAAGTAATATTAAAACAAAAACACAGTAATTTTTAGTGCTGAAATAAAAACACAGCAAATTTAACCGCAATTTTAACCCAAAACATTGCTGTAAATATTCAGGGTTCCTTAAAAATGGTTAATTATTACACAGATTTTATGGACAAAATAGCTTAAAATCACTGTAAAAATACAAGACTACAGTAAATCTGCAGTAATATTGCTTGAAAATTACCATAATAATAGCTTATATTCTACAAAAGATAGCAGTAAAATTACCAAAATAAAAATTCACATTTTAACAGATAACTGTGAATTTACAGTACTGATTTAAATTTACCACTTTCTTTGCTGGCAACATATGACCTACTTTATTTGCGGTAAAATTACCATATTTGCATTTACAGTGTGTCGATCAAGATTCGTTTGGCGCGATTCCAAACACAATTATACCGTTGGCACGTGTTTTTAACTGACAGGTAAACTCTGTAATTAGTAAGATAACCAGTACAAATAATAGGCCTGTTACTTCCTAAAAATTGTTAAAATTAAAAATTACCAAATTAAAAATATTTAGGACTTAAAAGAGATAAACCTCTTAAGTGGTACTTTAATCCATGCATTTTTCCGCTAAAAAATAAATATAAGTTATATTTATTTATTGAGTTTTAAACCATTTTGGGCCTACTAAATCTAGTAAATATTCAAAATTTATTAAACAATAACCATATTAAATAAAATTGTATAAAACATATAATTCAGAAAGTTAACATCTTGATTTTCTTTGTCTTTTGTCTTTAAAACTTCAAATAAACATTTTTTTTTTAATCCGTACTTCTTTATTAACCGTGAGTATAGTATTGATCAAACAAAGGACGGTCGGTCAAATTGAGGTTTTTTGGCATTAAGAAGGGGACGCAATTTGGTTAAAGTTTTTAAAAGTCCACATAATTGATATAAAAAACCTTACTAAAGAAGATGCATTAAAAAATGACTTAGCATGTTTTTGCACCAGTTATATATTGTAAATCTATAGTTAATTCGTATTCGGTGACGCTTTTTTGACAAGAAGGCATATTTTATACGTAAAAAGTGGATAAACAAAAAAGTATAAAAATATCAGTTCTATGCTGTTTGCTGTTTGCAACGTATATTTCGGACCAAAATACAAAATAGTTCCCATCACTTTCCGGGGTTAAGTTTGGTAGCGTTGTGTTCGTAATTGAGTGGCCTTTTTAAAACTGTAACCAAATTGCGTCCCCTCCTCAATGCCAAAAACCCTCAATTTGACCGACCGTCCTTTGTTTAATCAATACTATACTAATGGTTAAAAAAAATTACGGATTTGAAAAAAAAATGTTCATTTGAAGTTTTTTAGACAAGATATTTTATGGAATACAAAGCATTACATATCTTCACGGCTTGTTTACACTAAACGACAGGTCAACCATAAATTTGACGATAATTCGACTATGTAAATAATACAAGGTGTCGATCAAGATTCGTTTGGCGCGATTCCAAACACAATTATACCGATGACACGTGTTTTTCCTGACAGACAGACTCTCTGTTATTAATTAATTAGTAGATTTGCATACCGGGATTCCCCGGAGAAGAGTTGCGCGAATTATGGTAATTGTAACACGAATTATCTGTTCAAATTGCGACGTCAATTAAATAATTTAAATTGACAAATAAATGAATAATAAATATGATAACAAACGAGAGAACACGGTTCACCTGGATGATTTTAAATAAAAATTTCGTGGACCCCTACATTTTTTGGACTAAAACATACCTGATGATATAAGAAATCAATTTCCATTTGAAAGAAAATCGTAAAAGATACACTTTTTTAGAAAGATAAAAAAACATTTTTTTGAGTAATAGGGTGTGTCAAAAAATTTCGATTTGAGAAATCGAAAACGTTCTCTGGCTCAAAAGTTGCTCCTCAGTAAAAAACAGTGGCCACTCAAAAATAAGCCAAATCGATAAATGTTTAGAGCTCAAAGCACTCAAACTTTGAAAAATATCGGTACCTGTTTTTCGGATAAAAAGTGATTGTATATAAAATTAAGGAAATTTTGGAGGGTTTCATGGTAATATTTAGAAACAATACTAATTGTGAGAAAACTAAAAAAAATATATTTCCCCTTCCCTTAAGTTAGAACATAAAAAAATCGCCAATTATTTGAAGATTTTGCGAACATTTATTGAAAATGGGCATATTTAAAAGGACATTACTTCCTTAGGAATGATTTTTTGACCAAGGTGCATATAAACTTGTTCTATGTTTTTAATGTTAAATAACCACACATTACTAAAATATTTGTTTTTTGCTTTATATTTTTAATTTTTTTTATTTTTGGTTCTTTATGCGTAAAAATTTACTTTTAAATGCATTTATCTTTAAAACGGTTAAAGCTCCGATGTTAAACCACAGAAACTTTTTTGTATATTTTTACATAAAATAGAACACCGAAAAAAGTTTTGGGCAAAAAACAGAAAATCCACCCGGTTTCTAATCGAAACTAATTTTTTTTACTGAACTTGAGGAAAAAATATATGTTTTCTGTATAGTCATGTAGGTTAACATGTATATATGCTTATATACTAATATATAATTTTGCAGATTTTTTATTTAAAACTATTTTTTATGCACTTTTAAAAACTTGCAAAAATTAAATTTTCGCGAAAACATCAAATAATTGGCGATTTTTTCATGTTCTAACTTAAGGGGAGGGGGGATATAATTGTTATAGTTCTTAAATTTAGTATTGTTTCTAAATATTACCAAAGAAATCCTCTAAAATATTCTCAATTTTTATCGGTATCAGTTTTTATCCGAAAAACAGGTACCGATTTTTTTTAAGTTTGAATGCTTTGAGCTACCTCTAAACATTTATCGATTTGGCTCATTTTTGAGTGGCCACTGTTTTTTACTAAGGAGCAACTTTTAACCCAGAGAGCGTTTTTGATTTTGAAAATCGCGATTTTTTAACACACCTTATTACTCAAAAAAACGTTTTTTTAGCTGTCTAAAAAAGTGTATCTTTTACGATTTTCTTTTAAATGGGAATTGATTTCTGATGTCATCAGTTATGTTTTTTTATTTTTTTATTTAAAATCGCCCAGGTGAACCGTGGTAAATAGAGTTGGGCCACCCTGTATTCTCACGCACATGTGTAATTAAAAGTCAGTTAGCCTTTTCCGCCCATTTTTTTCCGCGATAGCGACATTGGCCATTAAACTCCCGGATGGGAGCCCATAAATTTCTAAATCGCCACAATTAGCATTAAACGATGGCACCCATAAATCGCGACAAAACATAAATTTAAGGGTAAAGTGTCGATCAAGATTCGGCTGGCCCAATTCCAAACACAATTATACCGTTGACACGTGTATTTACCTGACAGGTAAACTCTATAATTAGTAAGATAACCAGTACAATTAATAGGCCTGTTACTTCCTAAAAATCGTTAAAGAAGATTTACCAAATTAAAAATATTTAGGACTTGAAAGAGATAAACCTCTCAAGTGGTACTTTAATCCATGCATTTTTCCGCTAAAAAATATATATAAGTTATATTTATTTATTGAGTTTTAAACCATTTTGGGCCTACTAAAAGACAGACAGACAGACAGACAGACAGACAGACAGACAGACAGACAGACAGACAGACAGACGGACAGACGGACGGACGGACGGACGGACGGACGGACGGATGGACGGACGGACGGACGGACGGACGGACGGACGGACGCATAGGCAGGCAGGCAGGCAGGCAGGCAGGCAGGCAGGCAGGCAGGCAGGCAGGCAGGCAGGCAGGCAGGCAGGCAGCAGACAGACTTTCGACTCAGAATGGTCTAAAACGTCGAGTAATGTGAAAAAAACGTGGTCAAAGATTTTGACTTTTCGGCGAAGATTTCAATACATCGGCACTCTTAGTAGCACTAAGTGCCGATGTAATAAAATATATTTTATTAATAAACAAATAAATGATAAAAATAAATAAGGTTAACTTTTTAAACATAAATAAACTGTATCTTAAGAAGTAAATAGAACATTGACTTAAAATGTCAAATTCTGGTCCAAAGCCTACTTATTGTTCTTGAACTATGCAAATTGCTGTTAAAATAGCTAACATAACGGACTTAAAATTAATATTGCGCCGCTTCCAGAAGGTCCTTCAAAAAAAAATTGAAATCGAAATGAAGCCAGATAAATACAGAGTGTTTTTTCATAGTTACATCGAAAAATTCAATCTTTTGAAATTTTGGCAACGAAAAAACTTTTTCTTTTTATTATAAAAAACAAATGACAATCGATATTTAAAATTTTTTTAAAATATTCGAAAAGCACACAAATTTTTAACAAGTGTACCAAATTTGAAAAAAAAATATTTATAAATGTAAAATCCCCCGACATTTAAAAAAATGCCTTTTTTATTATAAAACGCCCTGTATATCAAAACTGTGACGTGATAGAAAATTTCTGAAAACGGATATGAAATCAGGGGAAAAAACACTTCTAGACCCAATATATATCATAAATAGTATATTTCAAAAGTTTCAAATTGTCGTACAAAAAAATACGTAGGACAAAAAATGTTAGAAATTTGGTCCTCTTTATTTTCGTCTAGAACGTTTTTTGTCCTAAGATGCACCGATCTTGAGATATTTTGAAAAAATCATTTTTTGTGAAAAATAGGTTAAAAAATGATAGTTCCAAATCCAATCAACGTCGCAAAAATTTTTTATTAAACGGCCTTAAATCCTACCCAATAAACCGAAAATCCAAACTCCATGAATTATTTCCAGGTAAAGCCTCTTTTATTGACCTAAAGACTGGACTGTAACTGGAAATACGCCGGGTACTGATAATGACAAAGCGAAGGCCTACACAAAAATTTAGACAGATGGGAATTTTCCATAACTACTGTTTTTTTAAGTCTGATATGATAGGAGTAGTAAATTAATCGGGTAAAATGGATCAGTACAGGTAGAAGGGCCCCTCCTCTATTCTCTTTACGCTACGCAAACAATTCTCTGATGGTGCGTTATAACTTTGGAAAATAAATATAGAGATTCCACAAACAAATATTTGCACATGGCTGAATTCTCATATATTCTGTTTGCATATGCAGTAAAATAATCTCATATTAATTTAGTAAATAAACAGGAGCCGTTGATAGCAGTAGGAGCAGAACTGGGTGGAAAAAAACACTTTAGAAAAAGGCATGCAAAAAAACCATGGGGTAATTCCAGCTATTTTAACTTTTAAATGTTTAAATTTCTTATCTTACGATCCTCTTTTAAATTGAAATTCAGCACACTCTTTTGTTCTTTAGAAAATGCCTTATATCACACTAGTTTGATATTTTCATATCACCCTAGTTTGATATTTATGTATGTAGGTTTGCCTAATTTTATTTAGATATTTACCTCGTAGATTCTACGAATTTTATTCACCTGGTTTTATAAGCTATTTTCCAGGCCATTTTCCACCTTTCACCACAGCCTTTTTTGATATATTTTATGTTTTTTAATCCAAATATTTCTGTTTTTCATGTCAAATAGAAACTATATTTATAACCTTACTATTTTGACCATTACTGTCCAGATTTTATAAAAATTACTTAATTTTGATTTAGTTACCTTACATTTTATAAAAAAACATTAAAATACACACTATTTTTCTTCTGATATGTAAAACATTACAATTTTACTGTCGTATATGGCAGCATAACCACAGAAATCTAAACTGTCAGGTTTGCCTTCATTTAGGACAAGGCTGAATTTTCATATATTTTGTTTGCATATGCAGTAAAATAATCTCATATTAATTTAGTAAATAAACAGGAGCCGTTAATAGCAGTAGCAGCAGAACTGGGTGGAAAAAAACACTTTAGAAAAAGGCATGCAAAGAACCATGGGGTAATTCCAGCATTGCTTACGTTACATCTTACGTCTATTTTAACTTTTAAATGTATAAATTTATTTTCCTACGATCCTCTATGAAATTGACATTTAGCACACTCTTTTGTTCTTTAGAAAATGCCTTATATCACACTAGTTTGATATTTTCATATCACCCTAGTTTGATATTTATGTATGGAGGGTTGCCTAGTTTTATTTAGATATTTACCTCGTAGATTCTATGAATTTTATTCACCTTGTTTTATAAGCTATTTTCGAGTCCATTTTCCACCTTTCACCACAGCCTTTTTTGATATATTTTATGTTTTTTAATCCAAATATTTCTGTTTTCATGTCAAATAGAAACTATAGTTATAACGTAACTATTTTGACCATTACTGTCCAGATATTATAAAAATTACTTAATTTTGATTTAGTTACCTTACATTTTATAAAAAACATCAAAATACACACTATTTTTCTTCTGAAATGTAAAACATTACAATTTTACTATCGTATATGGCAGTCCAAACCACATAAATCTAAACTGTCAGGTTTGCCTTCATTTAGAACAAGCATATAGGCAACCCATTAAACAGCTATGTAATATAATATTCACTATATTGTATTAAATATAAAACCAAGAAAACTAAAGTTAAATGAAAATCATATTTCCTGTTTGACATAAATATATAAATTTGTATGCTAGTTATTAATTAAATTAAATTAAATTAATTAATAAAAATTAGAAAATTTTAAAATAAGAAACTTTTACTATAATTATATTAAAAGACATAACATTTAAATACAATATTTATTTTTAGTAAATAAAAAAGTAACCAAACATATATTTGTAATTAATATAATAAGTTTAATTTGTGATACATTTATGATTTTATTTTATTTTGCTTACGTTAAATTTTGTGACATTGATTTTGACTCAAAGTACATGTATCTTTAAATATCTGTTCTATTCTATTTATGGGAGGATTGGTGTAGTGAACTACCGCGTCGTACTTGACGAGTTTACTACCCAAAATAGCGAGTTCGATTCTCACCGGCGCCGATTTAACTTTTTCAGTTGAAATTGAAATCTGGCGAAGGCGTAAGTGAAGCGGACACTCCCTATAAATAGATTCGAAAGTCAATTAAAGCCAGTGGTTCCCTCTACTACTAGCCCACACAAGTCCTGGACTTAGGGGATGCTTAATTAAGTAGAATAGTACGAGGTTAAACAAAAATGTAAAATGTTAATGTAAAATGTAAATTCCAAAATATAAAATCTTTATAAAACTAAATGTGCATTTGAAAATGTTTAAGAAATCAGGTTAAAATGTTTTAAGTCTTTAACAATTGCTGATTTATGTATTAAAAGATGAAATATACAGTGCGTGCATTAAGTCTGGAATCACCCGAATAACTTTTTAGTTACAAGTAAAATACAAAAATCCTCGGACAGGTCGATTTATATTTTTAATTCTGCAAATTTTGGTCTAAAAAAAGTTATCAAAATTGGCACCCCCTTGCACCCTCACCCCCCAACTTTTTTTTTCAAATAGCAACCTACCCCTTGTGATACATCATTGGAAAGGTAATTTAATAAGCTTTCCAACAGTGTATGATAAAGCCTAATTTGTTAAAGGGTCTATGAAAAAACGCATGTTTTATTTAAACATTGTTTGTGTGAAATATTACGCATAATATGGTAACTGTTGCCCTATTTCCTACTTGGCACCTTCCTGAGAATCTAAATAAGGTTGTTTTAAACTTATTGTAATATTTTATACCCTGTTGAAAAATGCAATTTTTTTTCTTTTTATTGACCAATTTTATGTTTACTATTTAATCGATTTTAATTCCGTTTTTTTACTGTCCACTATCAAAGAGCTGAAGGACATCAATTTGAACATTTATAGTGAACTAAAGTTATACTTTACATGTCTTTATAATAAACTAAATTGTGCATTTTATCATTAGCCCTTTACCAAATTAGGCTTTATTATACACCGTTGGAAAGCTTATTAAATTACCTTTCCAACGAAGTGTCACAAGGGGTAGGTTGATATTTGAAAAAAAAAGTTGGGGGGTGAGGGTGCAAGGGGGTGCAAATTTTAATAACTTTTATTACACCATAATTTGCAAAATTAAAAATAAAAATCGACCTATCCGAGGGTTTTTGTGTTTTACTTGTAACTAAAAAGTTAATCGGGTGATTCCAGACTTAATGCACGCACTGTATGTTGCTTACGTTACAAGGGAATTCGTTTCTTCGTTACATTAAGTCCCTATATTTTATTGCATTATAAACTGACTATCTTGACAGTTTATTGCAACACCGAAAGTGTACTTCGACTGGTACACTTTCAGTTTTTGTCCGAGGTACTGCTTTCCCAACTTAATGTTTTCAAAATTTTGGAAAAGCCTTGTATTCCAGCAAAAATTTTCAAAAAATTTCTTTGCCTAGTTTTTCCTTTTAGAACGTTTTATGTCGATATAAATCAATTTCGAGCAAAAAATTGTCTGTCGGTGAATCGATCTTATAAACGCCTTAAGCAAGCTAATAATAATCTGTATTTTATATTTGCTGAAATAACCTCATAGCACTTTCCACTTAAGTAGAAAGAGGCCAAAAAAGTCCGAATGAGGACACTTTTTAATTATTAATTAAAAATTTTACAAAATTTTTATCTAAACTGGAAATAAGAGGTTTTTGTGATCGCTAAAAAAATCCTTTAATTAAAAATTTTGAACCCACAACAGATAATTTTTTAAATAGAGTTTATTAATTTTTTATTATTACGAAAATATAAAATAAACAAGCCGTGATATTGAATGATTCACAGAAGTTTTTTCAAACAATTTTTTTATTTCTTTTTTTTTAAACCAAAAAATAAAAATTTAAAAAAATATTCAGAAAAAATATTTTTTTCGAAAATCGAAAAAAAATTGAAACTTTTTTTTTTGAGAAAGACAGTTTTAAGTTTTTTTTTTTTTTTAAGTTTAACCCCTAATAACTTGTCTTTATGGGAATTATTTTTATAGAATTTATTTTTCCTAAAAATTTAGAGTCGATCCGATAATTCGTTCTTGAGTTATCGTGTAAAAAAAACGTGACATCGGACGGACGGACATTTTTATTTTCTTATTTTTTCCATTAAACACATTTGTATCCAAGAATTTTTTGTCTAGGACATTTTTTGGCGATTTTGGTAAGTTAAAACTAAACCCGACCCTGTATTATTTTTTATCTCTACTTTGATAAAGTTTAATAATTTACCGATCAAGAACTACGCGTTATTTGCCTTGGGAAAATATTTTCCAAAACTTTTAAATTTGTTTCCTATCTTGTTTTCCTGTTAAGCGGTCATTGTATATACTTTTCCATGGAAAGTCAATTTCGAAACTGTTTTTCTTTTTCGACTACGATCGACGTTTTACAACCTATTTAATTTAGTGAAAAGTTTAAAATTCAATAGGTATACAAACTATTCTGTACAAGAATTTCTGTTTAAATAACCAATAATATAGAGAATATTTGCGCACATACGAAATGTTCTTTTTTCTACGACTGCTTTAGAATGTAAGTAAATACACACACTTTTCAAACACAGAATGAATCCATTCTAGCTCTAGATACGGTATGAATATTCCGTATCAAGTGTTAGAATGAGTACATGTAGTGCCATCTCTTGTTTATAAAATTAAAGAAAACTGTAGCAAAATTTTGCAAAAAAATATATATTTTACCATGAAAATTGAATAATTTAATGCAATTTAAAGTTTTGCATTAAAATTACATAAAGTTTATTAGTTTTTCTTAATATTTGACCAGTTTTTTATCAATTTAGTTTAAAAAATTAAAACTGATCCATCTATTGTTAAATATTTAAACCTGATATCTGTCACAACAATCTGACACAACCTTCAATTTTTGCATTATAATTTGTAAATATGTGCTAAAATTAAATAAAAATCTTTTTTAAGTATTGATTTGATAAAATTATTAAATAACATTAATTGCTTTATTTAAAAATATGTGTTTTGTTGCATTTACAATGTCGAGTCACAAAAAACATTGTTTTTAACCTTGTCCGCAGTTTAAAGCCATAAAGTGTTTCATATTTGCAGACGAAGAAAAAGTATAGTCTACAACACGTATGGAATAGTCATTGTCTATTCCATACTAGTTATAGAATATACTATTTTTTAGATTTTAAGCTGTTCGAAAATTATGAAAAAACTTCCGGAAGACAGATAAACATATAGACAGACACTTTATCGATTTTATTATATAAATAAAAGTCAATCATGTCGGGTCGCTCATAGTCTCCGATTTTTTTTTTAATTTGGCATAGTGGCATTTTTGAACGAAAATCATGGAAATTTTGGGAAAAACATTATCCCCTTTAAATTAAACTATTTGAGGTATCATACTCTTTTTACTCTTTGTAAAAAAAAAAACATCAAACTTTCTATTGGTCTACATAAAACCTTCTTTCGTTTTAATTTGTTATTTTTCCAACGCTCCTCGAATCACGCGTGTGAAGTTAGCAACGAAAGTTAGCAACGAAACTATGAAGCGGCACATCAGTTTTATTTTAATGCAAAGGCACTCATTATTCTTATTAAATATAAGGTTAGGGTTATCTACAATGATCACCCTAGTAAAAAAAAAACGCAGGGGTGCAGCGAAATAAAATCAGTATAAATATTTAGTTAAAAAAAATTAACTCCAGAAACAATCGCCAAAGTGCCACGAGCGATTTGCTTCAAATTTTTACAGGATGACCCTCTTATTATTTTTAATCATTGTACAAAAAATAATTATTGTCAAATGAGAATTGTGGGTGCAGCTGAAAAAAAATTAAAAATTATGATCTCCAGCAACGATTGCTCCTGCGGCCAAGTGCCACGAGCGATTTGCTTCAAATTTTTACAGCATGACCCTCACATCATTGTTAATCATTGTACAAAAAATAATTATTCGCAAATGAGAATTGTGGGTGCAGCAGAAAAAATTAAAAATTATGGTCTCCAGAAACGATCGCTTCTGCGTCCAAGTGCCACGAGCGATTTGCTTCAAATTTTTACAGGATGACCCTCTTATTATTGTTAATCATTGTACAAAAAATAATTATTCGCAAATGAGAATTGTGGGTGCAGCAGAAAAAAATAAAAAATTATGATCTCCAGCAACGATCGCTCCTGCGTCCAAGTGCCACGAGCGATTTGCTTCAAATTTTTACTGGATGACCCTCTTATTATTGTTAATCATTGTACAAAAAATAATTATTCGCAAATGAGAATTGTGGGTGCAGCAGAAAAAAATAAAAAATTATGATCTCCAGCAACGATCGCTCCTGCGTCCAAGTGCCACGAGCGATTTGCTTCAAATTTTTACAGGATGACCCTCTTATTATTGTTAATCATTGTACAAAAAATAATTATTCGCAAATGAGAATTGTGGGTGCAGCAGAAAAAAATAAAAAATTATGATCTCCAGCAACGATCGCTCCTGCGTCCAAGTGCCACGAGCGATTTGCTTCAAATTTTTACAGGATGACCCTCTTATTATTGTTAATCATTGTACAAAAAATATTTATTCGCAAATGAGAATTGTGGGTGCAGCAGAAAAAATTAAAAATTATGGTCTCCAGCAACGATCGCTCCTGCGTCCAAGTGCCACGAGCGATTTGCTTCAAATTTTTACAGGATGACTCTCTTATTATTGTTAATCATTGTACAAAAAATAATTATTCGCAAATGAGAATTGTGGGTGCAGCAGAAAAAAATAAAAAATTATGATCTCCAGCAACGATCGCTCCTGCGTCCAAGTGCCACGAGCGATTTGCTTCAAATTTTTACAGGATGACCCTCTTATTATTGTTAATCATTGTACAAAAAATAATTATTCGCAAATGAGAATTGTGGGTGCAGCAGAAAAAAATTAAAAATTATGATCTCCAGCAACGATCGCTCCTGCGGCCAAGTGCCACGAGCGATTTGCTTCAAATTCTTACAGCATGACCCTCTTATTATTGTTAATCATTGTACAAAAAATAATTATTCGCAAATGAGAATTGTGGGTGCAGCAGAAAAAAATAAAAAATTATGATCTCCAGCAACGATCGCTCCTGCGTCCAAGTGCCACGAGCGATTTGCTTCAAATTTTTACAGGATGACTCTCTTATTATTGTTAATCATTGTACAAAAAATATTTATTCGCAAATGAAAATTGTGGGTGCAGCAGAAAAAATTAAAAATTATGGTCTCCAGCAACGATCGCTCCTGCGTCCAAGTGCCACGACTTATTTTGTTTATAAATGGACTTTTTTTTTAAATTAGTGAGGTAAAGTAAAAGTAATTTTTCTTAAAACTTTCATTTTAATTTAAATATTTCTTATTTTTTTCAGCTGCACCCACAATTCTTATTTAAGATTTTTTTTTGAAAAATGATTATAATTATCAATAATAAAAGGACCATCTTGTAAAAATATGAAGCAAATCTACTGCGGCGATCGTTGCTGGAAATCATATTTTTTTGTGCTGCACCCACAATTCTCATTTGCGAATAATTTTTTTTGTACAATGATTAACAATAATAAGAGAGTCATTCTGTAAAAATTTGAAGCAAATCGCTCGTGGCACTTGGCCGCAGGAGCGATCGTTGCTGGAGACCATAATTTTTATTTTTTTCTGCTGCACCCACAATTCTCATTTGCGAATAATTATTTTTTGTACAATGATTAACAATAATAAGAGAGTCATTCTGTAAAAAATTGAAGCAAATCGCTCGTGGCACTTGGCCGCAGGAGCGATCGTTGCTGGAGACCATAATTTTTAATTTTTTCTGCTGCACCCACAATTCTCATTTGCGAATAATAATTTTTTGTACAATGATTAACAATAATGAGAGGGTCATGCTGTAAGAATTTGAAGCAAATCGCTCGTGGCACTTGGCCGCAGGAGCGATCGTTTGCTGGAGATCATAATTTTTAATTTTTTTTTCTGCTGCACCCACAATTCTTATTTGCGAATAATTATTTTTTGTACAATGATTAACAATAATAAGAGGGACATTCTGTAAAAATTTGAAGCAAATCGCTCGTGGCACTTGGACGCAGGAGCGATCGTTGCTGGAGACCATAATTTTTATTTTTTTCTGCTGCACCCACAATTCTCATTTGCGAATAATTATTTTTTGTACAATGATTAACAATAATAAGAGGGTCATTCTGTAAAAATTTGAAGCAAATCGCTTGTGGCACTTGACCGCAGGAGCGATCGTTGCTGGAGACCATAATCTTTAATTTTTTCTGCTGCACCCACAATTCATTTGCGAATAATTATTTTTTGTACAATGATTAACAATAATAAGAGGGTCATGCTGTAAGAATTTGAAGCAAATCGCTCGTGGCACTTGGACGCAGGAGCGATCGTTGCTGGAGACCATAATTTTTATTTTTTTCTGCTGCACCCACAATTCTCATTTGCGAATAATTATTTTTTGTACAATGATTAACAATGATAAGAGGGTTATCCTGTATAAATTTGAAGCAAATCGCTCTTGACACTTGGACGCAGGAGCGATCGTTGCTGGAGACCATAATTTTTATTTTTTTCTGCTGCACCCACAATTCTCATTTGCGAATAATTATTTTTTGTACAATGATTAACAATGATAAGAGGGTCATCCTGTAAAAATTTGAAGCAAATCGCTCGTGGCACTTGGCCGCAGGAGCGATCGTTGCTGGAGACCATAATTTTTAATTTTTTCTGCTGCACCCACAATTCTCATTTGGGAATAATTATTTTTTGTACAATGATTAACAATGATAAGAGGGTCATGCTGTAAAAATTTGAAGCAAATCGCTCGTGGCACTTGGCCGCAGGAGCAATCGTTGCTGGAGATCATAATTTTTTATTTTTTTTCTGCTGCACCCACAATTCTTATTTGCGAATAATTATTTTTTGTACAATGATTAAAAATAATAAGAGGGTCATCCTGTAAAAATTTGAAGCAAATCGCTCGTGGCACTTTGGCGATTGTTTCTGGAGTTAATTTTTTTTAACTAAATATTTATACTGATTTTATTTCGCTGCACCCCTGCGTTTTTTTTTACTAGGGTGATCATTGTAGATAACCCTAACCTTATATTTAATAAGAATAATGAGTCAAATTTGCCTTTGCATTAAAATAAAACTGATGTGCCGCTTCATAGTTTCGTTGCTAACTTTCGTTGCTAACTTCACACGCGCCACTTTTTTAACATTTTATTTCGGGGTTTAACCGTTTGTTTAACTGCTATATTAGTCCAATTGTAGCATAATGTACCAATCTATTAGCGCAAAAAAAGTATTCATAAAATTCGTTTTAATGTGTAAAAGTGAAACACAAGAAACGCTGGAATGGCCTTCCTGCGAATTTCACCATCCTACATAAAAAAGTAAAAAAGTAAAGGGGGTGAACCATATCCTGAAACACCCGGTATACTTATTTTTTAAATTTGGATTGGCGATTTTATTAATTTGTAACTAATTACAATCGCACTGTATAATGATTTTAAAATTGTTTTATAGGTAAGTATGCTATATCTGGACCTGAGTATTAAAAGGTTCATTCTCCATTTGATATCCATTTGTCAATAGCGACGTGTTCCTGTAATATTTTGAAAACGCTGCTATTTTCGAATGGAGATTGGCCCTTTTAATACTCAGGTCCATATATATTGTAATCAAATAACTATTTTAAAACTAACTTATCGAAAAAAATGTTTAAAAAGTGAAGACTGAATTTAGTGAATTTTGGCAATTTTTTTAGTAATCTGAAGGTCAAAACGACTATATTAAAAAAAAACTGGAATAGTTTTTATTTATTTTTTTCAAATTTCTTATTTTTTAGAATTTCTTTAAGAAATACAGGAATACAGAAAGAAAAAAAATCCAACTTAAAGTTGAAATTTTGGCAAATTTTTACTCAAGGTTTGGGGGAGGGTGTTAAAAAAATTAAAGGGACCCTACTGATTTTATGGAGAGAAATACTTTCTTTGACGACCCTTTTTATAGGTTGCATCGGCCCTTTGACCGCTTCGCAGCCCCCCTGGCTGTTTCGGGGGCTTTAAGGACCTTGCCGGCCCGCGGGCCTAAGTACCTAGTCCAAAATTGTGAAAAAGTTAAATACAAAAAGTTTGATCAATTTAAATACATATTTATAAAAAAATAATAAATTACTTTAAAGTATAATAAATTATAATGTTTGTTCGATTTTAAAACTTTATTTTTTATACGAGTCATTAACGTGAAAAAATGCACACACGTTGTTAAAAAAATTGGACCATGACCAAAAATGTATTATTTTGTCACTATACGTAACCTACGAAAAGTTAATTTATTATTTTCAAATTCATTTATTACCTACATCTTTGGCAAAAATTAAAAGTAGTAAAGTTTTTACAATTGGCCTTTTGCCTTGTCTAAAAAGATTCAAAACTTATAGTAACATATTGTATTTAAGTAGCAGACGCTTTAAACAGACTATTAAATAATTTTTCTATTTTGCGACTCTTATAAGCTCATAATCGCATTTTGCGTGTTCTTATAGCCCATAGGAGGTCGCTTTTGTTTTGGGTTGGTAACAGAAAAAAGCCTATCGCTTGACGTTTTCCATGCAAATGTGACGTCGCTTTAAAGTTTAATTTTCTACAAAATTTTGTGTTTAGGTTATGTTTTACCGTGTGGCTTGGTTACTTATAGTAAAAAAGAGAAGAAATGACTATAAAATATATCAAAATAATATTTGTTTTTAGAATTTTAAACATGGCGAAAACTTTTAATGCCAACCCGAAACAAAAATCCCTAAATCAGTTATCAATTTAAATGTAAGTTTTTTAAAATTTTAGAGCAAAATAGAAAAATTGTATAAAGCACTCTTTTCATAACACGTTTTTAGCGCACTAGTAGTTTAAAAAACTCGCCGACTCGTTTTCTAAACTTGTACTCGTGCGCTAAAAACGTATGTTATGAAACTAGTACTTTAATATACTATTTTGTTGCGGCAGAATTTTATGACTTTGACGAGTTTATAAAACTTAGATGCTTTCATCTTCGATGGACTTTTTTAATAGTGTGTTTTAAAAAGTATGTTTTATGTAAAAAAAAAATATAATTTATGTGAAATTTTAATATTATGTAAGATTAGAATTACAATTGATTACAATCATGTATTATTACAATTTTGATCATTTTCTTGATTGAAGTGTGTAAAATGTTTATAATTTATGGTACAAATAAAAATTACATTCCATTCTATCCTAAAATTCTTTTGAGTTTGGCCATTATCCCTGTTTTTTTATTATACAGAAAGGCTAAAGATTGACGCTTTTAGTTTTGGACTACGCGCAATTTTATTGCAAATAACAATTATATTAAACCTATATAATCGAACCCTATTTTCAAAATCCCTCCCATGTAACTCTTGATTAAGACATAATTTATACGGATGTAATTTAGAATTTTTAATAACCCTACTAACTGATGTGCGTGATAAATGATGTTCCCTTGCGATTATCCTATGTGGGGATCATTGATAACTGCTTCTTGAATTATAGTTATAGTTTCAGGATCTTTGGTTACTGGACTTTCGCAAACTTTTTTTATGTCCCTCACTCCTCCAGTATCCAAAAATAAATTAACAATTCTTCGTACGCTAAAGTAACTAATACTATCATCGGGGAACTTTTCTACTATTCTTCTCGTTGTTTCTCTTAAATTTCGAGCACATTCTCCATAAGTTAAAATAATTTCTTTCTTTACTTCTAAAGTTATCATTTTGGCATTCAAAACTTGGTTTTATAAAAATCTTGCTTTGTTAATTTTTTGATTATAATGTAAAATCAAATTTGACATTTATTGTCATCATATACGACTTATTTAAAAAATTTAATTTCAAGGCATCCTACTCTTTTGCCATAGCGGGGTCATTCCATTATGCAATTGCCCTTTTTTAAGGTTTTATAAAATTAAGAATTTAAATCGAAAATTATTGTTTTTAGTGAAAAAAACTATCATATGATAAAATTGTTACTTTTTTTAATTTTGGCATTTGAAAGTATTGTTATGCTTTTAAAAGTGCATGTGTGGAGCTCTAGCTCAAAACCAAAAAAGAGTAGAAAACTTTTGTTTTGGGTCAATTGAAGATAATTAGGTCCATATTGACTGGTAAAAGTTTCATGTTGATATCTTTGTTAATAACGCCACAGTTTGACTGATTTGTCTACCGTGGGACACCGTATAATAGTATAATAGTTTATCTGGTACCAAAGTGAGATGATAGCAAATTATTTTACAATTCGCTCAATATATTAATAAGGAACAAAATTATTTTTATTTTTTCTTGGAACATGACATACATTGATGAAATGAAATGATGCACCCCAAATATATTGTACCCTTAACTTGAGGGTGGATAATTTTGTTGCATTTTTTTTTTTAATAAAATCATCTTCAAGTTAAGGGTTAGTGTATTGCATTCCCATTTTGAAAATTTCCAAAATTTCGTGCAAAAATTTTCAAATTTTTTTTTGCGTATTTTTTAGTTTTGTGACGTTTTATGTCGATATAAAAAAAAATTGTTGGTCGACAATTTCATAATATATAAAACTTATAGAAAATTTTAAGAGCTACAAGTTTGTGTATAATAACTTTTATCCTCCGATGAATAATTTGAAAATTTATAACTCGTTTGTTATTAATATAATAAAAAAATAATCCAAACAAAACTTGTTGGAAAGTTTTTTCTTAACAAAATTGGTTATATGCATTTTTAAGATAATAATAATAATAATAACTTTATTGTTGCCCAACAGTACAGACTTAACAGAACATTCAAATATAATAATTAATAATTAACTTATAAAACTAATAATAACGCTTAATTTTGAAAAATTTATATCACAATTAGATCATATTGAATTAAAATTTTCGCACATAACGTACATTGGTGATTTCAATATAATATTAGTATTGGCTCTAGCATTAAAAAAGGTTATAGGCATTTGACGTGTAGAACTCGGAATCAGATGTATATTTAGCGAGATAACCGCACTCACCCCTAAAATTTAAGATAGCGGACATCCCTTACCCAAATCACCCGGTGAAAAACTAACAGGAGTGTTCTGTTACTGTCCACTACTACCTTTTAAAATATCAACCCGTGTACATTTATTGCAATTTAACACAGGAATTTTTCGTTATTTGACTGGACTTTTTATTTAGTTTATTAAACAATTTTTCGAAATTACAAATTGGCACCACGCAGTAGTAAAAAACTTGTCGATAAATACTTTTTGTTTTTATATAAAGTTCAAAAGAGGTACTAATGGCATACACCAGAGGTCAGGTAGTTTTACCCAGAAAAAATTTAGGGCGTTTTGATTTTGGGTTATTGGGTAGGGTTTAGGCCAGGCCGTAGTGAAGAAGATAGTGTGGGGGTCAAAAATTAATTTTTTTTAAAATTTTTTTAGCCTAAAAATAAAACTTTTTTCCTCGAGAAAAAAGTTAATGACTAAAAAAAAAATGTCCTCACATCCATAAAATATACAACTTTTGTTTTGGATCAATGAAATATACAACTTTTTAAGATGGGTGGGGGAGGACGTCCAAACACCTTAGACTTGAAAACAATATTTTATAAATTTTATGACCGGCACTCGAACTTGGCTTGGTAATTATATTATGGTTCAGCAGGCAAAAACTTTTATAAATTATTTTTCACTTTTCACTTCAAAATTTTCTAAGTAAATTTTAATAATTTATAAACATTTAAATACAAGTTTCTCATGGATTTGCGTTTTGTAACCATTTTCAGTGCCTCATGCAAAAAATTTTATAAATCTCAATAGGTAAACACTTTAGAATTGTAAAAACAAAACAAAATAATATATTATCTGAAAAGCCAGGGAGGGGGGCACTGCCCCTGATGGCGACCGATCAACATGATATCGTCCTAAGCTAGTTTGTTCGTGTAAATTGTGTTTTCAATTCTAATTATAAAGTTTTTATAAAAGAAAATGATGACCTTAAAGAAGAAGATGAAATGTTACCTAAAGGAATAATAGAAATGGCAAATGCAAATCAAAACTGCAACAAATTTATCATTAATGTTCAACCAAAATAGAATTGGTAATAACTAATGTTAGATTCTTTTCAATAATGGTGTTTGCATTTATGTATATTTTTTCTGTATAAAACTGTATGACGTTCACATTCGGTATTTTCAGACTTAAGTGAATAAATAAATTATTATTATTATTATTATTATTATTATTATTATTATTGTTAAAACTGTTTAATATTTTGATTCTGTAGTGTTATTCTCGTTATATTTATTCACAAAATAATAAAAATGTTAATAGTTTTTCTATTGAAAAAAAAATATAAAAATAAAATTTATTCAATTAAGTATACTTATATATAAAAGCCTATTTTATTTTTAACCAGCTCGTAGAAAAAATATTGTTTCTAAGGCATGCGTAAAGAGGCTTTTCCGTACTCGATTGCTTACCTGAACTCTGCTACGCGTCGTTCAGGCAAATGCAATCTAGTGCGGAAAAGAGCCTCTTTCCACACTTGTTAGGAACATAGTTATTTACATTATTTTTTACTTAAATTAGAAAAGTTAATAAAAAAGGTATACCTAATTTTTCCTTGGCGGTATTGATTTAAGTGAAGGTTGAGTTATAAATTATAAACAAGTAAATATAGGAAATTTATAAAAAGTAAAAAAAATATTTCCAACATAAAAATAACTGTCGGGATTATAAATAATTCACTAAAAATCAATGACTTCATGAACACATAAAATAATGCTCAAATAAAGGAAAGATGTTACGTTTCCACCACACTTCAGGGACGGATCCAGAAATCAGTTTGGGAGGGGGGGGGGTAGCTATTTTTGGGAAAATTCCAAATTTTAGTTATATTTTTTATTACATGCTAAAAATAGTCAACAAATAAAAATAGTAATTCTAAGTAAATGTAGATATTCTGGGAAAACTATTATATTGTTTGATGTTTAAAAAACATTTAGCATTGGTCTATTACTAAAATTAAATTTTATTTTATTTCAATTACTCTTACTGAACTACACTTGAGAGCAAAAAAATCTATCCACCTAAAAAATTGCCATTTTTTAAATTCAAATATTTCTAAAACTACTTATTGGATTAGACTGATTATTTCTTTGTTTTTAAGCTTAAACATTCTCTACTTGTGTTTTTATATAGAATGATTAAGAGAAGTGTTTTTGTATTAACAACAACAAAAAATATACCACTTTGTTTTTTGCACTATGTTCTAGAACTTGCATGGTACGTCACTGCAACTATTTATCTCTCTCTCTTATTGCCGCAGTTTTATTGAATATTTTCCTTTTTATTTTTTTATATTTTTACTTCTGGTTTAGGAGAAATCAGGATTTTCCTGAAAGTTGTCATTTTTTCAGTTAACTTTAAAAGTACTAGTTATTGTTTTCTATTTGAAGATCATTTCTTTGAGTTCTTCTCCTAGAGTTTCTGCATCCCGGAGAAACTTTCTATTGCCGTCCGACGGTGGCTCAACGGTGATTTCCCAGAACCGCCGCAGGATGGAAGGACCCTATTTTTTCTTTTACTCAAGTTTATCAAAACCATTTTATGTTTTTGACAAACTTGATTAGAAGAAAAATGTAACTCGGTTAAGCTCTAAAAGTAAAGCACAGCATCAATCAAATTCGAGATCAAATTCATGTTGTACTTTTGGAGTTAACTGAAAAAATTACATCTTTCAGGAAAATCCTCCAAAACCAGAATTAAAAATATAAAAAAATAAAAAAGCTAATATTTATTAAAACTGCGGCAATAAGAGAGACATTAGTAATTTGATAAACAGTTGCAGTGGCGTACCATGCAAGTTCTAGAACATAGGGCAAAAAACAAAGTGGTATATTTTTTGTTGCTGTTAATACAAAAACACTTTTCTTAATCATTCTAAATACAAATATAAGCAGAGAATGTTTAAACTTTAAAACAAAGAAAGAATCAGTCTAATCCAATAAGTAGTTTTAGAAATATTTGAACTTAAAAAATGGCAATTTTTTAGGTGGATCAATTTTTTTGCTCTCAAGTGTAAGAGTAATTTAAAGAAGGAGCAAAAATCATACTTATACATTTTTTGCTACTGTTAATACAAAATACCTTTCTTAATCATTTTAAATAAAAACAAAATTGTAGAATGTTTAAGCTTTAAAACAAAAAAGAATCGGTCAAATCCATTAAGTGGTTTTCAAAATATTTGAATTTAAAAAATGGCAATTTTTTAGGTGGATAAAATTGCTATAATGGGGGTAAATATTTTTAAATGTTTTCAATATTTTTGTCAAACTTTATATATAGGGGTTTTTGGGGATGACGAAACTGAATCTGATAATAAAATATTTCTAACTTCACCCCTGGGGGGTGAGGGGTGAAAATGTATTTTTCCCCATTTGTCCCCCTTGCCTCACCCCAATGTTCACCAAAAACAAGCTCGAGCGAGAACTTTTGTTAACATAACTGTATGCCAAATGTCAAGTCTCTAACTTAAAGCGTTATCGTATATATGTGACTGGGCTAATTTTAACTTAGCACTGTTTGCAAGTGGATTTTTAAAGAGCACCGTTTGCAGGTGGACTCTTGTGTAACTTACTAAGTTTTGCAGGAGTACAAGATTTTTTTCTCTGTTTTGAAGCAAACTGAATAATGTTTTCTGCATAAAAAAAAAACAGTTTTAATTATAGATTTATACTAGTATGCCATTATATCAATTTTCATAGGGGATGTAACTTAGGCAGTTTTGCAAGTGGACTACTCATATAGCAATAAAGTTTGACACATGAACTAATCTTAAGAAGTTCCATCTTTGTATCTTATTTTCCTGTAATCAGGGGTGTGCCAAACAGGGGGGCCTTATTAGTTTTTTTTACTGTCTAACTTTTCGCCTTTTTGTTGTGAGTGTAGGATTAACTTTTTTCGAGAAAAAATCATTTGAAGGTGAAATTTCACGTTGTGAGGACGAAAAATTAAATACTAAAATGTTTAAAACCAAAATTTAGGATTTTTTTGTCATATTTGCTAATGCAGAAAAACCCCTTAATATTTTGGACCCGATTTAAAATACACCGTGTATAATACAGGGTGTACAATAGACCTTGTATTTATGACTTTTCACTGTGGATAGCATCTTGCATTTTCACTAGATATAATTTCCAAAATACAGAATGGGCCAACAAAAAAGAAACAGAGCCAATTACTCGCGACCCGCAAAAAATATCAAAAAGTTTAAAACATTCTAAATGGTCAAAAAAAATACACAAAAATGTATTATAATTTTCTTCCATGACGAGATGGGGGAGGGGCTCCCAAAATGTAAAAACGTATTCTCAGCTATATCAATTGCTGGATGATCATTTTTTTTATCGAGACAGATTTTTTATAATGGGAATTGCACATAGCCCTTTATTACCACAATTTGTTATTTTATTATACCTAACCGCTTAAAAATAAACAAAATGTAATTGTATACAATCAATAGAAACAAATAGAAACAAATTGTTTCAAACAATAATACAAATATATTTCAAGTTCAATGTTTTGTTATTATGTATTACTAAATTTTTGTTTATATGTTTTTAATGTTGCCTATACAAAATAGGTATATATAAAAAATATTTATTTTAAGTTAAGGCAATAAGCAATTGTAAAAATAAGTCAATGGGTCCGTTATCAATAAATTAATTATAAAAATATAGGTAGGTACTAAATAAAGGGTGATCTAAAAGTATGAAAAAAGTTCCTATAAAGGTTGATATGGAAATAAGCCCTATTAGTTAAACTCGTGTATAGAGAACTTACCTACAACTTTTAACCCTGGAGAACCCACGTGGGGGTCTGCTGGATCCCCATTAAACTGTAAGCTGCAAACATACTCAAGAGTTATCTGACACCAACGTGGATAATAGTGTTACTATTATTTTTGTAAGCAGACCCCTATAAAAAATGTCATATTGAAACGTATTGAAACACATAGAGACGATTCCAAATACGTATCGAAAAGTAATTTTTAATACAAATTTGGAATCGTCTAAATGTGTTTTAATACATTTCAATACGATATTTTTTATTGGTGACCCCAAACAATAAAAAAAACAATAAAGTAGATTTAATTTCCACAATAAAACCAAATTTTAATTTGATACCCCACGTGGGTCTTTGTAATCTAAAGTTGCACGCCGGTCATTAAGGGTCAAGTGGTAGGTGTATGCAAAGTACAAACATTTAATCGAGAAGTCGAGAAGTCTCGATTAATCCCAACTAGCATTTTTGGTTGCCGCTTAGTGGCCATTACCTCAATTAAAACAAATTAAATAGTGGCGACTAGTTGCAGGAACGATATATATAGCGTTCCTGTAACTATAGGTACGTATTAATTACGTAGATACTACCAAATTTGGCAAATTTTGCAAAATGGAGAATAATATAAGGGTAACAATTACGTTCTTGCTAAAAGTGTTAGGGGAAAGTAGCCTATATCGTACCGGTCCGCAAATCGTACTTTTTTAATTTTTCTAACTTCTAAAAGATTTTTGAGACAACTTAGAGGACAACTTATGACTTTCAATAATAGCCAGCTTAGAGATAAACCATTATACACAATTTGGTCGTTGTAAATTAACCTCAAGGTTTAGATAAGGTCGGTCAAAAAAAATTGCTTAAACTGATGTATGTGTCTGCAAGTTTTTCCAAACTTCTAAAAGATTTTTGAGACAACTTCGAGGACAACTTATGAGTTTCCATAATAGCCAGCTTAGAGATAAAACATTATACACAATTTGGTCGTTGTAAATTAACCTCAAGGTATAGATAAGGTCGGTCAAAAAAATTGCTTAAACTGATGTATGTATCTGCAAGTTTTTCTAATGATATTTTCTTTTCTTCAGTGAGTACAGTTACCAAATTGTTTTATGTATAATTACATTAATTAATATCAGTAGAATTAGCATATAAACAAAACGTATATATATTTTTTAGTTTGTACATTATATTTTTTATTTTTATGCAAAATAGGGAAGTTTCATAAATCGTACCGGTATTAATTGTTGTAAATCGTCCAGGGTTCAATTCCCGTAGGATATGATTAAAGTTGTGTTTTTCTTTTTTCGATAACATTGTGATAAAAATCATAGAAACTTGTAATTTGAATAATTTATTCTAGTTTAGTAAAAAAAATTATATTGTTCAAAAATGATTATACTTTAACTTAAAATAAAGAACAAACTCTATGTAACCAATTACGAAAAATATAAAAATATATCTTAGGTGGTACGATTATAGCGACCTTACCCTAAGTTTAAGACGATGTTGCAAAAAAAGCCATCTAACGATTTTTTTTTTAATTTTTACACGGAATGCCTAAAATACACCACAGTATCATAATCAGAAAAAACATCGGAGTTGCCAAACCTTTTAGGTGAAAATTTTTAAAGGTAGTCGTGGTCGGTATGTCTGTCTATCCGGGAAATTTGTCACACGACCCCCCTTTTCATAAAAAACTTTTTGGCCCTCTTACTCCATTTTGCCCCCCAAAACATATCAAGTACCCAGTAAACACAAAACTTCTACAAGAAGTTCTCATAAAGTTGCATCAAGAAGTATGACTTCATAAGGATTCTTGTTTCATTCTTCAGAACGTGCTGGAGAATTACGAATTCCCGCCACGCCAGGAATTCTACAAAACTTTATTTACATACTTATTTATTATTATTTATTTATTTATGATACTTCTTTCAGACTTCGCAACTTACACGTTTTTTTAAATTTAACTATAGGGATGTATAATATATGCATAAAGAATTCTATACATAATAACGACGTTACTTTTTTTATATATTTATATTTACTAATAAACTTAGCAACTTGTAAGTTTTTTGTAATTTCATTAAATAGAGTCGACAAGAGTTAAAGGGGAAAGCTGTAGACTACATAGTGTATTCCCAATGGTAGTCCCATTTACTAATCCAGTGAGGTGCACTAAATTAGCATGACCCGCTTAGGCCTTAACTAAAATTAATATATTAAGTTAGATACTTATTGAAAAATTGCATGTGATTGCTGGTAGGATACAAATGGAGCAGTGGAAGTAGAGAAAACTTCTACAAGAAGTTCTGAAGAATTACGAACGTTCGCCACGTCAGGAATTCTACAAAACTTTATTTATAATACTTCTGTTACACTTCACAAATTACATGTTTTTTAAGTTTTAATATAGGGATTTATAATACACGGTGTATTTGAAATATCGTCGGAAATTTTAACAGATGATTCTACATCATAAAATATGACAAAAGTTCCTATAAACATATGTCTAAAAATGCGTCATAAGCGAGCTACGCCCCTTTGAAAGTGGCTAAAAAAATCGTTTTTTATTTAATATCTCAGGAACCCTTTGAGATATATCAACGAGGTTTTGCACGTCAACTAATCCTACCAAGACCCGTTTTTATGTGTTATTTTCATGTACTTATTTCAACCAGGGGTGTGCGAAACGGGGGGGGGGGCTTATCAGTTTTTTGTCCCAAACTTTTTTCTGTGTAACTTTTTTGCAATTTTATTTTTGAAATATGATTCCCCAGGTTAAAATACATAAAAAAGGTACTCTTGTTGTAATACTGTAGGATTAACCGTTTTCGAGAAAAATTCATTTGAAGGTGAAATTCCACGGTTCGAGGACGAAAAATTAAATACTAAAATGTTGAAAACCAAAATTTTAATGATGCAGGGCGAATGTACATTAAAAACTAAGAAAAAAACTTTATATACAGGTACTTCCAAAAATCCATCCTAATGGAGCTATGGTCTCCTAAATATGCACCATTTTTAAAGGGCTATGGTAGCTTTAAAAGCGTTTTTTCGACGAAACTTTTTTTCTTAGTTTTTGATGTAGAATAACATTGCATCATTAAAATTTTGGTTTTCGACATTTTAGTATTTAATTTTTCGTCCTCGAACCGTGAAATTTCACCTTCAAATGAACTTTTCTCGAAAACGGTTAATCCTACAGTATTACAACAAGAGTACCTTTTTTATGTATTTTTACCTGAGGAATCATATTTCAAAAATAAAATTGCAAAAAAGTTACACAGAAAAAAGTTTGGGACAAAAAACTGATAAGGCCCCCCCCGTTTCGCACACCCCTGGTTTAAATAAGTACGTGAAAATGACATACAAAGATGAGCCTTATTAGGATTAATTCACGTGCAAAACCTCGTTAACATATCTCAAAGGGTTACTGAGTTATTAAATAAAAACCGATTTTTTTAGCCAATTTCAAAGGAGCGTAGCTCCCTTATGACGCATTTTTAGACATATGTTTATAGGAACTTTTTGTCATATTTTATCATGTAGAATCACCTGTTAAAATTTCCGACCCTATTTCAAATACACCGTGTATGCATACGCGATATCGTAGATAAACCTTTTATAACAGTTTCGTGGTAGCTGCGTTGAGAAATCACAATGTAGCCTTTTTTATACATTGTTATCACAGAAAAACGTTTTATAAAAGTTGCATAGTGGTTACGCTGAAAAGTCACAATTTACCCCTTTTTAAGAATTCTTCAGGATATCTTTAACCTCACGTTTTAGTCGGTATAGTAAAAAAATGTATTTGTGTTATATTATTTACTTAAAAGTTCCAAATTTTCAGTTGACAAGCCGTTTAAAAGTTAAAGGGGGGGACTTTTGACACGCACGGTATAAAGCAATCCATTTTAGCTTGTTTATCTAGGGAGCGTATTTTTCATTATATTCCATGTAATAAAGCACGTGTGCATATTTATATTTCAAATCTAAATTTAAAAAATAATTTTCGGTTTCGTCAAAATAGACTATTAAAATATGTTTGTCCGAGAATCCAGAAATAAACGAGTTGTTAATTACAGTAAATTTTTATTTTTATTTCATTTGGCCATCAAATCATTACAGATGAGTAACAAATCAAGGGTTTTTTAAGTATTTTTTCTATTTTGCGACTCTTATAAGCTCATAACCACACGCATTTTACGTGTTCTTATAGGCCCATAAGAGGTCTCTACTTTTTTTTCTGTTGGGTTGGCAACATACAAAAACCTATCTCTTGACGTTTTGCGTGCAAATGTCAATGTCGATTTAAAGTTTAATTTTTTACAAAATTTTGTGTTTGGGTTATTTTTTACCGTGTTAAAATTGTGGACTGGTTAATTGCAGTGAAAAAAGAAGAGATGACTGTAAAATATATCAAAATATCATTTGTTCTTAAAATTTTAAACTTGATGTAAACTGTAATGCCAACCCAAAACAAAAATCCCTAAATCAGTCATCAATTTAAATGTAAGTTTTTTAAATTTTAGAGCAAAATAGAAAAAACTGTATAAAGCACACGTTTTTAGAGCACCAGTACTTTAGAAAACTCGCCGCAAGCGGCTCGGTTTCTAAACTTGTACTCGTGCGCTAGAAACGTATGTTATGAAACTAGTACTTTAATATACTAAAGTCACACTGTAAAAAATAGGGTTAAAATTAGAGGATAATATAAAAGTTTGGCTCAAGGATCTAAGGCAGTCAATAGAATGCTGCAAAAAATATATACTCGGGAATACGACTTTGCCAGACTAAAAAGTATTTAAGTAATAAGTAATTATTGTTATTTATTGTTTGTGCTGATGATTTAAATAAAGAAATTTACGAAATCCGGATCCACTAGATAAATAAAAATTTTGAGAAGAGAGGGTTGAATTTTATTAAGTTTAAATTTGCTTCTCATAATGATAGTCTTTCTATTTTTAGTATTTAAATGCTTTGGGAATGCAATAAATAGTATATTAAAGTACTAGTTTCATAACATACGTTTTTAGCGCACGAGTACAAGTTTTGAAAACGAGCCGCTTGCGGCGAGTTTTATTAAGTACTAGTGTTCTGAAACGAGTGCTTTATACAATTTTTTCTATTTTGCTCTAAAATTTAAAAAAACTTTCATTTAAATTGATGACTGATTTAGGGATTTTTGTTTTGGATTGGTATTACAGTTTACACCATGTTTAAAATTCTAAGAACAAATGATAATTTGACATATTTTATAGTCATTTCTTCTCTTTTTTACTGCAATTAACCAAGCCACAATTTTAACATGGTAAAAATAACCTAAAAAAAAATTTTGTAGAAAATTCAACTTTAAAGCGACATTGACATTTGCACGGAAAACGTCAAGCGATAGGCCAGATCTTATGCCAACCCAAAAGAACAAAAAGTACAGACCTCTTATGGACCTTTAAGAACACGCAAAATGCGTGTGATTATGAGCTTATAAGAGTCGCAAAATAGAAAAAATATATTAAATAATAGTATTTATCCAATACATACAGATAATAAGACAATTACCAGCTTTATTTTAAATAGATAAACTCAATAATAACCCCCGCGTGGCTTTTACTTTATTGAGTGGATAATTATTTATTTTACCCACTCAACTGTCACTTGTCAAATTATTTTCTTGTAAATGTCATTAAAATTTTTAATAAAAATGTAAATTCCTAAGCTATTTATTGGATAAAACCTTGTATGGCACTCATGGGTAAACCGATATTGCCCTCTCGAAAATTAACCTGCTTGGCTGACGCCTCGCAGGTTAATTTTCTCATGGGCAATATCTTACTTTACCCACTAGTACCATAAATAACTATTGTTGTAAATCTACGCTTTTGGTGCTCTGTGAATACCCAGTTTTTTTATTTATAATTATTTTATAATCTATAGATAACTTAGGGTATTTGTAACTTATAGACAAAATATGAATTTAAATATGTAAAAATTTTAAAAATATTGTATTTAAATATACCTATATAGGTATTTTACTGTTATCTAAATTATTCGTATTAACGATTGTTATATGACGTCTATAAAACAAATTATAACATATTTTTGTTTTACACAAATAATATTACCTACACACTAAAAAAATAACTGTAAAATTTTACACTCGCTTTACACTCAAACTAGTATTTATCACATCACAAATGATATCATTTCCGCAGCAGGTGGTTAAAAAAAGTGGTAAACTAATCATATATCCAATTTTTAGTGAAGTTTACCATTCAAGGGCGTAGATATTTTTCTTCTATGGGGGGATAATACCCAGGGCCGGCCTTACAAGCCTCAAATTTGGCGCCCCTACCAAAAGAAAAAACACCCTAAAATAAAGCTTTGCGCGCCTACAAAAAAAAAAATTGCCCCCCAAAAAATGCCATCAAGAAAAAAAGCTTTGTCCCTGACGGTTTCTACCAAACGAGGCGCCCCTACAAAAAAAAAATGACGGCGCCCAAAAAATACCCTAAGACAAAAGCTTTCTCCCTGACGGTTTCTACCAAACTTGGCGCAAAAAAAAAAAACCAACAAGAAAAAAAACTGTGTCCCTGACGGTTTCGACAAAAATTGGCGCGCTGTAAACAAAATTGGCGCCCACGCCTATGGGGGGGTAATTACCCCCATTACCCCCCCCCCTCATCTACGCTCTTGCAAAATTTACACCAAGATATCATTTCTACCATTATTTTATAGTAAGCTAACACTAGGTTTTTTACTACTCATAAAATGTTTTTTACCACCAAGTCATTTATAATTGTATATGGGGGAAACCGGGGCTAGTTGTCCCAGGGATAAGTAGTCGCAGTGATCATATCTCAAAAAGTAAAATGGTTTTGTGCACCAAATTTAAAGAGCAGAAAATTAAACCAAAAAATGTTAAAATTAAAGCTTAATTTTATTTGGTAAATATTTTTTTCTCATTGTGAGTGGGTGCAGAATATTAAGAAAGGAAAATTTTATGTATAATAATAGTTTAAAGTATATATTATTTGTTGTTGTTTAAATTTGTGTTAAAAAGTGAAACTTTCTTGGATAGCAAAATAAAATTGTTTATAAAATTAGGATTTGCTTAGGTTAGGGTGTAGCCCCCCATTTAAACAGGTCTGTTGCATTTTTTAAATGTGAATATCTTAAATGTATAACTATTTAATAATGCCAATTTTAGATAAATTTATTTAGAAAAATGCAAAAAATGTAAATGTGGCAGGCATGCCTAAAAAGTGAATAAAAAGTTTTGAATTTGATTTGGAATATAACATATCGAAACATTGAAAATAAAAATTGTAATTTGTAATGGCTTAGAATATATTTTTATCCATTTTTTTTTTTTTGTTTTACAGTTTAGTTGCATAAGCCTATTTATATATAGTGAAAACGTCAAGAATCCTAATACCTAAAGTATTTAGTGCACAAAATATAATTTTAGATATTACTAGCTAAGGTAATGTAAAAAATGACACATTGTGAATAAAAAAAAATACTTTTATTATAAGTTTAAACATTCACTTTTTAAAAACATTTACTCATAATTATTTGTAAAACAAAAAAGCAAAAGCAAAATGGATAGTAAAAATATCACTAAAAATGGAGCTCTCTACAACTAGAATTATGAAACAAAAGACGTCTAACCTATCTCTATCTCATTTGTGCTACACTTTCCAGCCAACCAAATAAATGCTGTATTAGTTTTTCATACAAAAAATACAGTATTTTTTTGGTTGGCCGGAAAGTGTAGCAGTGAGCGGCACGAACGAACATAGCTAATGTGAATCTGTAGAATAAGATAATTCTACTAAAATTTAGATGGCGCCAGTAATTTCTTTAATACAAATAAAATAGTTACACTTTTCGCCCGGCCAAGTAAATATTGTATTTGTTCAACAAAGAACAAATACAGAATTTGTTTGGTTGCGTGGAAGTGGGAGTGAATGTATGTCTTCTATCCTTTTTGGGTAGAACTTTTATCCCTGTCTAATCTAACAGGAGAAATCTCCATTATCTCATCATATTAGTGATTCATTGGTTTACTCAGATTGATTCTGCGCCGAGTTTAGTTACCAGACACGGACGGCTCTGGGCGGTACTCAAATATCATAACAATAATTCAAAAAAGAAATATTAGAATGGTTGGACATTACAATTTGGAGAGGTCTAACAATACTGCCCTCCTAAAGAGGAACGCGGCATGTATACCTGACACATACTGTTTTCGAGCTTAGTATTATTTTACTACGGAGAATAACGGTATGTGCCAATCCTAAGAAAATCTGCGGTAAGTATACCGAAGAAGTTACCTGCCGCGTTCTTTCTATGTAAAAGTTTTGGCATGTATTTTAATTTTTTAATAAACGAAATAGTGTCTAAACTAACTATATTTATAATTTTTGGTATTTAAAAAATCTGATAATTTCTGGTATCTATATTTAAAATAAAATTTAATTAAAAGTATAATTATTTTGGGCATGCAAGTAAATTTTTGAAATAAATTATAACATCAAATATTTTTTATGATTTTCTGTAACAATATAAATTTTTGATACCTTATATTATAACAAGCCGTAAAGATATTCCATTATATACTATTCGCAGTAAATGGTATTGCATTTTCCCAAATACTCAAAAAAAAATAATTTTCAAAAAAAAAAAAGTAAAAAAAAAAATTTTAAAAAAATCTTTTTTTGAAAAACAAATTTTTCTTAATTTATTTTAATTTTTTAATTTTTTTTTTCAATTATTAAATTTTTTTTTTCAATTTTTTTAATTTTTTTTTTTTTCGTTTTTGATTTTAATAAACCTAGGCCTATAAGGGAAAGTACTATTTTCTTGGCAGCAGCTTTTATATTATATTATTATATAATTATAAATAAACAGATTTATCTACTAGTAGATACTATTAAACAATAGTAGTATAATATTAAACAATATATTTTTTTTATTTCTTTTTTTTTATTTGTTGATTGATCAATATTTTATAGTAATATTAATTTTGTCTTCTTATAAGAAATGTAAATTTCTTTAGAAACAATATATGTATCTATCTATCTATTCATTTTGTCTGACTGCCACTAAAATACCCATAAATTTGCTTTCTTTTGTATTTGCTTTATCCTGTTTCTCTTTTCAAAACAAAATTTCACATAGAAAGATTGCTGCAAGTAACATCTTCGATGCACTTACCGCAGATTTCCTTAGGATTGGTACGTACCGTTATTCTCCGTAGTAAAATAATACTAAGCTCGAAAACCGTATGTGTCAGGTGTACATGCCGCGTTCCTCTTTAGGAGGGCAGAATAGACGGGGACGATTCGAGGTTTTTGTCGTGGGGGAGTGTGAACGTCAAATTTGCCGACTGAAAAAATTTGGACGACTAAAATAAAATAGGGGGGGGGGGTGACACAATTTTAGAATATTGGAACATTATAATGTCCGATGTTTAGCCCCAAAAATTAAGTGGCTAGTGATATTTTATTTTATTTTTACGTGGCAAAAACAAAAAAGCATAAAATACGTCATCCGCCTGACAAACCACCCCCAACCCCTATGATCTACCTGAAAATATAGTGCAAAAAAAAAACAAAAAAGCTGCACTAGTGACGTAGACGCGGATCCGGGCGGCGCTGAAATAACAATCCGGTCGCCTAGGCGACACGTAGTGACGTCGCAAATGACGTCGACGGAGTGGCAAAGCAGCAGGAGCAAGTTATAATCATCGGCGAAGCTGCCGACACCGTCATTCCCGAAGCGCAAGGCGCGAGTGTTACCGCGGAGTGCATTAGCTCAGTATTTGTGATCGTACTAGTCCAAAATAAACTACACTAAAAAAACTCAACTTTTATATTTTTCTACTTTTATACATAATACGAAATAATTATATAGTTTGTTATTTATTATTTTTTTGTTAAACTATCATCAGGTTCTTTCGATACTACAACAACCTACATCTCTATATAACACATTTACCTACATCTTGTTTGTTTTTGGGTAAGTACCTTTAATTTTTTATTATAATAGAGCTTTAAGTATTTTTACTGATATAAAATAGTATATTATTCAATGAGTTAATTCATTGATTAATAGCTATTATACGCGAATAAAATACTATACTATCCACGGCCGTTTTAAAGTTTAAACTGTTTATTTTTCCAGACCCGTGATTAAAAGACCGTGGATAAAAACAATTTTTTTTTGCCTAAATCATCTAATTTTTTAAGTGATAATTTCGTCTCTGTACCTATAAATATGTAGGTACCTACAAACTTAAGTAAATGGTAGGTAGTAACTAGTACTTGGTTACATTATTCATAATTCAATAAAAATACCACAAAATAGTACGGTTCCACCGCACTTATTTTGTCGCAAAAATGTGTCGATGAGATTTTGAGTTTCACTTATTAAATTATTTTTAGTAACTACCCTTATTTGGGATAAGGATAAACAAAAACAAGAAAACTCCCTTACATAATCTAAAAATTAATTTAAATTTCGGTTTTTAAATGGTATATTTAGGCGCTTGAAGTTTAGAATAAACGGACGGACCGACAAAAGTCGTTTTTCGGAATGTAAGGATAAATACATCAAAATCTGGGCAACACTTTTCATTAGTTACTTTTCTCCCAGGTTCGATCGAAACCTTGAATATTATACCTAATTTTGTATTATTATAACTTTTTCTTTGATTTTAATACCTATACTAATATCAAAATTTTTAAAGAATTACTTTCCAAAAAAAACTATTATTTTCGTGAAGATGACCCCCAACTGTATTTATACTTGGATAACCCCCAGCTTAGTTTCACGTTATAGGTATTTACTAATTATGCATGTAGTGCCAAATGGATAAATTGGGAGCATTCATATAATTTCTCTAGTGTATTTACGCCCACTTATGGTTATTGGATGTATTTTATATCTCTATGGCATATGGATCGAACATAATAATGTTGTGATATTATCATAATATCCTACAGGAAATTTATTTACCATTATTGATTTGGGCACGGATAAAACGGTTTTAGTAACATTACCAATTATAAACCTTTAAAGGTTTAGCAATAGTAACAAAACATTTAGCAATAATAACCAAAAAATAAACAATACTAACCAGAAATTTAGCAAAAATAACCAAAAATTTAGCAATTCTAACGAAAATTAAAACCAAAAATTTAGCAATAATAACCAAAAATTTATCAATAATAACCTAAAATTTTGCAATAATAACGAAAAATTTAGCAATAACGAAAAATTTAGCAGTAATAACGAAAGATTTAGCAATAATAACCAACAATTTAGCAATAATCACCAAAAAAAAAACCACTAATTACCAAAAATGTAGCATAATAGCAAAAATTTAGCAAAAATAACCAACAAATTTAGCAATACTAACCAAAAATTTAACAATAATAACCAAAAATTTTGCAATAATCACCAAAAGTTTAGCAATAATAACGAAAAATTAAGCAATTATAACCAAAAATTTAACAATTAACACAGTAGGGTGTAGTAAAATAATTTATTTTTTTTTTTTGAAAACGTGGGGCGAAAAGTTGCATTTTGCATATATGACGTCTTCTTAAGACGCCAGTTTGAGGTTGTTTTTTTTTAATTGCACTGATAAAACAAAACTGTATTAATCACAATAAATATACTATTAATCACAATAGTTGTGGTTTATGAGCCAATGTCTATACTTAAAATTTCTAAATTATAAATGGCGCATTAAAAATAACGCACCATTTTTTAATTGTGGTTAAATTTCCTGGGATCTAGGTCCGCAAAGTTAAGTTTTTTAATAATATTTTAAATTTGAAGTAACAAGGGTCTAAAACAATGACGTATTCTATTTATAGTATTTTTCTTTAAAATGAATCGTCGGTCTCGATTACCATCAAAATATGTCCATTAAAATGGACACTCCTTAGTGAAATGTTATAAGTATATTTTTCTTTTATAATAGTTCCATAAAAAAAACAATAGATTTATTTCATGTCCATTAATGGCCATAATAATAATAAGGAGAATGTAGTGACTTATAACTTGAACCCAATGATTGTTACCAGGTAAAAAAAATATTCCAAATTTTAAGTCTTTATATAAAAGCATTCTTAAATTATTCTAATTGAAAGTGTCCTGCATCTTTAATTCATAAATAAATCTTCCAGAATTTAGAATGGCACTGTTATTTGACATTTCCATAAAAGCAATTTAATCTTGTAATATCCTCGAAATTAAGTTTTGGCCCCGATTTAATATCACTTTAATTTAATCAAATTGTTTAAACAACTTATCTTATCAAAACACGTAGTCAGCGTACATTGTAAGAAAAAATCAACAGTGATAACACTGTTCAACAATATTTAAACCTTTATCAAATAAATTGCACTGCACATCTGCTTTTTTATTCAGGCAACAAAATAAAATTATCGACGTTGATTTGTTCAAACTTATGACACTTGAAATGAAAAGTCAATGTTTTTGTCAGTAATACATGTTTATTATTTTAGATTATTAGTAATAATTTATTACAAGGGACGAAAACTGTTTTTAGGAGGATTACGCTCCCCAAGCTCGTAATCGCCCATAAAACAATATTTTTCGCCTTCGTAAAATTTTAAAATTAACAGGATTTTTTATTTAAATTTTATGTGATTTATTTTTTAGATAGACAAACTAAGATTGGTTACAGTATTAAATACTAAAGAATTTTGTATATTTGGTACTTTAGTTACTTCATTTATTGAATACAAGATGTTACAGTAACAATGACAGAACAACGTCATGTTTAACAGTAACAACTTTTATTGAATAACTATAGTTGCTAGAGGTTCCTAATATACAAAATTATTCAGTAATAAATGCAGTGATAAATGCAGCAATAAATGCAGTAACAAATGCAGTAACAAATTCTCAGTATTTATATTACAAATTTATCCCATAGAATTTTAAATTTACTGTAATACATTAATCCTTAAAAGGCTTCACAAAAAATAAATTCGTAATGTTATAATATATCGGTTCCTATAGATTTTGCCTGCTAGATCTGAATATAATACAGAAGGTCTAGTTTTTGAGAAAAATAGTGTCAGAATCATGGAAAATTAAATTTTTGGCGTATTTGAGCCCATTTTTCTCAAAAAACGTAATGTAAAAATTCGGCATCTCTACTCTAAATTTCTCTACTCCCTAACATCCCTACTCCATAACATCCCTACTCCACAACAACTCTACTCCTTAACATCTCTACTTCATAACATCTCTACTCCGTAACAACTCTACTCCACACTATATGCACTTTATTAGCCACTTAATAATAAATGAGCAGTTCAAAGGACAAAGAATCTTCTTCTAGATTATTTTATTTCCTAGAAAACGTTTATCTTTAAATGCAAATCTAGAACAATCATAAATGAATTATTCTAAAAGCAACAATGACCGCGTACCCTTAACATGCACTAATATGTAAGTAATTAATAAACTGAATTCATTTTTGACAGTGACTTAGCATGACAAATATTCTTTTGAGTTAAGACAAGTGGCTAATCGAGTGTCTATAGTGTGGAGTAGAGTTGTTACGGAGTAGAGATGTTATGGAGTAGAGATGTTATAGAGTAGAGTTGTTGTGGAGTAGGGATGTTATGGAAAGGATGTTAGGGAGTAGAGAAATTTAGAGTAGAGATGTTAGTCTGCCAAAAATTCTACATTCAAATCGGATCTAGGGACCCTAAATAAAGTGACATTAACTTCACGTCTAATGTCATTATATATAGGGTCCCTAATATGATCCAACCCAGCTGAAAAACCAAAATATTTTTATTTGGAACAGTGTAATTGATTAAAATCCGAGTTTAAATCCAAACCCACTATTTTTTCTGTTGAACAGTGTAATTTACTTAATAGTAAACTGTTCTATATATCGTGTCTCAGCTGATCCACTTGCTTATGAAACAGTAAATATCTTGGGTTAGTAGGGTGGGGATGAAAGAGCTTTCAGGGCGTTCCTTCGTAAAGCTTTTGCTCCGTAAATAATGATTTTTATTAGACCTCAGTTAGCTGCCTATTTTCATGCCTTACTTTAGCTTGCACTGGTTGTGTCTCTCGTAGCCACCAGGGGATCTATTCTTGATTTTCGGGGAGTAGAACACCTGATAGAACGAGTCTGAGGCTGTGATCGTATTCTATTGGTTTCAACACTATGCGTCATATTCAATTCGTTGTTCTGTCAGTTGTTCTACTCCTCGAAAATCAAGAATACGTCTCCTGAACAGTTTAGTTCGATTTCTGTGTTTATACAGGGTGATTCAGAAATAAGGTATATAATTTTAACCCGTAGCTGCTGATGTGGAGTCTGACAGACTCCGCGTTTTTTCGCACTTTATTTAACAATGGGAGTCTGTGAGACTCCACCTCAGTAATTAAGTACAAAATTTTTACGTCAGTAGCTACGGGTTAGAGGGTGATTCTAGGTCCAAAAATACAAAAAAAAAATAGTTTGTAATGTCAAAAAATCTATGTAGAAAGTGTGTGGGGCAAAAAAGTGCAATCGCCCTCCATAAAAGGCTAGTAAAATTTTATAAAGCACTGTAAATTCATTCAAATTTACATAAAATTATAACATTAATGTAAAATTATTTAAAAATGTCTAGATTTTCATTGATTTACATCTATTATCAATTATGGACTATGAAATTTTACAGAAAATTACGGTTCATGGTGTTTTAGGTATTGCTTCTATGGATTTTTTACGATTCGATCTCGTTTTAATATTTGATCTTTTGCACTGAATAAATTGTTATACAGAGCGGTCCAAAAGTCACCCCCCCCTCTTAATTTTTGAACCAGTTGAGATATCGACTTCAAATTTGGAACTTAAACTATCTTTTAGCATATATTTAATACTTTCAGCTCTTAAAATGTGGGCAGGGGGACATGGGGGTACATTTTTTTAAATGGAAAGGGGGGTCGTGTAATACATCATTTTAAAGCTTATAAAATTCTCCATTTAACTCCATATTTTTAAATTAAAAAAAAATGGGTTTAAATGGGGTTGAAAATGGGTATTAATGTCAAAATTCCTCTAAAAAAAAACAAATAATTTTTTTAAAATGCCTAATTTCATCATAAAAAAATGTTAATTCTACTTTTAAACTAATTTTAGTTGACATAAATAAAAATTTATAAAAAAAAAACTTAAAAAATCGAATGTTTTAGCACAAAAAATTGAAAAATCAAAACCTTAAAAAACATTTTTAAAAAATTTAAAAATGTTAGTTTAAATAGAGAATTTTATAAGCTTTAAAATGATGTATCACACGACCCCCCTTTCCATTTAAAAAAATGTCCCCCCATGCCCCCCTGCCACATTTTAAGAGCTTGAAATATCAAATATATGCTAAAAGATAGTTTAAGTTGTCTTATTTAAGAGTTCTAAATTTGAAGTCGATATCTCAACTCGTTTAAAAGTTAAAAGGGGGGGTAACTTTTGGACCGCACTGTATATTTAGCAACACATAAATAAATAAAAGCCGCAGGTGACTTCTAACTACTAAACTTTTGATAAAACTCTTTTCTCCGTGTACCAAAATGAAATTATTATTAATTTTCGTTCAAAAGTTGTGGCAAAAAGAATTCTACTGGTATACCGTAAAATTAAAAAAAAATCGAGATTATGAAGAACTGAGTTATTTATTTCTCTAATTGAAACAATGTTTTTGACATAAACGGTTAGCAAGATAAACTGTATAACTGAATCTGGGTCAATATTTAACACATATTTTTTTGAAATAAAAATATTAAATCCGATAGGTTTTTTCTTAATTTTGATATTTACAGGGTGATTAGTAACTGCCATGCCAAAATTTAAGAGGTGATTCTACATCCAAAAATATGAAAAACTGTTTCTACAAAGGTTGACCCCTAAGGGAGCTACGGCCCTTCGAAGATGACATTTTGAATGGGGAACAAAAAAAAGCATCAATAAAATTTTAATGCTGCAAGGTGATTCTCCATTTAAAACAGAGCAAAAAAATATTCTTCACCAAAAAAACCTAAATTTAATATTAAAGAAGTAATAGCCTTTTAAAAAGTATCGTTTTTGATAGCACAAAATGTTACTTCCTCTTAATTGCATTTTTTTTTTTTTTTTTTTGAAAACGGTTGGTCCTACAGTGTCACACTAAATGATATTTTTTATGTATTTTTACTCAAGGAATCCATATTTTTTACAAAAAATCTAAAAAAAGTACACATAAAAAAGTTTGGGGCAAAAATGTGTTAAGCCTAATACATTTTTCCGTCTAGGAACGCCACTGGATAAATTAAAAAAAATAATTTAACATAAACTTTTTGGCCTTATTAATACTAGTACACATGCAAAGGCTCGTCGCTCTAGCTTAAAGGGTACCAGAGTTAAAAATTAAAAACCTTATTATAATTTTAAGTGGCAGTAACTCACTTAGGGCTTATTTGCGGACCAACCTTTATAGGAACTTTTTTGATATTTTTGGATGCAAAATTACCTGCATGCCAGTTATTGATCACCCTGTATAAAAAAAATAGTAGTTTAAGCAAAAAAGGGAAGGGCATACCAATAACTAAACCTTTTTGAAAATTTAATAGTTAATTTGTTTTGTAATTTTTTTAACCTTTTATCTAATAGTCAACTTGATATTTTCTCTAAAAAAATTAACAAAATATAATTTTAAAAAAGTTCTAAGTATAAATTCTAAATTCTCTTTATTGCATTCTAAATTCATTATATTTACACATCCTGAATGCTCCTGGGGGGGATAAAAATTTTCTACCACATGGTACTTTTACATATTCATCCCTGAATGCAAATTGCATTATGCAAAACCTACATTGTTAGTTAGCCTCATTATAATAATTGTAAAACAACCTTGAATTTGTTTAAATTTTGGGAATTATTATATTTTGCAAATATAATTTTATTATACTTAATTAACCTTCGCGTAACGTCAAACATTACTGATTGAAATGAAAACAGTATTTATTGTAAACATTGTTTTTTATTTTCCCCTAAAATACAATTGTTTGTGCTTTTTACTTTTGATCGACCTCGGAGAAAAGAAAATATATAAAAGTAAAAAAAGTTTTCCAGCTTTTTAAAAAGTCGGGCACATTCGTAGATTTTTTAATTTTTTTTGCATTTTATCTTTTTATTTATCTTTTTTTTTGAACTTTAGGGAAAAGCATTGTTTTATATTAAGAGCAGTACTTTTTATTAATTAAAATTTTAAATAAACATATTTTTACACGTAAAAGATAACATTAATTATCGTATAAATTATACAGAAAAAGTCAACATGGAAATGTTAATACACCTATGAATACTAAAATTATTAAAACTTGAACTGATAAAATATTATCAAATTTTGGAATAGAAATAAAAGTGAAATTTTTACGTTTTAACCGCAATTATTCGTAAGTTGTGAGCTCATTTTTATAATCAGTTTGTATTTATTTGGGGTGTTTATAATTAAATTAACCTAAAGGTCAAGTTTAACTCGACAAGTTAAATGTGGTTTAATACAAAAGAACACTTTAAGAATTGACAAATTAAATTAAACAAATAAGTTTTGCATTTTATTGGTTGTGTTCCCAGTTTAATCTAAACATTTTTAAGAATGAATCATTTATAACTTAACCTTTAGTAAATCCATTTATTTTATATCTATTTGGGTTACTATAGTGCATTAAAATGGTAATTTAAATGTAATGTATCTGTATTTTGCATTATATAGCCGTTAAATAATAAGTGATTACTATGTTAAATACTTCTGAAAAAGTTACAAATAAAAACTATATATTATTGTTTTTTGGTTTTTCCTATTTTAATAAAATTTGCAACATAATATAGGCAGGGCCGTCGAGAGGAAATCCGGGCTGCAGAAACCTACTATTATATAAAAAAAATTAAAAAATGGGTAAAAAGTATAAAAAATTTAAGTAAATTATGGATCGAGGGGTCCATGACCTTCCACATAACCGCGTCTTATTTAAGTAGTTAGTAATGTAAACATACTTATTTAAGAACGTGCTATCAATTTTTGTAAATCTTTTAAAAAACTTCATAAATTAAAAAAAAGCTAAATTTTAATAAAGGTGAGCCCTCCCTCGGGTTAACTTTAGAGTCAATATTTTTAGCTGTAATGCTAAGGGCCACTTGCACCAAATTTTGGTACGGGATTAACTCAGCTAAACCGAGTTTAAGTTAAAAAGGCTGAGTTCTGATTGACGGCTGACCCGTCAATTTAATCCAAGTTTAAAGTTAAACCATCATTGGTGCAAGTGGCCCTAATTTAGTTAATACCTACTAGGCATACCTACATCAACTTTCTCAAATAATATATTTTTATACTGTACAATTTATTTTTAGGTAAAACATAATGAACACAAACCAAATTTGTAAACGTTTATTTTTGAAATAAACTTAAAAACAAAAATTTATGCGTAGAAATTCTTATAAACAATTTTGCGTTTTATAATAGATACAATGGCGTAACTATGGACCCTGAGCCCAGAATCTGTTAATGTTCAAAAAAAATTAATTAATTTTACGGAAAATTTTAAAAAGTTGTATCGGAAAATTACTTTATCCAGATTGTAGTATTTCTAAAATACACTTCCCAGTAAAAGAGCTTTCCCATTTTTCACCTCAGCGTGTAAAATGGATTTTTTATTATTAGATTTACTTTTAGCAACCTTAAAAATATAACAATTTTTACGAAAACTATCCCCCGCCTCTTAGGGGGTGGAGTTATAACTTTTTTCAGTTTTAGCTACCTCAAAAACCCTAATATATAAATTTTCTTACTCTACCCCCTGCCCCTCGGGGGGTGGAGTTAGAATTTTTTATAATCAGATTCACTTTCAGCAACCTCAAAAACCCCAATATACCAATTTTGACGTAAACTACCTCCCACCCCTCAGGGGTGGATTTAGAATTTTTTTATTGTCAGATTCACTTTCAGCAACATCAAAAACCCCAATATACCAGTTTTTACGAAAGCCACCCCCAACCCCTCAGGAGGTGAAATTAGAAAAAAAATATATTATCAGATTCATATACGTCAACCCCAATATACCAATTTTGACGAAAATATTGAAAATATTTAAAAACATTTACCCCCTCACCCCCTTGGGGGTGAAGTTAGAAAAAATTTATTACCAATTCAATTTCAGCAACCTCAAAAACCCCTATATAGCAGTTTTTAAATTTTTCTAAAAAAAAATATTTTTCCCATTTGCCCCCCTTGCCGCACTACAATGTGCACCAAAAACAATCCCGAGTTATAACTTTTGGTAACATACCTGTATGACAAATTTCAAGTCTCTAGCTTAAATCGTTCTTAAGTTATCGTGCCCACAAGATTTCCCGGACAGATCGATCGACCGACCGACCGAGCGATAATTTTTTTTTGCTTGAAATTAATTTATATCGACATAAAAAGTCATAAAACGCAAAAAAAACGCAAAAAAAATTGAAAATTTTTGCACAAATACAACGCTTTCCGAAATTTTGAAAACCTTCAAAATGGGAAAGCAAAATGTGTCATAACATGAGTTTTTTGCGGTCCCTGTGTCATCTAAAAACATAATCATGCATATTAATATATTATAAATAATGTAGATCTACTTTAATGAACAATATTGTAAAATTTTCAACAAATAAACAAACTTGACTAGCTTTTTTATAGTTTGGGAGAATTCTAATGGAGCTCTCTACAACTAGAATTATGAAACAAAAGACGTCTACCCTATCTCTATCTCATTTGTGCTACACTTTCCAGCCAACCAAATAAATACTGTATTTGTTTTTCATACAACAAATACAGTATTTATTCGGTTAGCCGGAAAGTGTCGCACTGATAATTCTACTAAAATTTAGATGGCGCCAGTAATTTCTTTAATAAAAATAATAGTTACACTTTTCGCCCGGCCAAGTAAATATTGTATTTGTTCAAGAAAGAACAAATACAGAATTTGTTTGGTTGGGTGGAAGTGGGAGTGTATGTATGTCTTCTATCCTTTTTGGGTAGAACTTTTGTCCCTGTCTAATCTAACGGGAGAAATCGCCATTGAAACGTTTTGAAGTAAATTTTGTTAGCTGTTTGATAAATGTGTGACTTTGAGTTATTTAAAAAATTACGATTGTGGCGCTAAATTGACGTATTATTTAAAAAAAAATCTTTAAAAGAATCTAAATTTTATAAAAATTAATTTTTTTATTACATTTGAAAATTTGTTATTTAACTGTTATTTATAAAGTATAAATATGAATAAAAAACGGGCCCTCAATATGAACTTGCGCCGAATATATAGGTACTTGTCATTTGTCGTCAAAAACGGTTTGCAACAATTAGAATAAATATCTGATAACACTTTTAATTAATATTTAAAACCGACTAAAGCGTACCTAAGTACTTACAATAAACACGTCAAAATGCTTAATTAGTATATATTTTAGTTGAAAAAGTATAATTACTTTAATTTAGAAATTATATTATTAACTAACTGAACCAAAGAGCAATGGCCCAATAAAAAAGTCTTAGTATGCGATCCCTACTTCTAACTAGTACACCTGACAGTTCGGCCCTTAATACCCTGGGTTCTGGATACTGGATAATTGGGGTAGAGGATGCTGACATATTCATGAAAGGCAAATGCATTTGGTTGCAACATCTAATCCCCTAACCATCCAACCCTTTGAATGTACCTTAGTAAGGAATTAGGGGTGATTGTTTATACCGGTCATATTGAGCCAGTACTCTTCTAGCATGGACTCTCATTTTGACGCTAATGCAGGAGACGTATTCTTGATTTTCGGTGAGTAGAACGACTGATAGAACAACGCTTAGAATGTGACGCATTATGTTGAAACCAACAGAGTACAATCACAGCCTCAGACTCGTTCTATCAGTTTTTCTACTTCCCAAAAATCAAGAATACGTTTCCTGGGCATTGACAAGCACGTGTTCCATCTTTTCGTCTTCTAGGTTGCATCCTCTGCAAAGTGGACTATCTAAGATTCTCAATGAATGCTTAGGGAACGTTCTAGTATTACGTAACGCAAATTGTACCAAAATTTATACATTACATACCCCGGTTCTTGCGTTATTATGGGTTATAGAGATTGCGTATTTTGGCTACCCCCAAAACAGGGGGGGTAGCCAAAATATGAAATCTCTACAGCCTTAAATAACGCGAGAACCGGGGTATGAAGTGTATGAATTTTGGTACAGTTTGCGTTACGTAATACTTGAATTGCTTTCTTTTAATTTGAAAGGTGCGATTCTATAGTCATCCTTCTTTGACAGTCAAGCGACCAATAAACAATGACCAAGCGCTATAATAGAAATAGTGACGCGAACTAAATCTGAGAATGACTTAAGCTAATTTGAGTCAGGGCCTCCTTCTGGATGTTTTTTTACCAATCTTTGCGTTACTCCTAGAACTCTATTTTTTTCAACAAACCTTGTTAATTAGACAATTTTTGGTAATCAGTTCAACTTTCCAGAAATTTCCAGCAGTAGACTAGATAATTTGGCAGTTATCAGTAATAAATAACACAGGACCACAAATTTTATCTGTCGGTTGATGTGGATCAGAAATGGTTTTCTAGGTTTATTTTTGGTCTCTGAACATGAATCCGTCGTCCATTTTGGCCCATCACTTCAGATTTTTTTTAAATACGAAAAACCAAATTTTTTTTTTGAAAATTTTATTTCGCTCAAATTTTCCAAAATATTAATCTAAAGGTTATATGCCTATATTTTGAAATTAGTACGTCGAGATCTATCAACATGCGTTCTTATAAATTTTTTACTAATTAGCCTCCCTGACTTTCCTCCAAACTTTAGATCTTGCCGAATCAGGAGAAGTTACACAGGGCTTTTGTTCAAGATTCCTATAGCTTGAGGAATCCTGAATGAGGATCTCTTCTAGGTCTAGAAGAGATCCTCAAGCTGCAAACCTCATGACAAATAATTGTGTTTTCCTGTGTTATTTGTTTAATAAATTCTATGATAAATTATAGTTCTCTAATCTGATAAAAATAAATTAGTACATTGAAAAAAATTCATATATATCATAAATGAATCACAGAAGACATTGGACAAAAATTATGTATATATTTCGAGGTTGTTTTTTATTTATATCCATAATTAATAAATTAATAGTAATAATATACCTTAATTTTAAAAACATTAAATAACCTTGTCATACTATATACCAAAAAAAAAGTCACAGCGGTTTTTGCGTAAAATAAAAATATCTATTGAATTATATGCGTTACAGTAAACAGAATTGTGTTTTTTTGCACAAGGTGATATCTATGGAATGGACCTTGTTCATACTTTTGACCGGAAAATCGCAATTGACCCAATTATGTCATTAAAAAATAGAATAAATTTTAGCTCTTTTTACTATAGTCACTCTTCGTGAATACATCAGAAGAGTCCCTAAATACACTGTAAAAAATATTTCGTACGTCGTCATCGTAAATTTAAAGGGTTAATTTAAAGTCTATAAAATGTATACAACAGTAAAAAACTCGCTTTAAATCACTCGTTTAAATCTCGCCCATTTTTTTTAAGTGCAGTAAATCTATTTGAAGGAATTTGAATTCCTTTTTTCGAAAGGTTATTTTGATTAAAATGACGTAAAATTTTCTTATTCAAAGTTAAATATATTATATTAAAAACAGAAAAAAAACGAAAAAAAGACGACGTTAGGTTTTTTTACATTTTCTTGACGTTTCATGACATTCTTAAGCTGAAAAACGCAAAAAAAATTGATTTTTATGATAACAGGTGTTTCCACCCGTAAAAATAGAAATAGTGTATATAATATAATTGATATTTAATTCTTAGGGAATAAGTAAATATATAAAATAAAATTTTTATTCCAGCTACTTCTTATGAATTTATGAATACTAATATTGCTTATTGTTTACAAAAGTAATTTTCAATACTTTTTTGTATACCTACTTTAGATTTTTTTTAAATTATTTACTTGAAATTCAATTAGTTGATACTTATCGTTAATTATCACGTTAACGGTTCATTACCCATAAATATGCGACTAAATACAATGTACAGTGTGTACAGTGCGACTAAATACAATATACAGAGTAATTCAGAAAAAAGGGAACAAAACACAGTGTATGTAAACATAACCTAACTTTGTTTTAGTCGTTGGTTTGCGTTGTTTTTTTGCAGGCTTGTTTTTTCATGCTAATGGGGTAGCGCCTAACGCGGATAATTTTAGAAACCAACAAATCGACGACCTTTTATTTTGTTTGCGGAAGATTTTAGAGAGAGAAAAACTTTTAGTTGACAACCTTTTTTTGGTCAAGTCAGTGTCTGTAGTTGACCTTTTTTTTGTAATCTATTTTTGTTTTTTTTTTGTCATCAATTTCTGTTATCTATTGCCTAGGCCTGAGTGCGTTGTAAAAAAATTCCTGTAGGGATAACCTGCAATTTAATTACTGGCTATCGGTACCGATAAAAAAATTTAAAATTAGTTTTGTACATACTTTAACTTTGAACTTTGAAACTGGAAAATTTTCCCAATTTCATACCGTAAAAAATTTAGTCCTACTGTAAATAGGACTTTGCTTTGCCGCTCACTGTACTCAAATAATAATAATAATAATAATAATAATAATAATAATAATAATAATAATAATAATAATAATAAAGAATGAGATATCGCTAAAAATTATAGTTGTTGTCCTTTTTGCTCGCCTTGCTCTACGCCAATGTTAACCATACTTGATGTGACGCGTATAACAAAGGTCCTAAATCGTTTGGTAAAATATTTTTTTAAATCGGACATTCCGTTAATAAGTTATAAGGTTTACAGACAGACACAAGTTTTGTAACTTATTTGGGGCTCTCCATGATTCTGTGTATCTATTCAAATAAATGAATAAATAAATAAAATTTTAATAGTAAATACAAAAAAATACACACAGACATTTTTTAACACCCAATATTTTTACGTTTTCTCAATGATTTATGCCATTCTTAACCCGAAAATGGAAAAAAAAAGGATTTCGGTCAATTTGGGGAACGATCAAGTATTACGTAACGCAAATTGTACCAACATTCATACACTTCATACCCCGATTCTCGCGTTATTATGGATTATATTTCATAGTTTGGCTACCTCTCCTAATACTGCCTTGCTAAGCTGAAAGGTCCTATCTGTGTATGTTAAACCTATGTAGATAGGACCTTTCAGCTTAGCACGGCAAAATAGGGGGAGTGTAGGGGGGTAGCCAAAATATGAAATCTCTATAGCCTTGAGAGGTATGAAGTGTATGAATGTTGGTACATTTTGCGTTACGTAATACTTGAACGTTCCCTAACGGGTGTTTCCCCCGTAAACCCTAATTTTTACGAACTGCACTTTTGTAGTATCGAATTCTTTTTTTTGTGTGTAGACGACGACTATTGTTAGAATGGCAAGTTCTGGCAAGATAAAACATCGTAAAAATGCAATTAAAACACGTGCAGTGTACATCGTGCACCTTATAGAACAACGAAATTATTACTGTATTATAATACTTTCAAAACAGATTCGAATATTGGATGTGCGAATATACTGCGTAGTTTATTTTATAAAACATAACTATATTCTATACAGAAACATATACTATTCAAACCTGTTGTACAAATATTTACAGTGCAATTTTTAATTTACTATCTTGCTTGAAAAAACAGACCATAGGTATTATTATACTTGCAACAGGTATCTAATACAAGTATCACAAATACTTTATATCACCTTGACAACCAATAAAATTAGTAAACTTATTGACTGTTATTAAGCATAGTTTATTGACAACTACTAACTTTATTCAGCTTATTTGTTAGACTGTCAGCTATGTCAAAGTAATTAACTATAGGTAGTTTTTAATGATATTTGGACTTTTTACTACTTTATGTAGTAGAAAAATAGTATATTATGCACCTAGTATGCGAACTAAGTCTTTGGTGTTCGAGTCTGAAGTTTTTTTGTTGAGACGGAGTCGAGGCAAAAAATCAGTGGAGAAGACAGTTCGCATACGTGGTGCATATATTTTTTCTACTACCTAAAGCTAGTAACTCCAAATATTAGTTAAAAATATAGTTTAAAAAATATTTTGACACAGCTGTCAGTTTGACATATAAGTTGAAAAAAGTTGGTAGTAGTCTTAAATTTTATCATTATTGACCGTCGTCAATAAACAATGCTTAACAACGGTCAATAATAAATGAGTTCACTGATTTTATTGGTTGCCGAGGTAAACAAGCCTTGACAACGGTAGATAATATGTAAGCTAGCACTTAATTTGGTAGTAGAAAAATATTATTCAGTCTCGAACACTAAAGACTTTTTCTCATACTAGGTGCACAATATACTATTCTCCATGTGTGGGTATTTAAAAGAAACCCTATTTAAAATTCTGTTTATTAGTTGATTTTTTCTAATTTTCTATTCATAGCAGAACTAATAATTTCCAAATAACTTGGAACCGACCCAAATATCTGTGTATTTTACGTATAGATTGGCATAATTTAAACTAGGTAACAAGTCGTGAAGATTTCGAATGCTACGTATTCCATTATATACTCTTCAAAGTGGATGGTATATTGCATATTTACAGTCAATGAGAGCATTAATCATTTTTTCCAAAAAAATACGTCAATTCAGCATTTTTCGATTTTTTAAAAAGTTTAACCCCCAATAACTTTTTTGTTTTTTGGAGGTATATTTTCAAAAACAACAGATCTCTTCCTCTCATAGAAGTTTATTTTTCCTAAAAAAATCGATTCGATCGGATAATTCGTTCTTAAGTTATTGTCTACACAAAAGTGTAACATCGGACGGACAGACGGACCGACCGAAGGATATTTTCAAAGATGCTTATTTTTATATAAAATATATTTGTATCCAAGATTTTTTTATCTAGGACGTTTCATGCCATTTTGGAAAATTCGAAACTACCCTATAATACTATTCTTACGCGTAAACGCGCTGTAAAGAGTATAATACTGCCGTTCTAAGCTAAAAAGTCCTATCTATATAGGTTTAACATACATAGATAGGACCTTTCAGCTTAGGAAGGCAGAATAATACATGGGTGCAACAATAAAAAGAGTTAACATGTAACTATTTTAAATATACAGTGCGCGTAAAAAGTATGGAACACTTTGGATGGTAGTTAAGTTGAGTGCCCAAAAATGAACGAAGCAAAAGGTTTGAAGGGAGAGGGGAATCTCAGCGCCAGTGCCCCTCATTGGCCGTGTTCAAATTAGATGCGCAACGGTTTGTTTTGCAGACTGCAGACACGACGACTGCCGAAACGACTCCTATCCCTACTACTGCACTGACGTTAAAATTCCCCTATCCCCTTCAAATATTTTGCTTCGTACATTCTTGGCCACTCAACTTACCTATCATTCAACGTGTTTCGTACTTTTCACGCGCGCTGTATGTAAACTTATTCATATTTTAGACCAAACACTGTAAAAAATTACACATTTTAACACGTTTTAACATAAATTAACATAAAATCCTTTAGGTGCACACTCAAACATATTAAATTGTACCAAAAGTTGTTAAAGTTTTGTAAATATACAAATTATAACTATGTCATTTTCCCACATTTTTTTGTTAATTTTAATATTTACTAAAGCTTTTAAATATTACACAAATATGGGTTAGTAAAAGTGGAATATATACGTAAAAAAATATATAAAGCAACACCAAGAAATCACCACATTTTTAATAACTCATTTAACACAAGAAAAATATCACGTTACAAACAGGTTTTTTCTAAAGTGTATTATAGCTACAATTACACATTATACACCAAGAAAAATGTGCTTGTGATTTTATTTGCATTTACTTATAGTAAAACACCTAAATATAATCAGTTTCCCAAGCATAGGCGCCGACTTTTTTCTCGGTGTAGCTACAATTACATACAGTGTTATAATATGTCTCTTAGATATTGATTACACTGACCTATTTAATTTTAATCAATAATATGTAAAAGTACATAAATACCTACTACAAATTGTTTGTAAATGGAAAACATCTTGACACCTTTTATTTCCATTATTGCCGTAAAGTGGGGTAACTTGGAACAATTCCCAAATTTTTAACTTGTTATTTTCTTATATTACTGTGGGGTAGTTTGGAACTATTTAAAGCTTTGAATTAGCCTTTATTTTACTTTTAAAATATTTATTATAAAACTATTTTTAAACATTTTTACTGTAGTTTAGATACTTAATAATTGTTTCTTAACATAACAGGAAAAATTATTATATTTCCGTAAAAAGCTGTTTGAGGTAATTCGGACGAAATGAGTTATTTTTGCCCGACTACGGCAACATGTAGGGTTATGTTTTTAACGTGTTTGTTTATACGTTACGTGTTTATTTATACGTTACTTGTTTGTATGTATGTATTCTTGTATGTGTCGTTATTTGTTTCCATCTAGAGCCTAAACTAGTGGGCCGATTTTAACGATCTAGGGGTCAAATCATTCTTCTTGACCACGCAGGCGACGTAGAAAATTTTATGTTTTAACATGATTATCATTAGGAATTTAAAGAAAAATCAAAAAATCTATATATTTTTACTAATAATTCGGTGTGCTATGGTCTGTATTAAATTTAAAAATAGTTTGATTCGCCAACGTTTCGGCTATTTTATTTCTTTATCAGGTTCTTCATAAAGCATGACATGCTTTATGACATACACATTGTGTATTTTTTCGTACCCGAATTTTTTGGCATCTCGGCTTGTTTTAAAGGAAATTTCCTTGTCGTTAGCGTTTTTTTTTTATTAAAATTTATATTAAAATAGATTAAAACACTGTTGCCAGTAAAACAACAATATATGCCCATATACTTACATATTTACAAAACTTTTTACAGTATATTTTTTTTTGCCCACCCTTTAACCCTTTAGCTCAAAGCTTTCTTGATAAATCGTTGTAACGAGTCGTAAAAAATCGTAATCAATCGTGGTAACAAATTTTCCCGGACAAATGTGTGCAAATTTATATTTTTATTTTTTTATAAATTTTAAAATACCTATAGGGGTATTCTTTTAAATAAATTTAAAATTATTGTTTAGATTTGTGTTAAAAGCTTTTAATGTAAATTCGTTGTCTGACAAAAAAAAATAACCCCTAGGTTTAAAACACAAAAATAAATAGAAAAATATTAATTAGTGTTTTTTTTATTTATTTGTCAATATGTATATCGAAAACGTTAAGTACAATATAATTTAACCTTGATAGTAATTATACATATATTTTAAATTATCACGTGAATTTGATTTGTTTTAATGGAAAAGTTAGTACCTACATTAACTAGCGTCTACGTCCCAAATTCAACTCGGTCTTTCGCGCTGTTGCCAAAATGTGCAATTTAATTTCATCTTTGCAAAAAAGAACACCAAAACAACTAAAAACCAAAGCAAAAAAACACCAAAACAACCAAAAACCAAAGATATATTAAATTGTACAATTTGGCAACAGCGCGAAAGACGAGTTGAATGTGGGACATAGACGTTAGTCCTACATTAATGTTGCCACAATGTGGTAGCCACATCCAAGTACTTGTTTAAACCCAGTACCAACCGGGTACTGGTGCACAGTGCTGGAACCAGGTTAATTTTCGACTTTCTAATAAGTATTTTTTCTTTAATCATTATTTTGTGAAAGTTTTTAGGATAATTTTAAAACCAAAACTCAAAAAATCAGCTCTTTTTGGAGAAAAATACGAGATATTAAAAATAAGATTTAATTAATTTTAAAACCAAAACTCAAAAAATCCGAAAAGGAGGAAATCTTTAAATATTTCCTTTAGATTACCTCCAATTTGTACACCTGAATTCCTCTGCGGTTTACCCCTCGGATTCGACAGATAATTTTTTGTAAAAAAAAAGAAAAAAAAACTGTTGACAACAAAATAATACTTTCCCCTATAGGTTTAGGTCCATTAAAATCAAAAACGACAAAAATAAAAAAAAATAAAAAAAATTTAAAAAAATTATTAAAAAAATCAAAAAACGAATAATAAAAGGGGTTAAAAATAAAAAATTCAAAATATTAAAAAAAAAACATTTTTCTGTAATATAAAACATAAAAAACACGTAAAGGGGAATCACCCTTAAATTTGATGAAAATCACCCGTACAAAGAGGGTTAAACTACTCCCCAAGCACCAAAAAAAAGTAGTAAATCATAAAGTACCTCAAGAAAAATCGAGTTAAAGGGATCCAGTCAGTTATGTTTAATAAAAAGTGAGAAAGTTTGGTATAAAATTCAATTTAAGTACCCCTAGTTAACCCTTTGTTTGAGGGGATGTTTAGTTTCTAGAACAATGAATCTTGCTTTTCGCACAACTTCATGACAAAAATTTTGAGCCCTTATACGTTACATTTTATCAATTCCAATCGAAGTACCAAAAATACAAACAGATCAGTCGTAGAGAGTGAAATACTTTGTAAGAAATTACAATTATTAAAATCAAAAATTATAATTATCTAAAATTATGATAAAAATTAAGAAAAAATTGGAATTTTTAGACGTCAATTCATGTTATTTATTTGTGTAAATTTAATTGTCCTAGAGACTTGATTTTTATGAGTATCAATGAGCAAGCATTTTTATCAATCGGTTCGCTTTATTATCTAAAGAGTTAAAACCTGCTAGTAGTAAAAAAAAAATTGAGGACGATAGTCGTCTTCTCGACCTTGGTAAACTGTACTATTTTTGTCCCACTATATTTTTTACCACAAAGTAGGTAACCAGAATTATCTTGTTTATTATGAACAAAAGTATACATATGTAGATATATATTTACCACAACAAAATATTTACCTAGAATGAAATATTCTAGACTATTTTAATAATAAAACATAATGTTTCTTTAATAATTACACCAGCCCATAAAAAAAAATAAGTTCGATAATGATTATGATAATAGGAAACTATCCGAAGGGGTTAAGGCGTCAGTTCGATTCTCACCCACGCCGATTGACTTTTTCCGTTAATTAATAACTTATAATTTCGCAAAGGCGGCAGGTAAAAAAGAGACACCTCCCTAAAAGCTGGTTCGAAACTCAGGTGGTTAGTTTGTACTTTAATTTTTGTTAAAAACACTATAGTTTAAAAGACGTACTTCAGTGGGACATGAAATGTTGCATGTTTTTAACAAAAATTAAACTACAAAAGTACAGGTCTGCAGGATAATAACGATAATAATGGTATAGGATAACCAGATAATAACTTCCGATTTCCTATCCATTCGTAACTGAATATTCAGTGTTGCTTTTTACAGTGTATTATTAGAAGTTGGGCAGCTTCACCCAAATTTTAATCTTTGATCCCTTTAATTTAAAGTTTAAAAATAAAAATAAACTGGTAAAAATAGCCTTGAAAATACAATTTTAACTCATTTTATCAGCTGGTCTCTACAAAGTAACAGTTTTATATTATCATCATCATCAGTAGTTTGTTTGGATATTTAAGAGACAGGCTCGGTCGCTTTGGCTAAAATATGAATTAGTTTGAATGGATATTTGTCCTTGCCTTGTCATCTTTGATGGCGCCTAGTTTGATTTGAAAGTCTCTGCCTGCGAGGAAGGAGGCTATAAGCTATGTAATGTCTGGGGGGAGGCCGAGAAAATGGATTAGGCTACAAGACCTTTGTTGCAAACCTTATCAAAGGCTTTTGCGATGTCAATGAGGATCAGTCCCGCGGCTTTGCGCCTATTTAGTCCATCTGTTATTTAGTCTACCAGGCGATCCACCTGGTGGACTTGGAGTGTCTGTTTCGGAAACCGAATTGCTCGTTTGGGAGGAGATTTAGGTCTTCGACTAGAGTTTGGAGTCTGGTGACTTTCTCGGCTATTTTGCCCAGGAATTATAGTAGGCTTATGGTACGATAACTTCCGGATTTGGATTTTGTCCGATTTTTTTATTACTATTACGTCTGTGTTTTTCCAGGGTGTTGGAAAATGTCACCGTCTGAGTACTGCGTTAACAACGTTAACGATTTCCATGATGGTTTTGTGGTGGAGTATTTTTAGAATTTTGTTCGGTATTTCGTCGGGGCCGAGGGCTTTCCTTTTTGGGAGATTTTTAATGATGCGTTTTATTTCCTCGGGAGATGTGGGGGTGATGATTTAATTTTCGACATGGGTCGTGACTCTTTTATAGACGCGATTTATTTCTCTTTCGTGCCTGAGTTGTTTGTAGTCTTCGTCGTCAGAGTCGGGCTCGGAGTCGGTCTCTGATTCGGAGTCGGGGATTGGGGGTTTTAGTTTGAATTGTTCTTGCATTGCGTCGGCAAATGCTTCGGCTTTTTCGGGGGTGGAGTAAACGACGCCTCTTAGGCCGTGTATTGGAGAGATGCCTCGTTGGTGATCGAGGGATAGGGTTTTGGCCATTCTCCAAAAGGATCTATCCTGGGGGTCTAGAGATTTTATTTTGTCCACCCAGTTCTATAACCGTGCATGTGAATTTTCTTGGGACAAGGCAGAGAATTTTTTTTACAAAAACTGAGAAAAATATAGCACCTTTTATAGCAATGGTTAAATGTGTCCCATGGTTATATCTTCATCCTTTCCCCTAACCGTTTTTGTTTTTGTCATAAGTTATGACTTATAACTACATATATATACCAAGGGGTAAACCGCTGACAAAATTTTGTACACCTGAAATCTTTAAAGATTTCCTTTAAAAAGTCCAATTTGTACACCTGAATTCCTCTGCGGTTTACCCCTCGATGTATAGATACCTACTATTATCGAAATAAACTTGAGCTTAGACATTTTAATTTTTATCAGTCATAGATACAGCTTTAAACCCAAAAATGATTTTAGTTGTAAATTATTTTTAATTTATAAACGTGTTGATAATTAAAATAAAATTTGATAAATTCGCTTTAAGAGAGCAAAATTTTCTTGTGCAACAATAAAATTTACTGAATGAATTCAAAAGCTTAGATAATTAATTAATTACAATGCATAAATAATTGATTATGTAAAGTTAATTATCCTAATTTGTAAAAACAATTGCATCTGCAGAAAACTGATTAAACTAGCTGTCATACCAAATCATTAAAATAATTGAAACCTCCTAAAGAATTGACGCATGTATACCAACTATTGTTGTCTTTAATAAAGCCCTCAATAAAGCCGTTTCAAAATAGTTATTTACATAACAAATGTGCAATTCTCGAGTTATTTTACATTTATTTCTTCCAAATTCATATATTTAAAGTTAAAGAAAAAATGCTCAGGCAGGTCGATTTTTATTTTTTATTTTGCACATTTTGGGTTACATCAAATGTTATCACAATTTTTACCCCCTTCCACCCACCCATTCCAATTTTTTTTTTCAAATAGCCACCGTTTTTTATAAACCCTTTGCCAAATAAAAAAAAGCTTATTAAATAACCTTTTTAACGATGTGTGACAAGGGGTAGGTTTCTATTTGAAAAAAAAAAGTTGTGATGTTAGGGTGCAAGGGGGTGAAAATTTTGATAACTTTTTCTACACCAAAATTTACAAAATTAGACCTGTCCAAGTGTTTTTTAAAAGATTTAAAACTGAAAGTTAATCGGGTGATTCCAGACCTAATGTATAAAATAATTTTGTTTTATTTTTTTATGTGCCCTAGGAATTTTTCTAAAAAATATTATTTTCAGAGTTATCAAATTTGTTGATTTTGAAAAGTCCACATAACTCATAACTGAATAACTTCGGACAAAAGTACAGCCAGTATTGCATTGAATCCGATAGCCTTCGTATGCCGATTTTGGGATAAGGACATGAAATCGTATTGAATCGGACATAATTTCTTTTCTATTGGGAATCATTGAAGCGCTTCTATATTTGTTCAAAATCATTAATAGTAATACCATTATGGGACTTAGGTATTTTTTTTTAAAAAACCTTTTTAAAACGATAAAATGGTTCATTTCAAATCAAACATCAAAATTTAAATTTACTAACTACGACGCAAATTGATTTATTTTGACCTTTAATTCACATGACATTTTTATAAAAATGATAACGTAATTTATAATCTTTAATAGTTTTTACTTATTGTTATGGAAATATTATTGAATTTTATTCGATTAGAGGCAGAAAGTTGACCGATTTAATTGATAAACAACAAAACATAAATAAAATAACTGAAAATAGTACGGTTCCACCGCACTTACCTTCTCCCAAAAAGGTTTGGAAGAGTTTGAAGGTTTTAATTATTCTGTTATTTTTATAATTAATTTCCATGTATTTTTGGTAATTAAAAAGTAACCTGCAAATGTAAATTTTAATTCGACTCTGTCAAAACTAAAAAAAAAATAGTTTTCCTCCTAATGGGTTTTTTTTATGGCAAAAACTAGTAAAGCCATGTTGCCATTTTTTTTTAATTCACTCATCACAATTTGAGCAAAATCGTTAAACCCATTTTTGGGAAAATCGATTTTTTTTAAATTTTGATTCATTTGTAAACTACCCTTATTTGGCAGAGTAGAAAACAATTAAGAAAAACCTGATCAATTCTCTAAAAAAAAGTTTAAATTTTGATTTTAATAATAATAATAATAATATTTATTGTTACCAATATAAATAAAAAATATATACGTATATTATACAGTAAATATGCTGATACACTAAAAAGTACAAGTACATTTGAATGTTTATAAAAAATCATATCATAATATAATTAAAACTAACACTATAATACTAAGGAAATTTAAACTAAACCTAAAAATTAACAAACATTAAAGAAAATACTAATAGACCTATATTAACAGATATGTGTAGAGCATAAAAAGCATATAAAACATAGAAATATAAAAAAATATAAAAAAAAAACATTAAAGGAAATACTAATAGACCTATATTAACAGATATGTGTAGAGCATAAAAAGCATATAAAACATAGAAATATAAAAAAATATAAAAAAAACATAAAAAGCATAATCAAGACCAAGATCTAATGTGCCGTCATGTATCTTGTGCTTTGGCTTATAACGTTATGTTAGGCTCTCATAAGAGCCTGCAGATATGCCCTTAATAAATACTTAAGTATTTAAAAAAGAAAAAAAGAAAATGTGTAGTAATCGAAAATATATAGTAATAATACCTACACACATATTTAAAAAATTATAATAATAATAATACTGATAATAACTAATAATAAAATTAGTAATAGTAATAATAACAAATAGAAAATAAATAATAAATTTAAACAAATAAATGAAATCCAAAACAAAAAACAATACTCATAATAAAAATTTTTGATCTGTTAAACAACATGGCTTGACGGATGAACGAATATCGAAAAATCGGGTTTTTGGAATGTATAAACCTTAAAGCGGACAAATATGTACATTCAAATCTGGAAAACTTTTTTTTACCGTAACTTCTCTTCGAAGCCGCTAGAAAGTAAAAAATAAAAAAAGCTATTTCCCAAAATAAAAAAAAAAATTCAAAACAAAAATTAGAAATATGTTCATATATTTACACATGTTTTGCGAAATGACCAATAATAAGCGAACTTTTTGTAAGAAAAATCCACTTGTCGGCTTTGGGGATAAACCTATGCTTCAAAATTGACATCTGTATCTTAAAGCATTCAAGTTATTATTATTATTATTATTGTACCGAGATGGTTACAAGTGTTCCGGATAAACCGACTGACAGACAGGTCAGCAGACAGACAGACAGACAGATAGACAGATCTATAGACAGACAGACAGATTTACATTTTTTTGAAAATTTAAGGGAAATTTTCGCAAGAAAATAGGTGCGGTAGAACCGTGCCTTTTCACTTATTTTTAATGAACAGAGGGAAATTGTTATTTTTTTAGCAGAATTACTTCAGCTCTATTAAGTCAAGGAAAAGTAATAAAGACTTATGTAGAAGGCATCCAACCCTCAAATTTAATAGAAAGGAAAATTTTATAATATAACAGCCAAAGCTTTGGCTACGACCTTTGCAAAGGTCGTAGGGAAACCTTCCACAAAAAATATTATGTGTGGCATATAGTTACTTTAAATGGCATACACGTTTGTTGCTATAATAATAAGTATGTAGTTTGTAATGTGCTATCATTCAATTTTATGCTTTGATAACCCACATAAGAGGTCCCACTTACTGAGCATGATAGTCCAATGTTATTAAAAAAAAAATAAATAAAAATTAAAAAATTACCTCCCTGCTATCATCTTCAACGCCTATACTTAACTTATATTTGAGGGCTTCAGCAGTGAACAGGTCATCCGTTTCACGTCTGAAACAAATTCGTTTCAGACGTGAAACTTGCAATCTGAAAACACACATAAAAAAATAACTATAATTATATGATATAAAAATAAAAAACTAATATTTTTTTTGCGTTTATCATCAGTACTACACATTACCAAAGAATTATAGTAATTTTATTTTGTTTTTATAAAATCTATGTATAAATATGATCATATATACCTACCTTCTATACTTCCACAACACAAACCTTTAGGTTTAGGCGGATAATAATTTTCGTTAAAATTTTATTGTATATAATAATTTGAATAAATTTAATTGAATTGAATTGACATATTATGTCCAAAAACGACTCACAAGGGTGCTGCGCTCCTTGAAAGGGGATTCGATTTTTATTTAATTACCCAGGGACAAGTTTAGCAAGGTTTTGTTTGTGATAAGCTCCTTGAACTGGGGGGCTTATCACATTTTTGCCCCAAACTTGTTGCTGCTTATCTTTCCCTGTTTTGTTTTTAAACCACCGTCCGGTCAAAATGCATTCATTATTATATTATTAAAATTTTCCTATCTGCAATTGAATTAATTTAAAACTAGTTTTAATTGATGCTACCTTTGGTGTCGTTGACAATAGTGTTCTGGAAAATTCATAGAGGTTGTAGGGATCACAGTTAAAGTTACAATTTTCTATAAAAAATATATTAATTATGTTTTGACAGTTGAGATGTTTTGCGTAGAACGTTCTTAGAAGGTTTTTAGACATTCAGTGGATACCGTTTTAATCTTGCGAAACTTTGTATGATCATTCTAAAAAAAAAATCTGGCAGAATATGCCTAGCATCTTCTTATAACTTGCAAAACTATCTAACCTAATTTATGATCTGTCAAATCTAAAGTAGTCAATATTCAGAATAGTGACATGTGTAATAATGACATATTGTGATACAAAACAATGTCTTAAACTATTATATAATAGACAACATTTAAAACTCAGAAATATTAACACTTTCAGGCATTCATTTGTTTGTATACAGGTACAGACCTTTCTATGCTTACGATACAATCTTACATAGCTTACAATCACTGGACTTAGGTCTATAATTATAATCAAATAATACACGATTGGAATCACCAAAAACAATTAAATGTATAATTTTTTATCGGCTACTGTAGAATTACAACTTCAACATGTCAAAAATGTATTGCAGAACAGCGGCAAATTCAAATAAACCTTCTATCAGAACATTCTGAGAATATGCATAGCATAATTTCTAAGAACATTCTTAACAGAAATTTCTTAGAATATGCATTAGAAGAATGATATGAGAAAATTATAAGGATATGTCGTGCATATGCATAGATTATGTATTTTAGGCGCAAGTTTTAAGCATAATCATAGCATAGCTAAAAGTTTATACTAAGAATATTCCTAATAGAATAATTAGAGAATATTCCTAGATCATGGGTGTTATTTGGGTAACAGTTGACTCTTTGTGGTAGAATAGTTTCTTATTGTCACAAACTTACATATCGCGAAAACTGCAGATTACTAAGAACATGGTCCTTTCAGCCGGATACATAATAAACAGAGTGGTCCATTTATCATGACGATCCTTCCCAAATAGCACCGAAAATAATATGGTCAAAAAGAAAATTTTACGAGCTCTAAAGTGATGTATCACACGATCCCCCTTTCCATCTAAAAAATGTTTCTCCTTGTCCCTGCCTCCCCTAAACAAATACACCATTTTTTGATCCCGTTGAGCTTTTATAAATTTTGTTTGGACCACCCTGTAAACATATTTTATTATTATTCACATAATCAACAATTATTTTTTTATAATGCATAGTTGTCCGATTTCTTATATCAGCTAATTTGATAAAATACTTAATAATGAAATTGTTTTGTCATAAATGGACCAATAGTCCCACTCTCATCAACTGTTTATCTGCAGTAAAATTAAAGCGTTATTAACAATAAATTTATGGTTACGCACATGTGATTATGACCTTGTCGGTCAATAATTATTTCATATGATGTAAGAAATTTTCATGTGTTTATATTTTAGGTTCCCATACACGTAAGATATTTTTAATATATTTACGAGCAACTTGCGAGAGCTGACTAGGCCGAGGACTAGGCTCTGTGCGGATAGGCGGATGTTTTGTTTTAATCTTCTCCGTAGAGAAGACAAAGACCTAACTATAGTTACGTTACTTTGCGCAGAGGGCTCAACTTAATTTTTGTCGCTGGTCATTAAATTTTTTATCTTATTTCTTGAGTTTTTTCAAAATTTTTCGTCAAGCAATTGTTGGTTAAAAGGGGTCAATACTAAACTATACTCCGTCCAGTTATGCAAGATAGTAAGGGACGCGGCCCATTTTACATCACAGAGCGCATAAATAACATAATTATGCATAAATCGTAGTGTATCGAAAATTTAACAGATTTCGCTACTGTTTTCCTGGAAAGGGCCTATCCAAAGACTCGCATAACAAACATAGTACATAAGAATGCGATGTCAGAATTGGCTTGATGTGTCGTCAGATATCTTGTAATGGTTGTTATGCGAGGATAGGCCTTAAAATTTGACGTTTTCCTTGTGTTCAATATAATTTACGTTTGTACAATATGTAGAATATGCTAATTTAGTGTGAGTGTATCAAGAATAAACCAAAAAAGTACCTTTTTCAATACCAAACAAAATAAGATCAAGTATAACCATTTTTTTATGTAACTTTCTCTTCTTTTATTAGCTTTAACGACCGTCAATCATTGTTATTGACAAAAAATATTTTATATGTTAAAAGGTACGAGTTTTTAACCAATGATGTAGCTTAAAAATCGCGGGAATTTAAAACTACTATCTTGCATAATTGGACGGACTGCAACTAAGAATTTGACCAATGAAATGTCACAAGTATTTGACACATTTCATTTCAGTCGTCAAATTCTTAGTTAGTTTACTTAGTGTTAATAATTGGGTGAATCAACCTTAAAAGATTTTATTTATTTATAAGTGATACATCAAAAAAATCACATCGCATTGAAATCACATGTTTTAAACAATGACGATTGGTTACATAAAAATTAACCGCAAATAAAAATATATTACCATTACTATAATATATTTATTCGTTAATATTAATTGTATTTAAAAAAAAACCCATAGCAACAATTAAATCTACGTAGTACAAATATATGAAATATGGTTCAAAAATGGTTCATAATGATTTTTTTTTATTTACCAAATTATACAATAAAGTAATAAATTATAGTTGTTTAAATATTAAATAAAAAACTGTTGATAATTAAAAAAATTAATAACGGATAAAAAATGAAAAAAAAAATCACATAAAAACAAACAAGCCTATGTGCCAAAAAACCGTCCAAAAAATATACCTGCTCCATATGCCTGATGATAAAAATAAGAAAGCCGAAACGTAGTTAATCAAAATCTTCAAATTTAATACGGTCGGGGCTGAGTGAAAAAACACCTTTAGAAAAAGACATGTTTTTTTTTAGAAAAAGACTAGAAACGTCCAAAAAATTACACTTTTATAATTAACTTTAAATTTGTTTACAATATTTTCATCTTAATTGGCAAATTAAAGGTTTTTGGGGTCGCTAAAAAATGTCATATTTAACAATGAATGTTTTGATCTTTTTGGGAGTTTTGAGGTCGCTGACACCGAATATGATAATAATGATTTTTAATCCAATGCCAGGGTTAAGAGATAATAATTTTTAAATATTTACAATAATTTCATTAGGTTTCCGGCTATTTGAGTCACTGAATCTAATAAAAAAGTTTTACTCGACCTCCTCGCTAAAACAGAATTTGTTGTTAAAAATCCCCCCGTACAGAAGCATAAAATTTCAAATTTAACGCACGAAACTTAAAAAAAAAATAATTACAAAAAGGTAGAAAAAGGTCAGAAAAGTCAGAAAAAGACTGGCTTTCGGGAAAAAGGCACACGGGCTTTTCTAAAAAAGTGTTTTTCTACAGCCCTCATTGCATGGGGCCTACTCTTGACCTACATACTTTGTTTCCCACATACACATGGGTTATACACGGTGTATTTGAAATAGCGTCGGAAATTTTAACAGATGATTCTACATCATAAAATATGACAAAAAGTTCCTATAAACATATGTCTAAAAATGCGTCATAAGGGAGCTACGCCCCTTTGAAAGTGGCTAAAAAAAATCGGTTTTTATTTAATAACTCAGGAACCCTTTGAGATATATCAACAAGGTTTTGCACGTCAACTAATCCTACCAAGGCCCGTTTTTATGTGTTATTTTCATGTACTTATTTCAACCAGGGGTGTGCGAAACGGGGGGGGCTTATCAGTTTTTTGTCCCAAACTTTTTTCTGTGAAACTTTTTTTCAATTTTATTTTTGAAATATGATTCCTCAGGTCAAAATACATAAAAAAGGTACTCTTGTTGTAATACTGTAGGATTAACCGTTTTCGATAAAAATTCATTTGAAGGTGAAATTCCACGGTTCGAGGACGAAAAATTAAATACTAAAATGTTGAAAACCAAAATTTTAATGATGCAGGGCGAATGTACATTAAAAACTAAGAAAAAAACCTCATATACAGGTACTTCCAAAAATCAATCCTAATGGAGCTATGGTCTCCTAAATATGCACCATTTTTAAAGGGCTATGGTAGCTTTAAAAGCGTTTTTTCGACCTACATGTATGGAAACTTTTTTTCTTAGTTTTTGATGTAGAATAACATTGCATCATTAAAATTTTGGTTTTCGACATTTTAGTATTTAATTTTTCGTCCTCGAACCGTGAAATTTCACTTTCAAATGAACTTTTCTCGAAAACGGTTAATCCTACAGTATTACAACAAGAGTACCTTTTTTATGTATTTTGACCTGAGGAATCATATTTCAAAAATAAAATTACAAAAAAGTTACACAGAAAAAAGTTTCGCACACCCCTGGTTTAAATAAGTTCGTGAAAATGACATACAAAGATGGGCCTTATTAGGATTAATTCACGTGCAAAACCTCGTTAATATATCTCAAAGGGTTCCTGAGTTATTAAATAAAAACCGATTTTTTTAGCCAATTTCAAAGGGGCGTAGCTCCCTTATTATGCATTTTTAGACATATGTTTATAGGAACTTTTTGTCATATTTTATCATGTAGAATCACCTGTTAAAATTTCCGACCCTATTTCAAATACACCCTGTATATTCATAATTATGCAGCCGCACAACAGCTCGGCTGACCTATTTCAAAACACAGTAACCAACACACGCGTTGCGTCGTGGATTTACATTGGGCCTGTTTGGTAATCTGGGTGGTTTTGTGGAAATGTTGGATACTGTATTTATGCTTAAGGGGCAGATACTCTTTTAAAGAGTCTTTTTAACCATTTAGTCGGTTTTTGATTATCTTTTAGTTCCAAAGTAAATGATATACATTTTGAGTTTAATGTTTCCGTCTGATATGCATTTGTGTCATCAAACTGACAATGTAAATGTTAAGTATTTCTCCACGTACCATAAATTCCGGTAAATAGTTCAATTTTCCGGTTCAAATCCGCGTTTCTGTCGCAATCTGTTTAATTCGAACCAGTAACTAAGAACAAAATGAATTTGAATCCGTACCACAGACAAAATTTTACAAAATTCTGAAAATTTAAAAGTTTAAGAGTATATTCAGATTTTTTTTAAATAATGGTTTAATTAAGATGATTAATATTAGAGGTAAATAACAAATACCAAAGCCATATTTTTTTTGAAAATGTAAGGCATGTATGCCTTAAATTTTAAACACAAATAAAAATACTGCTGTTAACAAAATAATACTTTCCCTGTGAGTCTAGGAAAATTATTTCATTAAAAAAAAATAATTTTTAATAAACAAACATTTTATGAAAATAACATATAAAAAAAAATCTTGGAAACGAGTTTTGTTCTCTTCGCATGCGAAATTTAGTTTACAATGAGTGAGAAATGACTACCTTTCTTAGCTAGTTAGTTAATATACTATTTTCTTTCTAATGAGAAAAATTGGTTCTTGGCTCCTGTTATTGACAGTGATCGAAATCTGGTTGGGATCTATTAAGGAATTTCTTTTTTATACATAAAAGTTAGAGATTTCAAATTTGGAACATCTTTTATTATCATAAAACTTCAACTTTAAGCAAAAAAAAGTATTAAATTAAAAGTCCCTTTCGGTTTAACCGGAAATGACACCATTTTTGATTTTGGGTTATATCAGCAAATCATGACATGGCTGGCTTTAAATAAAATACAGATTATTATTAGCTAGCTTAAGGCTTTCATAGTTTTTTTCAAGATTTCTCGGGCAGAACGATCGACAAAAATAAAAATAAATTAATTTTTTTGCTCGAATACATGGCATTTCCAAAACTTTGAAAACATTAAAATGGAAAAACAGTACCTGGGACAAAAACTGAAAGTGTACCAGTCAAAGTACACTCTCGTTATTGCAATACATTGTCAAGATAGTCAGTTTATAATGCAAAAAGATATAGGAAATTTTAATGTAACGTAAGCAACGAATTCCCCTGTAACGTAAGCAACAGATATTTCAACTTTTAATACATAAGTTAGCAATTGTGAAAGATTTAAAACATTTTAGTCTTATTTTTTAATAGTATATTAAAGTACTAGTTTCATAATATACGTTTTTAGCGCACGAGTACGTTTAGAAAACGAGCCGCTTGCGGTGAGTTTTCTAAAGTACTAGTGCGCTAAAAACGTGTTATGAAACGAGTGCTTTATACAATTTTTTCTATTTTGCTCTAAAATTACTTACATTTAAATTAATGACTGATTTAGGGATTTTTGTTTCGGGTAGTCATTACAGGTTTCGCCTTGTTTAAAATTCTAAGAACGAATATTATTTTGATATATTTTACAGCCATTTCTTCTCTTTTCCACTGTAAGTAACCAAGCCACAATTTTAACACGGTAAAACATAACCTAAACACAAAATTTTGTAGAAAATTAAACTTTAAACCGACGTTCACAATTGCACGGTAAACGTCAAGAGATAGACTTTTTTCTGTTGCCAACCCAAAAGAAAAAAAAGTAGAGACCTCTTATGGGCCTATAAGACCACGCAAAATGCATGTGATTATGACCTTATAAGACTCGCAAAATAGAAAAACATTTTAAAATGCACATTCAGTTTTAAAAAGATTTTATATTCTGGAATAGAACAGAAATTTAAAGGTACATGTACTTATGTCAAAATCTATGTAACGTAAGCAACATTACATAAAATTATAAATATATCAAAAATTTAACTTATTATACTAATTATAAATATTTGTTTTTTTTCTTTACTAAAACGTAAGCAACGCTGGAATTACCCCTTTTAAAAGGGGTGTGTACCATGGTACCATGAATCATCATTTATAGTTTTTAAGATTTTTTAAGATTGAGATCGCAATCAGATATCTATCACTGATTAAATTCATCCAAATGATCATTTTTGGTAAACAAACTTTCGTTCTTAGTACTTAATTCACTCACTTTGCTTTTATGATTACAGAGAAAGCCTCTTATCTTCAACTTAATTCACGTCAAATTACACACTTAATAGCTCAATAGAATTTTTAACTAAAATTTTTGCTCTTTCAAAAGTTTTAAAAGATAAAAAAAAATACTTTTCATATAAATGATACTTTTACATTAATTTTATTGGGTTTTGTGAAATTAGATCGTCATTTGAAAATGTAATTTATCATTATCATCGACTTCAAAATGCGCATAGTATATTTGTATATGTTTGCCATGATACTTTTGAGCATTCGTATTATTAAACACTTTTGCACATAAATATGTTCCACCAAACACCTCTGCATTTTTATATGTTTGCCAGAATACTTTTGTGCATTCGTATGTTATTAAATACATCTGCGCATAAGTATTCTTTACCAAATACTTCAGCAACCTTAAAAACCCCTAAAATTACGGTCGTCTTATTTTAGACATTAATAAAGCAGGCGTGTGAATGGTCGTGATTATATTGAGTATCATGGGTAGTACCTATGCTATAGGGTGTGTCATAGAAAAAACTCCGTATTGTGATGTCAAGAAAAGCTCAAAGCAGAAGAAGAATTACTTTATTTAAAAACGGCTTCGTGAGCGATTTTAATTGTTGTTAAAAACTATTTTGAAATGTCTCAAAAACAACCTAAAATCAAAAAATCCGGGGTGGTTTGACTTTTTATTTAATTTTTTTAAGGCTAGCCGTGGTTAATTAACAAGGGCGAAAAACCAAAAATTATTACGGATTTAAATTTTAAATGAGACAGGCTGCCTGTGCGTCCTAAATTATGGCTGTCACAGGCATAAATTAGGTCGCTTGAAATTTTAATGGCCATTCCGAAATTGAGCTGTTATTTTAGAATTCCACCCCTTAACATTTTCTTTAATTACTGGGCATACGTATGTAAAATTATAGTGTTAGAAACTATAATTTATAAGTTGATTTAGCCTTTTCGGTTATAATATCATACTTACACATCGAAAAAAATTAAGGATATTCGTAAATTATGAACTTAAGATGAGTACATGTACAAAGGAGGTACCAATATATGGTAACTCGATGTACCATAAAATACCATAAAATGGTTCGGAGATGTAAGCGTTTTTTATGCAAAATATACATACATGTTTACATACATGTTTGTTTAACCTCGTACTATTCTACTTAATTAAGCACCACCTAAGTCCAGGACTTGTGTTGGCTAGTAGTAGAGGGAACCACCGGCTTATACTGACTTTCGAAACAAATATGAGACTGTGGAGTACAATATATAGGTTTCTCTTTAAAACATGAATGTTAAGTTCATAATTTACACAAAAAAAGGATTGCAGAACCAAGGACACGTGTCTTTCGATATGTTCATGCCATATTCACTTGTTTCAAGGCTAGCATTTCGTTGCAGTCAATGTTCTTTAAAGAAGAGCACGGGTTTTTAAATGAAGATCCGAGCTCTTTATTCAAGGACATTGAACTTAAAAGAAATTACTGAATTTTTTAAAAATATGTTTATATTAAGTATTTTTATACTTGCAACAACTACCTAAGTCAAGTAGGTATTAAAAAAAACTTAATATTAGATTTTTTTTTGATTGTTTTAGGATAGTTTTACTAATGCCATTATAATTATTTTTTTTTCTTTTTTGTTTCAGTTAACTTCATATACAAATCAACATACATACCTACCTAAAATTACTTATTGGTAAGTTTCTTAAACTTTATTTAAAAGACACCAAATTAACTGTAGATTAGGGATTCCAATTTTTGGGATCCTGATCGCGAAATCCCGAAAATTTTAAATAAGTTCGGGATTCTGATCCCCACCAAAATTTTAAACGTTAACTGCATAAAAAGTATTATCTTTGCATTAAATAACTTATATGTATAAATGACAACAAACATTTAAAAAAATAAAAGAGATTCATAAACATTTTTTTGAAAATACTTTCATAAAAAAAAAACAAAAATAAAAAATAAAATAGTTTCTGCAAATACATTCAGGGTTTAATCATCCCAAATTCGGGACATTTCGGGAGACCCGTGGTTTCGAAATTTTGGAATTCCTACTGTAGGGTGGTCTGGGTGTATAGTGAGTAAGAAAACGGTAGACCTTAAAACAAATTATGAAAAAACAATCACTCATGCATGAACCTTATTTTAAATTATTTTATTTTTTAAAAATATCCCAAAAGGTTATTTTGCCTACTTTGATTTAAATTATCTTAAAAATAAATGAAAATAACAAAAATATATATTTAGTAAATTAGCTTAGAAAAATACATTTACATTTTTGTTTATTCTCGTACTATTCTACTTAGTTAAGCATCCCCTAAGTCCAGGACTTGTGTGGGCTAGTAGTAGGAACCACCGGCTTTAATTGACTTTCGAATCAATTTATAGGGAGTGTCCGCTTCACTTATGCCTTCTCCAAATTTCAATTATTAATTAACTGAAAAAGGCAAATCGGCTCCTGTGAGAATCGAACTCACGCTATTTATGTAGTAAACTCGTCAAGTACTACGCGGTAGTCCACTATACCAATCCTCCCATTTGATATCTCCACTAAATAATTAGGATACATTGAAACAAATATATCGTCGCCTTCCATACAAAGGGGCTTATCTCAAAATGACACTTATACATAAAGTGACAGGTTCATTGGCAAATCAATAGACATGTCGGTATTTTGCAAGGAAGGCGACGATAGAAACAATTGAAAATCGATTTTCTCAAATACTGCTTTTTTATTATTTTATGTTTAGCCTTGTTTTACTGAGTAAACTCTGTACTACAAAATCCATCTTTAAAAAAATGGGGTGCTTGATTTTTGCTTTAAATTTTTTAAGGCCTACACTAAGAGATAACATGTTAAGAATAGTTTTAATACCCCAATGCTTAACTTTTTGTCATAGAGCAGGGTTATAATATACAGCTTAAAGTATATATTCCAATAGTTTAAACGCTTCAATGCGTAAACATTTCTATTTTTGTATAATTTTGAAAATATATTTTTATACACTTTTTCTAGAGTATCTGTGATTTATTTTTAGATCAGATTGACCATAAAATCTCGCAAAGTATTACAAAACGGGGTCGTGGAAGCAAAAATCGATAAAATTGCTGCCAACGCCCCATTACAGCCGACATTGGAACAAAAATATGTTTATACTACTCTTTACTTTAAAAATGGATCTTTTTTAATGGTACTACTACTGCCAAAAAAGATTACTTTCCCCTGCGGGACCCCTATAGCTTACAGAACAGTTTTTTTTTTTGACTTTTTAACCCAACCCGGTTTATACCAAAAACAATCAAATCCGAGAACTTTAGTTTAGGAACCTATTCTTCAAATTTAAAGTTTTTAGCGTAAAGCGTTCTTGAGTTACCTGTGATTATATTTTCATTTATAGTAAAACACCTAAATATTTGTAACAAATATCATCAGTTTCCCAACATTAGCTATTTAGGATAAAAAGTTATTTTAATAAAGGTAATGAATACTAATATAATAGCCTTAAATGTATACTTACATAATAACTCCAAATATATGTCATTAAATAATACATTTATTAAACATCAATAAATTGTTTATTCATGGTAAATAGATTTAAGTTAATAAACAAATAATTGGTCTATGGTAAACAATTATTCAATTAATTTTATTAATCACAATCAAACATTTATTTACCATAAATAGACAGTTCAATTGGTTTTGTCTGGAATATTTAGGGCAAATTGATTGTATAATTATGGTAATTAATTAACTTAATAACCACAGTTAAGCTTTATAGTTATCTCGAGCCAGTTACAAGAATATATTAATAATAGTTAAGAAACTGAGATTATTTCTCCAGATTAAACTATACTCTTATCCCCTTTATTGTTATACTTTTTAATTGTGACGATTAAAATTATATTAGCCACAAATATATTTGTTTTTCGGTCTATAAAACGTCGAGAAACGTAAAAAAATCCATAAAAACTGTTTCGACCAATGCATGGCGTTTTTTTGAGCAAAGAAAAATATTTTACAATTGTGTTTTTACTTTAAAAATGGAAAAATAGAAATGTTATACCAAAATTAGTATGGCTGAATTTACATATCTATACTATTACTAAACCTCGCAGTTGGATGTAAATGTGTAAAAAAGATAAGAAATACTAGTGTATATGGAAATAGTACACACATAAAAATGCTCTTTGTTTTTTAAAAATAATACGTACAGAATAAATTTTTATTTTGCTCAGAATAAAATTACAATATACTACAATATAGTCGTTTTAAATGGTACAGTATCTAACCCTAACTTATCCTTTATATGGACAGTGGGACTTATTGGGCACATAGGGATTTTAGTTTTGGGTTAATTTGCTTCTCTTCTTTTCAATACCATAACTAAAAAGTAAAACTTAGCCTTGATAAACTTTTTAAGACCGCTGTCAGTCCGTCCGTCACAACGGTTTATCTCAAGAACCTTAGCTACTTTCCATACGTTTTGTTTACCGGAAATAGCACTGCTCAGTTGCAACTGCGCACGTACCGAACCAGTTCAGAACTGCTATTTTCGGGAAACAAAAGAAACCTATTCTCAGTTACTGTCAGTTTCAGATCTTACCAATCAGCGAATCTGAAACTGACGGTTAGATTATAATCTGAGTACTCAGTTGTATACAGGGTTATTCACGTTAAAAAATATGAACAAAAGTTTTTATAAAGGTTGGTCCGGAAATAAGTCCTACGGATCTTTAAAATTGTAATAAAAAAAAGGTTTTTAATTAATAACTCTTGTACCCTTTAAGCTAGAGCGACAAGCTTTTGCATGTATACTAGTATTAATAAGGGCAATAAGTCTGTGTTAATTTATTTTTTTGAATTTATCCAGAGGCGTGCCTAGACGGACAAAATATGTGAGGCTTAACACATTTTTGCCCCAAACTTTTTTATGTGTATTTTTTTTGGATTTTTTGTAATAAATATAGATTCATTCAGTAAAAATACATAAAAAATGTCATATAGTGTAACACTGTAGGAGCAACCGTTTAAAAAAATGCAATTAAGAGGAAGTAACATTTTGTGACACTAAAAATGTTAATTTTTAAAAGGCGAAGTGTTTTGGTGGTTTTTTAACAGAATCACCTCTTAAATTTCTCGAACTTATTTCTGAATAACCTTGTATACATAAAGTATGTAGCTCCAATAACCTAGGAATTTGATATTCGGTACATATACGAGTAATTTGTTTTAACGAAAATCTAGTTGGGGTATATTTTTTTTATATTTTTTTGCCAAAAAGTCAAAAGTATTTTTTTTAGAGATCCCTATTGAGTTGGGTATCATATGAAATTATAAAATTTTCAAAGAAGTGTTGTGTCCTAGAAAATTCTGAAAAAAAAACAAGGATTATAAACATAAAATAAACATTTAAGGAAAACTATAATTTTCATCGATTACTCGCCTAATATTTATAGTATGAAAAAATAAATAACCAAAAGAAGAATACGTGTTTTTGTAAAAAAAAATTATTTTTGACTTTTTGGTAAAAAAAACAAAATTTTAAAAATATAATTAACTACTATTACCTAATAAATGATTATTATTCCTAGACTAACTTTCTACATATAAGCCAAATTTCAGTTTCGATAGATATAATAGATAGATAGATAGATAGATAGAAAGTTTATTGTTTTAAATGAATTAACAAATCATATAAAAATGTACAGGAAAAAAATAAATATAAACGTATAAACTCCAAGAGAAAACAAAAAAGTATATGCAAAGAAATAAAGTACCCAAACTAAAAAAAATAAAAGTATATAAAAAAAATCTCAAAAAATCTCTAAAACCTACGTCTATTTTTTTATTTTTATTTACATGTTGAAAGGAAAGGAAATTTCAGTTTCTTAGGTTATATTGTTTTTCAAATAAACGGCTGTCACAGATGGACGAGCGGACAGACCGACAACCAAGCAACCACAGGAGGAGCTCATTTTCAATATGCAACAAGTCCATTTCTTAACTTTTTGGACTTTATTTTTAAAACGCAACAAGTCCAGCAAGTTAAGAAATGGACTTGTTGCATATTGAAAATAAGCTCCTTATATAAGGGTTCCGTTTTTAATTTTGAAAGGGTTGAATCCCAAAAATGTGTATAATTCAAAAGGGGTAAAAAAATATAATTCTGTAAACTAATCTGGGGATCAATTCTGAACGTAGATGTGATGTGATAAATTTCCGGCGAAACTATATTATCATATCACGCTTTTTTTACACATTTCAATATTTCGGTATTCACGAATTTCACGAGGACCGTTTATAATTTTTTTTATGAATTTTGCCTCAGTAAGTAAGGCTATTAAATGGATTTGTTCATTGTAAAAAAATACGTGGAGGCTCGTCGTTTTAGTTTTTAGCGTCTTGAAGATCTCTTAAGACCAGTATGGCCTCCAATACTTCATTTAACCCCTGTGTACTGAATTATTAAATTCTGATAATAAAAAATATTTTTTCGTAAAAATAAGCTAAAAATAGTAAGTAAAGTCAATACTAATGTATATTTTGTTTAAATTTTTATTTTGTACAAAAAATGGTATGTATCATTAAATGTCCAAACCAAATAATCCAATTTATTGTATGATTTCTTTATAAACAGTAGTATAATACAAAAAAAAGGAAATAATATAAAATATATAATAATAATAATAAGCAGTTTCATATAATTATAATTAATTAATTATAATTAATACTAACTAATTATTATTATTAATTTTGGAAACGTTCTTTAAACAATCAAAAAGTCCAAACCCTTCTTTTAAAAATCTAGTTTTTGAAAATTTATGTAAACATCATGTTTTCTACTTTATAGTTATAGATTACGTTTAATTAATAGAAGGGTTTTAAATTTAAATAGTTGTTTTTTATATTATTTTATTGACTTAGTGCTCTTTACTTGTAAGCCAACGTCGTGGGCCTACAAGTAAAAGGCACTAAGTCCATGTCTTTTTTCAAAATTAGTTAAATTAAACTACTTCAATTTTTCTTTATTTAACTGCAAATGAGACATTATTATGTCCAAACATGTCATTGCAATTTGCGGTAGTTTTTTTCCAAAAACAATTATTACAAAAATTAAAAAACAACAATGAAAGTTAAATTTTTCAATATCTCAATACCATGTTTTTAGACTTAGTGCTCTCTACTTGTAAGCCGACGTTATCATATCACCTAAATGAGAATCGCTACCCTGATTAATTAATACTTAAACAGTGGTATGCAGCTGCTTAAATATAAGTTGCCGAAATATATTTTTAGCCAAGTATATAGAGCTCAACGCGCCAATTGCTCTAAGCGCCCAAAACACATTTCTTTTTTTTTCTGATCAGTGTATGTATGTCACAAATATTTGACGAAAATAGATATACCTACAATATATAGGGTGATTCAGAAACAAACTACAAAGGTACCTACATCAAAAAATGTAAAAAACAGTTTCTATAAATGTTACTTCAAAAATTATTCCTGGTACAGGGTGTTTCAAAAAGAAGGTCAGCACTTGCAATACACATGTATAAGCCCTAATATAGAGGTCGTGTATCCTATTATAATATACGGCCCATTCCCAAATAACGCTAGTTAAAACTATTTAAAATGCAAAATAAAATATTGCTGCCAACAAAAGAGTACTTCCCCTGTAGGCGGCCTACAGTGGGCCTATTTTATTATAACAAAAAATCAAGTTTGAAAAAAAAATCAAAAGACGAAATTTTTGAAAATTCTTTTTCAAAACAAGAACTTGTCAAAAAAACAGTTTAAAAAAGACGAAAAAAAGAAAAAAAATACGAAAAATTTCTGAAAAACAAAACATACAAAATAAAAAAAAAATTAAAAAAGAATCAAAATTTTTCTTTTTTTAAAAAATGAAAAAAAAATTGTTTTTTTTTTAATTATGTTTTTTCATTTTTTTTTTCAACTTAACCCCTATTAATCTTTTATTTTTGGGGGGATCTTTCCCTCATAGAAAAGTTATCGTGTTAACAAAAATGTAACATCAGACGGACAGACGGACGGACTAACAGACGGACAAACACACAAACCGACAGACGGACTTTTTTAAAGTTTCTTATTTTTTCATTAAACACATTTTTATTGAAAAAATTTTTGTCTACGACTTTTTTTGGCGATTTTGGGAAATTCGAAACTACCGTATAATACTATTCTAGCGCTACGCGCTGTGAATAGAATACTAATTTCTTAAATAGATTAATTATAAAATGCAAAATGGGACCTAAAGAAAAATATTTAGGTATTTTTTCATAATATATTACCATGGTATACCTAATATTATTTCTCTTCAGGTTCCTCTTCACTTGACCACTCTCGAACAAAAAGCTAAATTTTTTATCCGTAAGGTTCATAAAGGAGATTTTGAGCTTTTTAGAAAAGCCAACATCAAAATAATGATTGAAGCTCATTTATATAAGTCACAAGGCAAATGTAGTATTTTTGATTTTTTTGAATTTTAAATATGTAAAAAGTTTTAAATTATGCACAAAAGCCAAAAATAAAATTTATCAAAAATATTAATATAGTAAAATATTCCTTGAATTATGGCTAAAATGTTATCTTATCTTTGATTTATATATATCATTGTTTATTATAATAATATTATTTAAAAAAATACGCATAGGTTTGTGCGTAGTTTTTTTTTTCATTACATTTACTTACTTATGTACCTATACAGCACGTCCGATGTGTATGCAAAAAATGTAAAAGTCCTATATTATCGACAGCTCAAGTCACATGGCTCTTCGGACGTCACTTGTACAGGGTTATTCTTTTACACCACCGTAACTTTTGAACGAGATTAGATATAAACTTTAAATTTCAAAGATGTATATCACACAAAAAAAAATATAATTTGCAATATTTTTTTAAAATTTTAATTGATGAGGCGGCAGGGGTGGAAACATTTTTGAAATGTCAACGTAGATCATGTGATATAATATATTACATATGATATTATCATTTTAAAGAGATTAATATTCTCCGTTTAGTAGTACAACTAGTTAGGTTACTATCATAGTTATTTTGTAATTTATTATTTTTTTTAAGGATTTTTTTTTCTTTAAATTTATTTATATTTTCAATATTTATTGCTTAAATATCCAAAATTTTACAATAAAATGATAAATCATTAGTCTTAAAATAATAATACACATTGTAGTCTTTATTTGGTCCATTTTGTAAGTTCCAAAATAAATTTTTTAAAAATATTGAAATATTTAAAAAAAAATCAATATCGAAAATTGCATCACTAATTTTGAAGAAAAAAATTTTTAAATTTTTTTTAAAAAAATAAATAAGTAGTTAGATGTTAAAATAAAAAAATAAGCTCTTCAAAATGATGTTTCACAAGACCTAGAGTACCATTTAAAATACTGCCCTCTAATGTCCCCTTGGCGCCGCAGCGCATTATCGAATAAACAATTAAGAAATATTGCAAATTATAGTTTTTTTTAATTTAAAATGTGAATATCAAACAACAAAAACTATAATTTTCAATATTTCTTAATTTTTTTTATTCGATAATGCGCTGCGGCGCCAAGGGGGCAGTTTATATCTCATTCCGTTCAAAATTACCATTTAAAAGAATAATAAAAGAATAATAAAAGAATAATTAGAAAGAAAGAATATTAAAAGAATAATAAAGAATAATAAAAGAATAATTAGAAAGAAGGAATATTAAAAGAATAATAAAAGAATAATTAGAAAGAAAGAATATTAAAAGAATAATAAAAGAATAATTAGAAAGAAAGAATATTAAAAGAATAATAAAGGAATAATAAAAGAATAATTAGAAAGAAAGAATATTAAAAGAATAATAAAAGAATAATAAAAGAATAATAAAAGAATAATTAGAAAGAAAGAATATTAAAAGAATAATAAAAGAATATTTAGAAAGAAAGAATATTAAAAGAATAATAAAAGAATAATAAAAGAATAATAAAAGAATAATTAGAAAGAAAGAATATTAAAAGAATATTAAAAGAATAATAAAAGAATAATTAGAAAGAAAGAATATTAAAAGAATATTAAAAGAATAATAAAAGAATAATAAAAGAATAATAAAAGAATAATTAGAAAGAAAGAATATTAAAAGAATAATAAAAGAATAATTAGAAAGAATATTAAAAGAATAATAAAAGAATAATAAAAGAATAATAAAAGAATAATAAAAGAATAATTAGAAAGAAAGAATATTAAAAGAATAATAAAAGAATAATAAAAGAATAATTAGAAAGAAAGAATATTAAAAGAATATTAAAAGAATAATAAAAGAATAATAAAAGAATAATTAGAAAGAAAGAATATTAAAAGAATATTAAAAGAATAATAAAAGAATAATTAGAAAGAAAGAATATTAAAAGAATATTAAAAGAATAATAAAAGAATAATAAAAGAATAATTAGAAAGAAAGAATATTAAAAGAATATTAAAAGAATATTAAAAGAATATTAAAAGAATAATAAAAGAATAATAAAAGAATAATAAAAGAATAATTAGAAAGAAAGAATATTAAAAGAATAATAAAAGAATAATAATATAAGTTACGTCCAAAGAGCCATCGTGGCTCATATCAGCCATGTGACTGTGCCGATAATACAGGACTGTCCATATATTACGTAACTCGCCTAGGGGGGGGGTCAGAGAAATTGTTACAGTTTGTGACAGGGGGTCTAGGTAAACGTTACGTAACGGAATTTAATAAATTTAATGTTTATTTCCTAAGCTCGGCAGATGTATTAGTGGCCCATAATTCTCTTTTTCACACAAAATTTGACGAAACTATGCATATTTAAATAATATTGTATCAGTAAAAAAAACTGTTGACATTGATATTAAAAAAAATCTTACGGCCCTGTTCTTGCGTGATCTTTCCGATGAATCATCGGCGATGATACATTTTCGCGTGGATGTGTACTCACAGAACACCAATGTGTGTACTATTTTGTATACCTGTGCATAAACAATATACGTGTTATATTTGACACTCAGTGTAAAAAGAGGTACCTAGTATTTTTTCCCTGTGTTATATTGTTTATGAATATTTTTTTAAAGTTTGAGTGATTTTTTCGTGTAAATTTTTTTAAGGTTATGTTATACTATATTTTAGGTTCATTTTTGTTTTGTCGAGAAAAACGAATCAATAGTGAGAATACAGTTAAATTTATTGAGAAACTAAATTTTTATATTGTTACGCGTTAACCCGGGGGGGGGGGGTGTTGGTAAATGTGACAGTTTGTTACACAGTTGGGGAGGGGGTAAATTTTTTTGAAAAATTGCGTTACGTAATATATGAACAGCCTCTAAGTAAATGTTATGAAAAAAATTTAAAAAAAACTACGCAGAAACCTAACGCGTATTTGTTGTATTAATAAACAATGATACTTATTAATCAGATAAGATAACATTTTTGCCATAATTAAAAGAATATATTACTATATTATTATTTTTGATAATTCTTATTTTTGTGTTTTGTGCATAATTTAAAACTTTTTACATATTCAAAAAAATGATAAATACTCCATTTTCCTTGTGACAGTACTTGGAATAACCCTTATTATATATAGATTATATTATAATACTTACACGTCGAAAGTACCTTATATCTAGACCTGAGTATTAAAAGGGCCAATCTCCATTTGTCAATAGCAGCGTTTTCACGTCAACTATGATGTAATATTTTGAAAACGCTGCTATTGACAAATGGAGATTGGTCCTTTCAACACTCAGGCCTAGATATAAGGGCCACTTGCACCAAATCTTAAACTGGGATTATGTCAACTAAACTGAGTTTAAGTTAAAAATACTGCATTCTGATTGGTTGACCGTCCATTTAATCCAAGTTTAAAGTTAAACCATCTTTGGTGCAAGTGGCCCTAAGAAACACGAAGGTCGTAACTTATAAACATATAATACACATCGGACGTAACGAATAGTATCTACACGTCGGACGTGTATTTATTTCGAAATTATGTATGTAGTACCTGTGCTATAACTATCTGAATAAAAAAAAGTCCTATTTTTTATGATTACCAGTAGTCGGCGAATTTCCAGTACTCGCATAGGCGCCGCGTCGACTCTAGCATCGAGGCGAGGTTTTAAATATTTACATTTTTATTTCTTTTTATCTTGATTTTTTTTAATGATTTCATTTAAACGAGTAAGGTGGGAAAAAAGTTGTCGATAAATAAAAATTAACAACTTTCGTATTCTTAAAAGATAAAAATCGAATGTCGGATTTTTATTTGAAAAACACAGATATATATATACGTATGTATAGTTAATATGTATAGTCAATATTGTTGTGGGTAACAAATTAGTCATCAAATGTTTCGATTTAGTGACCTTTATAAAAATTTACCTTATTATTCGCAAAATTATTCCGTAAGTCTATGTTTCTGTGTTTATTTTTAACGTTGATGAGTCATAACTGAGTTTACGCCGACTACTGATTATTACATATCTATTTATCTACATATTGCACATACCACGTACTAAATACGGCCCAGGACATATACGTCCGTGTAACATGAGGAGCCAATAGGATAGGACATAGCCACTGCGTTTTTAAAATTAGTTAATATTGTTAGTAACATTTTTGAGAAAACCGTGTGACTGATTTTTTAATCACTAACCACTTAGCTCGAATCATTAAATTAAAAGTGACACTTTTGTTAAGAGTTTGTCTTTTGTTTTATTTTGGCGGGCTGCAGTCCACCAAAGTACTTTTGCGGTCCCTTATGGAAAATTGTCAGATAACTGACATAACTAAATTAAAACTAATTTTACTTATTATTTTTGTTTTTTTTTGTTTAAAATATGTTTACAAGCGAATAAAAAATAGCGTATGATACACGGACGAGAAATAAATCTCGGTCTTACGCGGTTGTGAATCTCGGCTCACGCCTCGATTCACAATCTCCGAAACATTATTATACTATTTTTAAATGACAATACAATAATGAGTAATTTAATTATACACTTATTGATCAAATAATAGTATATAAAGTACTAGTTTCATAACATACGTTTTTAGCGCACGAGTACAAGTTTAGAAAACGAGCCGCTTGCGGAAAGTTTTCTAAAGTACTAGTGCGCTAAAAACGTGTTATGAAACGAGTGCTTTATACAGTTTTTTCTATTTTGCTCTAAAATTTAAAAAACTTACATTTAAATTGATGACTGATTTAGGGATTTTTGTTTTGGATTGGCATTACAGTTTACACCATGTTTAAAATTCTAAGAACAAATGATATTTTGATATATTTTATAGTCATCTCTTCTCTTTTTCACTGCAATTTTAACACGGTAAAAATAACCTAAACACAACATTTTGTAGAAAATTCAACTTTAAAGCGACATTGACATTTGCACGGAAAACGTCAAGTGATAGGCTGTTGCCAACCCAAAAGAAGAAAAAGTACAGACCTCTTATGGGCCTATAAGAACACGCAAAACGCGTGTGATTATGAGCTTATAAGAGTCGCAAAATAGAAAAATTAATAATTAATTTTCTTTTTTATATTTTTGCAATTTTGGCCAAGACGCAAATTCTAATTAGTGCTTGCGCCTTCGCCAAAAGTGTAATTACCTATTGGGGCAAAATACAAATTAATTAATTCTAAATTTTATCAAAGTAAACATGTAGATTAGATTTTTTTATAAAGTTATTTAATAAAACCAAAATTTTGGAATACCTCGATCCAAGCTGTGTTCATGAAAATTTAATCTGTCTATTTCACAAACTAGGCCAATCAAAACCTTGAATTTTTAGTTTCTTGACCAATCAGATCAAAATGAATCTGATAATTTTTGCACATATTCAATTATCACTTGGTTACTATGGAAACAAGAAACTGACAGTTACTGACATCTTAATAAATGTTATATTTTTGCAAAATGTGTTTTTAATTTGTGAAGCTTATCTTTAGTTGATTTATTTTTATTGATAAGCAATTTACGGGTGGAAACAACCGTTATTTTATTTATATTCAGTTGAAAACTAAACTTTTTAAACAAAAACAGCAATGATTTTTATTTAAATGCTAAAATATTTGATAACAACTATTTTATTGGAATAATCTTAAGCATAAAATATCCCTTAAGCAAAGTTTAGACTTGCCAACATTCGCGAACAAGTGAACATGGTTTTAAAAAGCGCGGAAAACTTGACATTTAAAATTTTAATTATAGTTGTAAAGTAATGTTGTTGTTTAGTTCTTAAATTTTTAATTTAAATATGAAACAACATTAAACATGGTAAAATTATATACTTCCTTATTTTGTTTGTGAAATAGTCTTTCAAAATACCATTCATGCATGTTGAATTATACATAATTTTTTTACTGTATATAAAAAAACATATTGCATTTTTCCTCAAAAAATTTTAACACGAAAATGCACTCAAACAATTGCTAAGCAAAATATTTTATAAATACAGTAAAAAAATTATAGATAATTCAACATGCACTTATGATATTACTACTGAAAATTTAAAGAAAAAAAAACGGCAATGTCTCGAAAACCGCACGATAATTTTTTTTTTGTAGTTTCAGATTTGGCACGTAAATTGATCAAATTATCTCAAAAAATGTGTAATTTATGGGGGTAAGAAACCTTGTAGAGTTATTTATCTGTGAAATGCAATTGTAGTCTAGAAAAATTATATTAGGTCATTGAAAACTATAAAACAAACATACAATGTCAATGAGCGTGACTAAATTAAAAGAAGGTTGGAATCTACCTTGTAAAAAGGTCCCTTTATGACTATAAATAAATATAAATACAAATACAAATACAAATCTAATATTTTATTATTTATTAGTTTATTCTCATTTAAATTAATACACATTATACTCTTCACAGCTTTTGAACTGAAAGAGCATTTTTATAGTTATCAACTTCCGAATAACTTAAATATCCATTTGTTGACCGTCCGTCTGTCGGTCTGCCGTCCATTCGTGTGTCACAAAATGACTTACATAACATTTTTTTAAAGGAAGATCACTACTGTTTTTTTTTTAAATGACATAAAAAATTAAAAAGTTTAAAGAGAAGCAACTTTTTTTAATATTATAAAAAGAAGCTAATGTCCGTCCGTCTGTCAGCCTGCCGTCTATCCGTGTGTCACAAAATGTGACTTACATAACATTTTTTTAAAGGAAGATCACTACTCTATTTTTTAAATGACATAAAAAATTAAAAAGTTGAAAGAGAAGCAACTTTTTTTAATATTATAAAAAGAAGAAGCAAATGTCCTATAAACTCCAAATTTCCAGAAAACATTACAAATTTCATTGTTTTCAAGTGGCAAAGTTGGCAAATATATAAATAAATGTTGCATTTAAGGAAGATAATACAACAATGCTGCATGAAAATATCTCTTGCACTCAAGCCAAATACCCATAATGATTGAGCACCAGCTTATAGTGACTTTCAAACAACTGTTTGTTCAACCATTTTAAAGTGGGCACTTTTCTCACCCCCCCTCATAGGTTTTCTTCTTTTATAGAAATTGAACAAACTATTATTTCTGCTACCTAGCTCAATATAAGGCAACTAGAGATAAATTTCACAATTCATGATAATTGGTCACAAGCCTACATGTCACAAAGACAGCAACCATATTGTTTGACACACGGTTCTAAAGCTATTGAAGAATGTGGCAAAACATGATAAAGCAATATACCTACTTGAATATAAAATCTAACTAAAAACACATTCACGTTGAATTCGCTTTAATTGGAGCGTTTTTAGATCCTACCTCCCCCTTTCTTCGTATGTTTCTTTATTATTATTAATATTATTATTATTATTATTATTATTATTATTATTATTATTATTATTATTATTATTATTATTATACTGTGCAGTCGGCCACAAGTCTCGATGCCACATAGCACAAATAAAAAATTGTCTTTTACTGCGGGGACTCTAACCTAAAAAAAAACACTCAGTGACGAAGACGAAGACGAAGAAGTTAAAGCGGGCGCTACGGTATAAAAAAAGCGCTCGAGTGCTTCGAAGAAGTCCTATCAAATTGGGAAGAATATAATTTTAAAGTTTAGGTGAAAGAAGAGTGTACTATGAACTGCGAAGCGTTACATATCTTCATGGTTTATTAGTTAGTTTTATTCAGTTAGAACAAAACGGGGGTCACCTCAACATTGTGCGATTGCCAATAACGTTTAAAGCGAGCTTGTTATTATAATAGAAATAAAAAGTCCTGAAGATTCTATTCTCTTGTAATCAATACTAGGGACAATGGATCTAGATCCTCTGCGCCCCACAGTCATAACCCAAACATATTCAGTAGTGACACGGTCTATACTCTACGTCAATTATTACTTTTTATTGCTTTATTCTACATTGTTTACATTAATGATCTAACCAATTAGAATCAAGCATTTTTTAAATTAATGCAATGTAAGGTACCAAATTTGAAATTTTACTATTAAATCATTTGACAATTAACCTTACTTTTTGCGAATTGTCTGTTTGAAATGTCCAATTTTTATATTTTAGGATATTTTAAAGCTTATCGGCAACGCCGCTCATGTGCGGCTTGGCAACAGCGGAAAAAGTGCGTTGCTTTTTAAAGTAGACAGTTTTATTTGTCAGTGTCAGTACTTGGTTTAGAATTTATTTGGCCATAACTAAAAAAGGACCGCCACCTAAGATGATGACTAAAAATAAATATTCCGGATGCCTTCAGTTCGAAAGGGGAGGGAGTAAACTTAACCAAAATTGTATTACATAATTTGTGGACAATATAATATTACACAGCCCCATAAAAAAAAATCAGCTACCAGAGCTAAACCACCATACCTATACGTTTTTGAGCTCGCTGAATCCGAATTCGGGGTAGTTAGCCCGGGTTGAAGAATTTTTGTTGCCCGATTTAATGTTTTTTTTCTCATTTTGACCTTCGCTTGACCTGATGTGGTCAAACTGACCTCGGATTCAGATTCAGCCACCCCAAAAATGTCTGATAGTAGAGGTTTTTTCCGATCCAATGGTTTTTTCTAATTTTGACCTTGACTTGACCTTGATCCTGACCTAATGGGGTCAAACTGACCTCGGATTCAGATTCAGCTACCCCAAAAATGTCTGAGAGTAGAGGTTTTCTCCGATCCAATGGTTTTTTCTCATTTTGACCTTGACTTGACCTTGATCCTAACCTAATGGGACCCCGGATTAGGATTCAGCGACCTCAAAAACGTATAGATATGGTGGTTTAGCTCGGATAGCAGATTTTGTGGGGCTGTGTTATTTATAAATACTTTATAAAACTTATTCATATTTCCTAGACGCTAATAAATTTCAACCACAATAATTGATATTGACAACTGCATTAAATTTATTACATAAATGTCCAGTATCGTGATACTATCTTCAATTAACGTCGTCAATGCTAAATGAATTTTTAAGACGAAAATATAACATTTTAGCGAGTTGGTGACGTATTACAAACAACTTCTGACGTTAAAAATTTTATTTACTTGGCTCAAAAGCATATTTACACCGAACTACGTAGAGCGTAGTTACGAGGGGCCATTCATTTTTTCAATAAAAAAAGCATATCGTCGTTAGTTGTAAACAACGTTGTAATTAAAAGCTGTTTTTACCGTATGGTGACCAATTTTTGGTCTTATATAATAGTAATAATAAAAGTACTAGTTATGAAACGTGTTATGAAACTAGTGCTTTATACAATTTTTTCTTTTTGTTTGCAGTGGCATTACAATTTTCGCTATGTTTGAAATTCATAGAACAAACGATATTTTGATATATTTTATAGTCAGCTCTTCTCTTTTTTACTGCAAGTAACCAAGCTACAATTTTAACACGGTAAAAATTAACTTAAAACATAATTGGTGTTGTCATTTGCACGGAAAACGCCAAGCGATTGTCTTTTGTCCTGTATTGCCAACCCAAAAGAAAAAAAAGTACAAACCTCTTATAGACCTATAAGAACACACAATATGCGTGTGATTATGAGCTTATAAGAGTTGCAAAATAGAAAATAGTTATATTAGTACCGTCAACTGGGGTGACTTCGGACGGTGTGGGTGACTTCGGACACTTTTTCGCAAAGCCCTCTGAACCAAATCACGTGTGCGCAAGTTATGGGGTGGTGTCAAAAAACTAATAACTCTTCTCTCTAGAATAGGCATTGCATGTGGAGCTATGTAATACACAATGTGTACAATAATGAAATTAACAATAATAATAATTGTCTTATCTACAATTAACCGGATTGAATTAGCCTTATAGTCTCCCACTCTTTAAAATTAATTTAAACAAATAGAAAGATACAAGTTAAAAAAAAATTATTTTAAATTTGTATCAAGGATTTTTTTTATTTCTACAAGCAGGTCACAGTCTCACAAAAAAATAAAAAAATGTCAATTACTCTTAACCAGACTCTATTTTTACAAGCTTTTATTTAACTTGAAATGTTGTTTGTTGTTAGTATGGATGTATGTTTGCTTAGAGCAAATCTTCCAAATGCTTTTTCGACCACTTAGAATATAAATAGAAAGCTTAAATTTGATACACATGCTTAAAACTTACCCCGCAACCCCCCACCCCTAAAATTAAAAAAAAAAAACTCATTTTTTACCCACACAAGATAATTTAAAACTAAAATTAGGTTACATACTCAATGCATTTTATGAAAAAATAGTTTTTAACATTTTTTGACCAATTTAAAATTATTTTTCATATAAGTGCTATTAATAAAATAGGATTATAATTGCCTTAATTGTAACCAAAAAACGCTAAAAATAGGAGTTTTACCCCATTCTTACCCCCTTATCCCCAATCGTTTTCCCCCAAAATCTAATCAGCTCTTTGAAATACGATAAGAAACAATATGCAAAAAACCGCTTGTCGATATCTTATTTAGAAATGGAGTTATTGAGTTTACAGACAGGACGAAAAAATTTTTTTCACTGATTTCGACTTAGAAAGGTCTAAAAGTCGAGAAATGTGAAGAAAACATGGTCAGAGATTTTGACTTTTGGGCGAAGATTTCAATACATCGGCACTCTTAGTAGCACTAAGTGCCGATGTAAAAATACCTAAGAAAAATATAGTCTGCTTTATTAAGAATTACTATTGTAATTCAACTTTTTTTTTGTGGGTCGGTGTAATTAAATGCATTTTGCCACTTTTGTCTTTTGATCAGCATCAGGCTAAAAATATTATTTTACCCTTACAACGCTATTTTGATTTGAAAGTTTTAAAATGATTCAGTTCAGCAGCCCACTATTTGTAAAAGTAGTGCGTAAAATCGGTAGGTACGAAAACATTCATTATTACAAAATCACGTTATATAAATACGATAAAAACCTAACATTTGCTCTATAATATAAACAAATATTTTTGTGGTGATCAGTCAAAAAATATATATAAGTAGCGAATCTAAAATTAGACTAATAGCCCAGTCGACGTACATCAAGACGGCTAAATTGATAGGATATGAGCGAAGTTTGGGATTTTTGGGTTTTTGAGGGTGCTCTTTCATTTAATAATAAAACAAAAATCTTTAAAAATTGGGCCATTGGTTAAAGAGGAGTACTTAGTCAATGATTGGGCTGTTTTAGGATCTTTTTTTAAGTCCGTAAATATTAAATTTATATTTAAAAAAATAATAACTAAATCCTAGGTACTGTAGTTACTTAGTTAAGATTTGAAAAAAATGCTCTTTATTAGCTTTAAATATATCGTTCCATACTAACTTGGACAAGCTGAATCAAAATCTAAAATTAATTTTGCTCTAACTCAAATAACTGCCCACGAATAGCATGTAACTTTTTTTTAATATATTTTTGGAGATATAGCAAACTTATCGGAAGTTTGGGCAAACCCGATTGAAAATTTGGATTCAAGATTTTAAGCTGATCAGTGACAACCATCCTAGAACAATTTTGGAATCTCGCATATATGTGCGAAAATTTGTGTGTTTGTGAAAATTTCCCTGTTGCAACCACACAGATTTGTAGGGAAATCTGTGTAAATTTTTGGTAATTTCCCAATGTGAACCACGCGGATTTGTAGGTAAATTTTCCATATAGAACCATATAATGTTTATGGCCCATTTTTATACAGTTCCATATGGAAAATTTACGTTAAAAAATGCGAAAACGATCCCATTTTGTAAGGCGCTCCATGTCGGATGATTCAGGATGGTCTTGAACTTTTATTTTATTTTTAAATGAAAAAGTACCCCAAAACTCCTAAAACCCCAACTTCTCTTATGTTCTATCGACTGGGCTATAACCTAAAAATAGTTGGCAGAATGGAAGTTTACGGGATATTGATTAAAATTTAATGCACGTGGATAAAATATTAATGAAAATGAGCTAATACAAAAGTTGTAGTGACCGTTAAAGAAGTACCCATATTATAGAGGCAAAACGCGTAAAATCTGCCAACTTTTTTCATTTATTGAAGCTATGTCCTAAGATTAGTTTGAAAGGACAGCTCTTCACCCCACACTACCGCTAGAAATGAATTTTAATACAATTTTAAAACCCTACATCCTTTTTCATTTGTGCACAGACTTCCATTCTGCCTGCCTTACACCTTCCCCTCCAAAATGGTAAGATTTTCTCTTAAAATTTGGAACAGATACTTTTTACTGTTGTATTAAGAATAAACTAATCTTTGGACGTAGATGGTAATATAGAATTTAAAACAAAACTAACCAAGCAACACAAAGTTATATTTTTTATAAAATGTGCGCTTATTAAACGTTTATTATACGTAAACTCGGTGATTGTGGAATACCCATTTGTTTTAAAAGAAAAAAAACTTAAAATTATAGAGGAATATTTTTTTTAAATAAACATAGAATAAATATAGTACAAGGTGGCCCATAAATCACTTTACCATTTAAACAATGAATAACTTTTTTGTTTGTCAAATTTTTTTTATTTGTTTCTTTGACAATATAGAGTACAGGAAATAGAATTTTTTAACTATGTATGAAAAATCATGTCTTTTAAATGACGTCCATTTTCCGCTTTGCAATCACGGGTTCTTTTCACGACATTTTCTATGACGGCTCTTAACATGTATGGCTCCAGCTAGTATCGTGCATCATTTTGTAGAGTGGAGGACATGCCAGAAACATGGCGCCAGCAAGATGAGGCAACTGCCCATGCGGCCAGAGCCACAATGTAGCTTTTAAGGAAGATTTTCGAAGAGCGAATAAGGGTATATCCACAGTCTCGCATAAGAACGTATACATAAGAATACGATACAGTGATTGGCTTGATGTGCTGCCATGTATCTTGTAAACCAATCACGGCATCGCATTCTTATGTGTTACGTTCTTATGCAAGCTTCTGAATAGGCCTTAATTTCACGAAATTCGGGTTTTCATTTTCCTTCACGATCGCCCGATTTGACACCACCGCACTTTTTTCTTTAGGGCTACTTGAAAGATCGGCTGTATGTCAACAAGCCCAGGACTATTCAACAGCTTAAGCTAGACATGTTAGGAGCCGTCATGAAAAATGTCGTGAAAAGAGCCCGTGCTTGCAAAGCGCAAAATTAACGTAATTTAAAAGACATTTCATACATAGTTAAAAAAAATCATTTCTTGTACTCTATATTATAAAAGGAATAAATTAAAATAAATGTCAAACAAAAAAGTTATTCAATTTTTAAATGGTAAAGTAACTTATGGGTCACCCAATAGAGTTAAGAGAACCTTAAAAATAACGAGGCGTCTCGACATGCAATAAAATTAACAATTAAACTATCTCTGTTACATGGGCGTCGTTTAAGACGGTTATGGTCCCCCAGAATTCAAAAAATACATAAAAACAATTGGAATTATCTCAGCTTTTGGGCCAAAAGTTTTGGCCCCCAACAAGATAAACGTAGTTTTCCCTGGCAGTATCTTCTAAACTAGACAAAATAGAGAAGAAAACCCAGAAGTTTATGTAAATTCTGTTTAGTGCGGTATTTGTAAATTGAATTTAATTGAAGCGCTCAAAAAATTCACAGGACGAAAATGCGCCATCTCTTATTGGATCTACTGAAGGTGAAATATTAAATCAAATTAAATCATTTATTTCCTTTCTACAAAAATTACATAGTTAATTTATAAATACAAATAATATTAATAAGATAAACCTAAGATATTGGGGATTAATTAATAGCATTATTAATCACATAATTAAAAATATATTTTTGCACGACCAAGACTAAACCTAATTTTACGCTTTCATTTTCGGGACTAATCTTGCCGTTTTTCTCCCTAGGGAATAAAAATCACGGCAACCTTGATAATATTAAAATATTATACCTACTGTGTGCTTTGCTGGTTCAAAAATTAGGTTTGGTGGTGTTTTGTAATAAATTAGCGATTCAAACCAATTTATTTGATTTTAACAAAGAAAACCTTTAAAAATAACATTGTTATAACAATTTATACATAATTTATAACAAAATTTATCATCTTCGTCCATTTTTTTGACGCTTGTGTCAACCATATTAAAAAACAATTGAAATCGCGATAGCCATGAAACTGACTTTTCGCAATTTACAGGCATCTTGATTAAATTACGAAAATAAAACAACCGATTTTAGACGCGTGGTATTTAATTTTAATTTTATCTACCTACCTAAATTATGTTTGGTCCTGCAAAAATAGTGTATATACCTCAGGACTAAACTTGGCTGTTTTAGTCCCTTGCATTTCTGTTTCCCTCGCTCGCTACGCTCGCTCAGGAAACACTAATGCAGCGGGACTAAAACAGCCAGTTTAGTCCCTTGGTATATAAATAACTATTATTGTGTATCACCGCTTGTGTGTGATACACAATCTTAGAATAAATTTGTCTTTATGTAATTTACAAACAAAAAAAAACTGTTACACATTGATACTAAACAAAAAAAAATTGTAATAACAATAATAAAAAAGTAATAATATTTATTTAACGGACAGATTCAGGAGAGGAAAACCTCACTAAATAACGCTGAGGAATAGAAACAAAAGAAAAACAAAAACAAAACAAAAATAAATTAAAATTTTGTTTTTTCAGCTTATTATAAGAATTATATATAGTTCGTTGAAATTGAAAAAACGATGTGGGAGTTATTGGACACCAAACTCGGGCAAAATTTTAGTTGCGCCACTTTTTTTTTGAGTTACGTGTACCTATTATAACCGTCTTAATTATAACTCTCTTTTCCATTCAAGTTATTACTGTTTCTATTTTCGTCCTTTGATTATTTTATACCACAGCATCCATATATCCGCAGTGCGCTATGTTAAGTCGTCACTGGCCACAACATTTTGCCAAATCGGTACCTGAATGAATCATGTTTTTAATTTTTGCCAAAACAGCTGGAATGTCATAACATTGTGTTTTTTATATTTTTTATTTTAACTTGGCAGTTAAATGAGATAAAACTGATTTTTATTTTTAATAATATGTATAATATTATGTTGACAGTATAAATTAACAGAAATACAGTAATACTTTAAAAGTTTTAATTATACATTTAAGTTGTATTTAAGTATAACTGAAATTAACTCGCGGGTTCTACATTTAAAATCATATTTCATCTATTAATATTACACAACATATTTTTTAGACACGTGTATATATTTTTTTACTCAGAATGATCCATCATACATATTTTATATTAATTAATTTATTTAAATTGTGACAAAAAAATCTAAAAATAAAAAAAAATAAAATAGCAGCTGTCACATAAATTTATTAATAAGTATTGATGTTTTTTTTGTGGGTACTGGGTTTTAGAGAAAAAAAGTTTATATAAACATGCGTAAATGTATATTATAGATTTAGATAAGTATAATACGTATTAGTCCAGTCAAATAATAAATGTAAATTGCAATAAATGTACACGGACTAATATTTTAAAAGGTAGTAGTGGATGGTTACAGAACACTCCTGTTAGTTTTTCACCGGGTGATTTGCCTAAGGGGTGTCCGCTATCTTGAATTTTAGGGCTGGGTGGCTTAATATGCATCTTAAGATAAAAATGCATATAACCAATTTTATTAAGGAGGAAATTCCCAACAATTTTTGTTAATATGATTTTTTTTAATATTAATAACAATCGCGTTAATTTAAAAATAGCCGTGTTGGAGGTGAAATAGTTTTTTTTTTTTCATTTTTCGTCCAAATTATTCATCGGACGATAAAAGTGGTTATAAGCAAACTTGTAGCTCTTGAAATTCTCTATAAGTTTTTTCCGATGAATAATTTGGTTGAAAATCGAAAAAAACAATTTTACCCCCAACATGGCCATATTTGTAAATTTATAACTCGATTGTTATTAATATAATAAAAAAATGATCCAAACGAAACTTATTGGAATTTTTTTCCTTAGCAAAATTGGTTATATAGATTTTTATCGTAAGATGCATATTTAGCGAGATAACCGCACTCACCCTAAAATTTAAGATAGCGGACTTCCCTTACGCAAATCACTCGGTGAAAAACTAAGAGTGTTCTGTTACTATCCAATTATGAGCCCGTGTACATTTATTGCAATTTAAAACAGGAATTTTTCGTTATTTCACTGGACTATATCTAAAAAGGCTTACTTTAGAAGATATGGATATTTGCTCGGTAAAATTTAGTCAGTCCGGCTCTGAGTTAAGCCAAATTTCAATATATTTTAATCGAAGATATACTTATGAAACCCTGAATGAATTGTTTGTATGCATTATTTTTAGATAATTGGCAATAATAATGACTTTAATCATTATTTATACGCATCAAGGTAATTATAATAGTAGATATATGCACGTGGAAATAAATATTAAATAAATGTTTCCTGTTTATATAATAATAGTGATAAACTCTTTACGAAAAATTTTACTGCTATAGTGACATAATAATGGCCCATTATTGATAGAACATGTAAACTACATGTTGTTTTATAGCCAAAATGTCCTTTTTAGAAATATTGTTACAAGCTGTACGGGCAGGGCCGGATTTACCAAACTTTCCGCCTCATAGGCTATAGATAACATACATAGGGGTGACAACATGGGTGGGCGCCAATAAATATTTACATTTTTGCATTCCTCAGAAGTATGGTTTAAAAGAAAACATACATTATGTTTAGACAATGATTACTTGACATTTAACATAATTATAAATTATACATAAGACAAAAATACTAGGAATTTCCTAGTAGGAAAATATATTTTCATCATCCAAGAACTCCTGGATATTATAGTAGGCTTTTTTATAAGCACCGTTATGAGTTTTGTTTTAAATTTTCTTGAATGCAACAACTGAAAATTCGCCGGTATTTTATTTATAAATATAGAGCAATAATTATGGCTCTATATTTCTAATAATAGTTTAGACCAAAACGACTAGACTTAAGTCTTAAATGTGTAACGAGTTTTCTTGGGGAACTATAAAATAAAGTTATTAGACTGGGCACTTGTTCCCAAGGTACTCGAGTGCGGACGGCTAGCAGGCATCAGCGGGGCAATTGGGCAATGAGTCGGCAAATATGGTAGGCCTTGAGCGCCAGGAGTTTTGAAAAACAAAACAATAAACTATAGTATGAGTAAAAAACTCCAAATACTCATATCGGTTAAATATATATATATATATATATCCAAAAATACCATGTGTAGGGTTGGTAACAGTAACTAAAAACAGTATATAATTAATGGCATACTTTTAATAAAATAAAATATATTACATACGTATGTATGCATAGTCGAAAATATGCATATTAGCAAAACTTAAAATTGTTTGTACTTAAATAGTTAATAATTACATTTTCTGAAAATTAAACATAGAAAAATAGGTATATCCATTAAGGATTTACGGTACTTAATCGGGTAATAGCTATTATTCCGTTACAAATAAAAATATTAAGCATAAGAACAAATTTCATTACTTTCAAGAACCTTTCGTTAAGTTTAAAAATTAAACTTAAATCTTAATAAAATTTGTCCTGTGCTTTAAATTGAATTTAACTGATACATATCTGTTTAAAATCCTGGATTTTCAAAAACATTGTCTGTCGGTACTTCAGACGTAGCATCCAGCCTCTCGAACAAAGCTCGGATATGATACTGACAACATATGTCAACACTGCAGCATAAACACCGTTAGCGGCTCAGAGTATACTTCAACAAAAATCAGAATAGCGGTCCTGAACTTCGGAACTACCCATAGGCATCCTTCTATAGATATATAGGTCAATAGGTTACAATTTTCCCCATAGCTGTCGGTCAAGGTCACAACAAAAATCTTAGGCCTTAAGCACAATTTTAGCCACAATTAAAACTTCAGCTACAACGAAAAACTTCGGTCGAAAAGAAAAACCCTGAAACAATAGGCCTAAGTAAGTAAAAGCCTTTGGTTTAAAAACGAAATATACGAACCCTTTCTCGAAGAGGTTTTTCTTATTATTCCAAATTGACAAAAACAAATCAGCCATAGGTCGTTTTTTTGGATTTTGATAGAGTCTTAATCACTCGAGAAGATTGGAATCATTTTTATCAGCGAAATACTTCAGTTAAGCAACACAAAATGCATATCAATACATAGCACAATAGATGCACTATCTAAATCACTTAATTTAAACTGATTTTATCATAATATCTAATGGATGATTCCAGATAAACATCTCGCAGACCTTTCCGCTCGGGCCATTAAAAATCTATGCCGGAAATCTCTTCCGAATTCAAATTTCTCCACCCAAATCGAATAGTCTAGAAAACTAAGAGCGATGGACTTATATGGACTAAACTATCACAGATAAAGATAGCCAACGGAAACGCTCCTGAAACCTGCAAGTTCAAGTTACGACATACTCTAGTATATCTGTTCACTCCAATCCTACAGCGGTTGAATTATCCAGGCGAACCTAGTTCAGACATACGTAACACTGACTGACATAACCTAATATCTGCCAAACAGTTATTTAAAAATAAACAATAATATTAAGAATAATGTTTATATTTCGAAAAATTGATGAGACACATTATAAATGTGGTGTGCTTAAGTTAATATTACAGTGGAGCCATAATACTATAAATACTAGTGTAGGAATAAGCTTTTGTTTACTACTTTAGAAACAAAGTTATGAGATATTACTTATATAAAACCACAGGACAAGGATTACTAACTGAAATTACAATACAAGGCAAGTTATTAACTAACTATAAGTTAATCCCAACTCGGATAATGAATAAGCAAAGAAATTATGTTATTAGGACCATTTGTACCACTCGTAACACAAGTTTGCTAATATACCCCCAAAACAAAAGTAAGTATTCTATGTATTCTAAATAATAAAGAATGTGGCATTTTACACATGCTACAAATGTTCGAGATGAATTTTGGTTTTGTTTCTTGTATTATAGTTGGGTATGTCTGAATGGCTTTTATAATCTTTTAAATTTAACAGAGCCTCACAGGTGCCCTCCACTATATCCTTTACCCTCCAGGGTGTCACAATTGTGACTTTATTTCTTTTCTTTTTTTTTCTTTAAGACAATATTAATCCGAAATATTTTTATAGGCTTTCTATGTACGCAAACAAATATGCAAATTTAATTCAGTATAATACAGCTCTCCTGCAACTCTAAGGAAACAAAAACCCGAGCAAAAACTCAAAAAAATTGGTTTATTTTTTATTTTATTTTTCTTCTTTTTAGGCATAGCAAATATAAAAAAAGCACAATTAAATCGAAAATTTATCATTAGTTTAGTCTCGGGAGGGTAAACCATACGACCTAAATTTGTCGTCAACTAAAAATTTGCCGCCCTCTAAAATCGGTCGCCCTGGGAAATTGCCTAATGGGAAATTGATCATTGTGTATAGGGCAATGAAATTAATATTTGTTTAGCCTTGTCCGAAAATATAATTTTCTCAATTCATGGGTCATCGTAATTTCAATTATGATCGAAATCACAAAAAACTTATGTGATAGATTTTGGACGAATTTGGATTTAGTGACCCAACTACAACTATATATGAAATTAAATTTTTTTGTTGTCTTGTGCCGTAATTAAACAAAGTTGTGATATATTGTTTCCTATAGATTTTGGGTTGCTGAATCAGAATCTAATTGCAGAATTTTTTATCACGTCAGATTTTCGATAAAAATGAGTACAAAGACGCCAAAAATGGTAATGTAAATTTTTTATAATTTTAACACTGATTTACTCGAAGTTTTTGTTGAAAACCAGACCCGATAGTCTAGTATTAAGGCCAAATTTGAATTCAGCGATTAAAAATCTTTTAAACATACTAACGTAACATATTTTTTATTTAACTTCTACAAATGTATTAATATTTTATTTTTCTCTATAAATAAATTAATATTTCATATTTCTATATAAAAGAATTTAAAATTCAAATCACACCAAGTTAAACAATAGATACGTGCGTCTCTCACGATATTGAAAAAGTATGGTTAAATTTTTTCTGCAATATTGTTTTTAACCTTAAATTTATTATACCTACTCTTCACAACTGCAGTTGGAAGAGTATTAGTTTTCATTGTGACAATTTGGTAAAAGACGATCGAAGTGCGCGCTCTAGAAGTTTAAAGAAATCATATTTTGGAAATAATTTTTACGTGAAAGTACGTAGCTGTACCAGCTAACATAGATCATTCGTTTTTTTTTTTTTGGCTTAATTATTTAAGTATCGATATAAAATTTATGTGTATAAACCAAAGTATTCTACTAAAGTTTATTTTTTTAAGGTATAGTTATTTTAAATTTGCCGCTAAATACTCCACAAAGTCCGATTTACACTGAAGCATGTGGCTTGTTTTGAATGTCAACATAACTAAAATTTATAATTTTTGTTTATTTACTTTGTTTTTATGATGTTTTGACGAAAAAAAGATAATTGATAAAGCTGTTGCTAAAAACACTGTATTCCTGTAGAAAAAAAATTTGCTTATAAAAGCACTTTTATTCCAATAATTTAGAGGAATAAACCATTGTTTTGTTCTCGTTAATGGCACGTCAACGTTTTACGCTTGTGTAAATTGGGACTAGTCATTTCGCTTACGACGCATGCGTATCTTACTTTGCTATGGTAATTTCGAGATTGTTTACAAGCAGGAAGGTTTAAAATAACTATACCTTAAAAAAAATAACTTTCGAAAGGAAAAAGTTTGAAAGGAAAGATAAAATTGTTCGCTTACCATGTGTATGTTTTTTTCCTATTCTGGGGCGCCCCACACATCATCTGCTCATGTCTTGGTGGTATCGATATGGCATAGTGGTTATATTGTGGGATTTATAGCCCTTGTGCAGTTATAATTAATTGTTAATAAAAGTAAAAGCTAACCTCACAAACCGAACGCGTGTCGGTTGACAGTTATTTCGTATCTCTGTCTCGTGACCGAACGAATATTGTGTAAAGTCATGTATGCTAGGCAACCAGTTATACAGTGAAATAAATACCTGGTTGCATTAAGTTAATTAACTAAATACTACGTGGAGGTAATAATATTTGATAGCATTTGCAGTAAAAATGTTACGTAACACTTAAAAAATTATAAACTTATAAAATGTTTATTGGATCACTTTTTTAAGAATGATCTAGGCCTAAGATACAGATTCGTTGCAAATTTTATTGCACACGACGTTCACTAAATCCTCTAAACAAAAAAAAATAGACATGGGAAACCATGGGCAATAACCGGTTTTCGGTTGCGGAAATTACCTCAAACTGGTTTTTGGTTAAAACACGGAAGCAATAACCGGTTAAAAACTGGTTTAAATCTCAAAGCAAAATTTCCTTTCAATTTCTTTACTTTTTGTGAAAAAAAAATGTTATTTGGGGGTGAGGGGTCTTGAAAATGTTACGCCGCGTTACATGAGGGGGTGGGGGTCAAAAATGGCCAAATTTTGCGTTACGTAATACTTGAACGTTCCCTAAGGATCTCAAGCACCCAAGCTATTTCCTAGATGAAGCTACTGTAGGTACTTTTTTTTTGATAAAGTGGTTGTTTAAATAATAGTATTTTACTCAAGTTAAAGTTTATTTAATTTTTAAAATTTATATGACATTGATAACTTAGATATTCCATTCGCGCAACTCCTAACGGCAGTCAAAATAAGTGAAATTTGTAGGGTTCTTGATAACATAATTTTATTAATAAAATTTGTAATTTTTTAAAGAACTAAATTATGAAACAATTTAATATTATTCAGATAAGTTTAACCAATTTGGAGAAATTAAATAATAGTTTAATATTATAATCCATTTTAAAAATATAGTATCTAAAGCAACAGTTAAAACAGTTGTATTTTAGAAATAAAAGCTAATAAAAAACTTTAGAAGCTTTATGGCTTGGCTTGAATTTTTTATTTCGATAGCTTTAATAATAACGCTAAAAACATTGATCTGTGTTAGTGTTAGCTGGAACATCCGAAGTGTATCCTAGAAAATGCAAAGCCTTATATATCATCACGGCTTGGTTATTTTTCATAGATTGGTATAGATTCATTGTCTTATCCACCTTGACACATATATTACTTGCTAAGTAATTAATATTGATTTTTTACTGTAAATACACATTGTGGCTACCTGTAGTAAACACTATTCATGGATAAATTTCAAAGAAAAATAGTATAAATAGGATATTATTGATTTTTATACAGGGTGTCCAATTTCAGAGACAATATATTGATCAATCTCGCAATTTATGTTCTTGGACTCCAAGCCAAAAAAAAAAAAACGGGGAATTTTTTTGGCGTTATTTCTAATGGAAAATAGCTATAATAGCATCCAAAATTAATTTGTTACTGTATGAATCACTGAATAATTTTGTATATTTGGAACCCCTAGTTAGTTTGGTTATTAAATACCTACAAGTTGTTGCAGTAACCAAAGGCGTGAGCAGGATTTTACTTTTGTGGATTTTTTCTTGGGAACGGGTAGAATTTTTATTAAATTTGGTGCTCCTACCAAAACAAAAAAACAACCTCAAAAAAAAAAAGCTTTGTGCCTGAGGTATCTACAAAATTTGGCGCCCCTACCAAATGAAAAAAACCCCTCCGAAAAAAAAAGCAAATGGCGCCCCTACCAAAACAAAAAAACACCCGAAATTTTGAAAATTTTCAAAATGGGAAGCAAAATAAAAGCACTGAAAATTTTTTTTTTTCGTTTTTTTTAGAAAATTTGTTTTAGTTCAATTTACACAATAGTTTATAATAAGAAACATTGCAAATATATTTGAAATGTTTAACGTGTTATAACACGTTATGTTATTAAATACGAAAACAAGACGAAATTACTTTTCATTTTTAAAAAAACGGTGCTCACCGTTGTATTTTTGGAATATTTGTATTCCCATTGTTTTATTTTTGGCTAAATATAATTTCCAACGCCCCCTAAATATTTACAAACAACAATCTTTAAAATTAAATTTGTTTAGCAGACATTGTAACATACGACTCAAACATTTTGTAAAGAGAAGTAAACGTAAATTACGCATGAAACAACAAAGATATTTTTAAAATTAACCATATTGCGGTATGCCAAATTACACTTAAAACTAATTGTTGTTTTTATTGGGAATTTATTTTATTGTGATATTTGGCATGGCGAAATGTTCATTAAATTAAGCACCAAAATATTATACATTGTGTATACGATTTTTATGGTAGGTATTTAAAATTCCTGATTCCGCTCCAAATATTTCCGAGATATTATCTCCTGCCTTGTTATGCCAAGCCGGTAGCATTCACAGGCGCAATTAGAAGGAAATATCGGGGAGGGGGAGCAAATTTAAAATTATCAAACTTTACCTGTTTAGATTTTTGGGTATCAACTATTGATATTGTTGTAAATTTATAAAGGGTAATGTAAATTTACAACAAATCTAAGAGAAAGTCTTGTAAAGCTTTTGGCCTCAAGGGCCATATTAGTCATTGTTATAAAAACTAGTAGTTGCTGGTTTATTTAACTACAATTCAGTCATGCACATAAAAACGTTTTAAATTTTAAATGAAATATAATCGGATCAGCTGTTATAGTTGGTAATTAACTGATAAAAATTATTAATAAGGTCATTTTGTTTATTCACATTATCATATTTTTTACCACGAGTTGTTGAATATAATGGGTTGCCTTAAGTAATCTTAACTGCGGTCACCTCCAAACCTGCCAGTTCAATTCCAAGACTGGACATTTTGGCCATTTCCCTCAAAACGTTATAAACACTACCTTTGTAGGATTCAGGAACGAATTTTAAAATTTTAGCTGTTGTAGTCTTCAAGATATCCAGTTTTGAAATATTATAATTATCGCCAATCAGTATCAAGAGTCAACTCTGTAACTACCAACGAACTAATAACTCCTCTCTAGAATAGGCATTTCATTTGTAAAAAACTGAAAGAAACGTAGCCAACATCTGTCTCTCTTACTCTCACAGCTTTGTTCTAACAGAGACAACAATAACAGTTACTGGTAATTGTTATTGTTCAGGCCTGAATATACCTACTATTTGTTTACAAACAAACCGAGATGTTGGCGATACTTTATATAAACGGTATGTGTATTCTAGAGAGAAAAGTTGTTAGTTCGTTGGTAACTATGCTGATTAAAAAAAAATCAGACTTTATTTACTTCAGAAGTAAAGTCATTAGAAATAGATGGCGTATAAATATACATCAAACTTTTACTTCTGAAGTGAATCAAATGTTTTTGCATTGTACAGAGTGATATTGGTAGACTGCAGTTTCGGGCTACTGGCCTTCGTCACTGACGAATCGTCAGTACCAAAAGTCAACTCTGTACGCTGTAAAAGATTAATGTACGCCATCTATTTCGAATGACTTTACTTCTGAAGTAAATAAAGTCTGAAAATGTTTTCTCAATCAGCATACAGAGTTCGCGATGAATGAAAAATAGTATGATGGAATATTTAATTAACACTATTTTAATTTTGATTAAAATTTAAAAAATCCTCATAGAATCCTTCTTCTCGGAAATCGTTATTTTTTCGTATAAAACGATGAAAAAGGAGTTTCTATGGATGTACTGTACATTAGCGTGGGCCGTTCCTATATAGGTGTTTTATTTTTTTTTTTTTTTAATTTGAAAATCCAATAGGGGGGAAAAGATGCGTCTTGCAAAGAGAAAAAAACCTATATTTTGTTTTATTTATTTTTTCAATTTTTGTGCCCTCTACAAAGGTGTACATTTTGTAACTTTTAGGAAAAATGTTAAAAAAATAAAAATAAGGAAACTTAATAAGTAAAAAATAAAAAATAAAAAATAAGTAAAAAATATGTGGGCAAATATAGAATTTTATAAGCTTTAAAATGATGTACCACACGACCCCCGTTTCTGTTTATAAAAAAATCCCCCTTTGCCCCCTGTCGCCATCGTGCCCTCTAAATATATACCAAAAAAATATTTGGGTTATGTTATTTATGTGTTCCAAATTCCCAGTTGATATCTTAAGCCGTTCAAAAGTTAATGGGGGGAGGCGGACTTTTGGCACGCTGTGTATACATTACAAATGTGAAAAAATACGATATTTTCATTAATATTAAATGCTTTGTAGAGGGCTCAAGATGACCTTTAATCTGATTCTGCTTTCGCACACACATTAGGCACATTAGAAGGCATATTTTGGCGGGTATTGCGTTTTGAAATTCCAGATTTCAATATATACATTACAAATGTGAAAAAATACGATATTTTCATTAATATTAAATGCTTTGTAGAGGGCTCAAGATGACCTTTAATCTGATTCTGCTTTCGCACACACATTAGGCACATTAGAAGGCATATTTTGGCGGGTATTGCGTTTTGAAATTCCAGATTTCAATTTATCGGCCCACCCTACTGTACATCATGTACAATCCGCTAATATTGTATTTTACAGCTACTTTTGTGCAAAGAAGTGAGCTTAAATTAAATTTAGCAAATTTTGCTTTTCATCGGCTTTTCATCTTATCTTTAAAAGTTCAGATTTTGATACACAAACGAATGACGTCAGAGATATAAAAATTGATTTTTGCTACGAGCGAAGTTTGCAAAGGATATATACACGTTTATCCTTTATAAATTTATTATATTATAGATACACTGAAAAAACAGATTGGAGTTAGAGGATGGAAAGTGTTAGCTAGAGATAGGAAAAGATTAAGAAGGATTGTTCAACAAGCCCTGAGTCTATTGGGTAAAAAGTTCTCTATTTGCCTTCATATGTTTTTATTTTTTCGGATCAATTTTTGAGGGTTTAAAATAGGGTTAAAAATGGTAATTTTGGTCAAATTCTCTTAAAAAAAATCAAAAAATTTTTGAAAAATGGTTTACTTCATGATCATACCTGCCGAAAAGATTATATGTATACAGACATACCTATAATCTTATTCGGCATAGGCATGTATTAAACAAACTCACCAAAAATTAGAAACAATTTAAAATTCCTGTTGTCCGACCCTGTTATTATAATGAAAGTATCAACTCTGTTCATGATATAAATACGTCAACTATACTTTCAAACAAATTTTAAATGATATAAATAAAATTTTACAAAATCGCATTTTTTAGCAAAAACATTGAAAAAATGAAAACCTTAAAAAAATGTTTAAAGAGTTATATGGTCGAATAGAGAATTTTATAGGCTTTATAATGATGTATCACACGACCCCGCTTTTCATTTATTAAACATATCAAACATATGAATAAACAAACTTGCAGCAGCAAGTGTGAATTTTAAGTGTCGGTTTCTACAGATTAAGGGATGTTTCAAGATAGGAAGTATATTTTATTCACTAGTTGGCATCACAGGCTACGTGATAACTTTACTCACTGGTTACCCTTTTGTTACCACTAAGCTACAACGTTCATAATAAATCATGAAAAGGTGTTACCATATGGTACCATATATATGAGACCACTAGTACCCAAAGGGTTAAGCCGTTCAAAAGTTATAGGAGGCGGACTTTTGACACGCTCTGTATTTTAGTAATAATAATAATCCGTGCGAATAACGGGATTCGCGGCTAGTGTTCCATAAACGATCAATATCGTGGTAGTAAATATCAAATAGTTGATATCTTGCCAAATTATTAAATTTTTAGGTAATTTACTTTTCGTTAAACTTAAAATTTATTTTATTTGTTAGTGGGAAAATACTGGCTGTGCAAACAATTTTCACTGCTTTGATAGAAAGAATAAGGTGCTGAGAAAATAGAAAAAAATAAAAATCCTCGGAGCCGTTTCCTAGGAGATATTTGAGGAGGTCCATTGCAAAAGTGGCTTTTATTTAATTTAAATAATAACTATTTCTGTTAACAAAAAATACTTTTACCAGTTTATTTAAAAAATACTTTTCCAGTTTATTTAAAAAAAAAATAAAACTAAGGAAGATCGTTAAAAACAAAAAATCGCAATAAAAGCAAAATAAATCTATAATAACTTTAAATACTTAAAAAAGTGATGTATGGCGTATCCAGAAGCTTGCATAAGAACATAAAACATAAGAATGCGATGCCGTGATTGGCTTAAAAGATACATGGCGGCCAATCAAGCAAATCACGGCATCGCATTGTTATGTTTTATGTTCTTATGCGAGCTTGTGAATAGGCACAAGGATTATCATTTAATAGTTTATACTTTTATCTGTTTCAGAGATTTCTCTGGATAAAACATTCGGGAGACCCTGTAAAATAAAATTAGTTAAACAATAATAAATTATTTATTAATGTGTGTTAAAGGCTTTAACTTAAAGCCCGCTAGTTTTATTAATATTTTTTTTTATTTCTACTGTCCCACAGGCCCTCCTTGAAACTTTTTTTGGGTTGTTAGACTTTTCCGAGACTTTCCTCGGACTTTTCTCTCCAGCAGATCTACTGCTGATGTTTGGAAAGTATTGAAAAAAATCTGGATGGACAGACAGACACACCCTTCATCGATTTTATTATGTAGATGAGAATATATCCTATAGTTAATATTTGAAATGACTATTTCTGGAACTTTTAACATATGAATGAAAAATAATAAAATTTTATACAACTTTTACTCTGGATAAAATATTCGGGAGACCCTGTAAAATAAAATTAGACAATAATAACTTTTTTATTAATTTATGTTAAAGCCCTTTGCTAGTTTTGTAAATGTTTTTTTTTTATTTATATTGTCCCACAGGCCCTCCTTGAAACTTTGTTTGGGTTATTAGACTTTTCCGAGACTTTTTCGGACTTTTCTCTCCAGCAGATCTGCTGCTGCTGTTTGGGAAGTATTTAAAAAAAAATCTGGATGGACAGACAGACACACCCTTCATCGATTTTATTATATAGATGAGAATATATCCTATAGTTAATATTTGAAATAACTATTTCTGGAACTTTTAACATATGAATGAAAAAATTAAAATTTTACACAACTTTTAATCGGTTAGAATTTCTAACTTGGAAACGAATTTGCAGACTGTGTCATCCAGTATCGGACTGGAAACAGAGGTCTGGACGATGTCTTTATTGTGTTTTGGCAAGTTCGGGCCCACGATTTTTTTTAAAAAAGGCAGTATGAGTCTATGCCAATTTTTAAGTTAAAAAAACCAAATTTGACATCCATCTTTTTAATGAAGTGTGAGGGGATAATTTTATTGTTTCGAGGTAAAATTTGGCACCAAATATATAATTTTTTTTTTTTTCGTTAAAAAAAATATTACAGTTAAGGAAACGTTCAAATATTACGTTACGCCAATTTTGATCATTTTGGAGTTTTAAAATATAGATCATTTTTATTTTTTTTCCAATTTTCAAATGAAGAGCGGACACTAAATTTATTTTTTTAGCCAAAATTTGGTACATAATTTTGTTATGGTATGGTATAGTATTTTTCATGACTAACAATGTTTTTTTAATACCTCCCCAGTATTATCCGCTTTATCCGCTTGTCGAAATGACCCAGTTTTGAACTGGGTAACGATATTAGGACTTAAGTAGGGTCCCTGAATTAAGTGACATTAAACTACACCGAGCTTTACACACACTTTTATGTGAGTTTTATGTCATATTTAGGACCCTAGACTAAAAAGATTATAAATTAACAGGTCTTGCAGAACTTGTATTCGCAGTGGTTTTTCCTTGATTATAGAGCCGTTTGACGTACCGATTTTACCATTTTAACAGCAAGAAGCCAGTCCGCCACTGATGTCGTCATAAAGTCTTGCGTAAAGCTTACAAGTGGCGATCAATATCGCACAGTATAGGGAGCAACACCAAAATTGTGACGATTTCAAAAGTAGGTCACACCCTGAGTTTTGACGGGCACACTTTTAGAAATCAAGACCCTTACAAAGAGTGGTATAATATTAATTAAGTCGGGACATACAGGGGTGGCCCAGAACTCGCGACCATCCTTGAAGGGGCACATAAGGGAACGTTCAAGTATTACGTAACGCAAATTGTACCAAAATTCATACACTTCATACCCCGTTTTTCGCGTTATTATAGATTATAGAGATTTCATATTTTGGCTACCCCCCCTAACACACCCCCTATAAAGCCTTAAATAACGCGAGAACCGGGGTATGAAGTGTATGAATTTTGGTACAATTTGTGTTACGTAATACTTGAACGTTCCCTAATATATATCTTAAAACTATGATAAAAAAGGCATATAAATTTGACACTGCAGAGCGATTCCACATTAAAAACTAAGAAAAAAAGTTTATTACACCCTGGCTCGAAAATAAATATTAAGTGAGTTATGGACTCTTAAATAGTAACACTTTTTAGGGTCTGGTCCTGTATTTTTTATGGATTTTCCTCGAAAACAGTTGCTTTTATGGTATTACACTCAAAGAATATTTTCGTGTATTTTTACTTAAAAAATCCGTAATTAGTAAAAAGAATTCAAAAAAATTACACTGAAAAAAGTTTTGGACAAACATGTGCGCCTGAGCGCGTTTTCGGAAAAAATTTACAAACTAAAATAACTTCAACTTCAAAAATAATACTAAACCACATGCAAAACCTTGTCTCTCTAGCTCAAAGGGCTCAAGAGATATTAAATAAAAAAACCATTTTTGGTATCCCCTTTAATAGGCCATAACTCCCTTAGAAACGATTTGCGGGTCTACGTTTATATAAACTTTTTTAAATATTGTACTTTGAGGATGGTTGCGAGTTTTGGGTCGCCCTGTATATGTCACATAACTTTATTTTTAGTGAATGTGCCAACTTTTTGCAGGCCTTTAGCCAGAACGAAATGCCAAGGGGTGCTCGAGGGGGTGCTCATGAATATTATTATCTACATATATAACTATATATATAACTATAACTTTTTTCTTAATTTGGTACGACTCTTGCCTCTTTTGGTATTTTTTATAAGAACATGATATCATTTTAGTTTTCTTCTAGTTTTTCTTTTTCGATTTTGTTAAAAGCCTTATTCACCTATATTAAAATCTAAAAAGATGTAAATTTCATAGGCAAAAATATAAAAAGGAATTCGTAAATAATTATGAAAACAAATATTAGTGGCATATTAGACTTGACTTTTTTCTAATTTTCTCTTTTGTTCGATATGCCACTAATATTATTATTTATTATTAGAAAAGTTTTTATAAAAATATAAAAGTTGGGATATTCAAACTTTAAAAAAGTTATAAATAACCTAACCAGAAGATTATTAATCAGCAACTATTATATTTTTAATTAATAAAAATTACAACTCGTTTGTGAAATATACAAATTTTTCCTAAATTCACAACCTTTATATTTTTAATTCGTTTTACAACTTTTTCGTGACGAAAAACCTTAAAATGTTTAATTTCAGTATTGGGTAAAGATGTAAAATTTATATAAAATTTACAATTTTTTTTTAATTTTTAAAACTTTTTCGTAATTAAAAAAAGTTAAATTTGGAAATTTCAAATCACGAGTAAAAATTTAAATAGTTTTACTTACTAATATTGCAATGATTACATTATAACAACTTTTTAATTTTTTAAATTTAAAACTTTTTTGGCCAATTGGAGTTAATAATTTTGAGATTGCTGCTCTTTGGGGAAAACTATTTTACCGAAATGTATAAAACTTTGGAAGGTGTACACTTTTTCGTAAAATTTTCAACTTTTTTGTGAAGGTAGGAACCATCAATTTTTAGCCCCTAAAAAAATACCTAAATACAAGACAGCAATAGTGGAAACGTTTTTTTTTTTTTAGGGATAAAAGTAGTAATCTCGGTTGTAATTTTAGTAATAGTGGAAACGTGTTTTTTTAAGTCATCAACTTTTCAGTCGTGGGGGTAAAAGTTAAAATTTTAGCAAAAGTCCAAACGTTTTATTTTTTTAGTCATCAACTTTTTTTGGTCGATGCGATAAAATTTGTAATTAGATCAAAAAAAAAGTTGTGATTTTCGACCTTTTGTCACCCACTAAATCTTCTTCGTTACGGCCCTGAAAGGTTGTTACATAAACTGACGATCCCCATTTAAAACTAATAGTAACTATTTACAACAATTACTTAATTGCTTCCTTTTATTAAAATAGTAACTATTGTATTTAATTTAACTTATTATTGTAATTTAAACCAATAATATGCAGTTTTTTTACATTTTCGGATTCAGAAGTTGTTACCATCTGCCTAAATTTTTTAAAAATCATTAATACGTTTTATCAAGGTGGGCATTGAAATCGTACATTTTACAACATAGTTTGATTTAGTTTGACAGGTAAGAATTAATTTTAAAAGTAAGGTTATTTATTTGTCAAATTCAAAACATATCAAAGCAAAAACACAGCATCCGCTTTGATTTTTTTTTCTAAAAATTAAAATTAGTAGAATAATATTTATCGAAAAAATAAATCAACCTAATTTACATAACTTTTTTAATTATAAAGCTTTATAAGAATAATTTAAATAGTACAATACAAAAAACTAATAAAAATCCAGTACTTACTGTATTTTAGGTTTTTGTCAATAGCTTAACCCAACTTTTAAAATCTCTTGTCAAAATGATATGATGCTGTAAAATTTACGATTTCAATGCCTCCCTTGATAAAACCTATTAATGCTTTTTAAAAAATTTCGGCAGCCAAAGTAAATACATAGGAACCCCAATCAACTTTAGTTATTAAATACGGGTTGTTACAATAAAAAATAACCTTGTTCTGTTATTGTTACTAGGCTACTGTAACATTTGTTAACTTGCAGTCAATAGGTAAAGTAGCTTAAGGTTACATACAGTGCGTGCATTAAGTCTGGAATCACCCGATTAACTTTTTAGTTACAAGTAAAATACAAAAACCCTCGGATAGGTCGATTTTTATTTTTAATTTTGCAAATTATGGTGTAATAAAAGTTATTAAAATTTGCACCCCCTTGCACCCTCACCCCCAACTTTTTTTTTTTTTCAAATAGCAACCTACCCCCTTGTGACACTTCGTTGGAAAGGTAATTTAATAAGCTTTCCAACGGTGTATAATAAAGCCTAATTTGGTAAAGGGCTAATGATAAAATGCACAATTTAGTTTATTATAAAGACATGTAAAGTATAACTTTAGTTCACTATAAATGTTCAAATTGATGTCCTTCAGCTCTTTGATAGTGGACAGTAAAAAAACGGGATTAAAATCGATTAAATAGTAAACATAAAATTGATCAATAAAAAGAAAAAAAATTGCATTTTTCAACAGGGTATAAAATATTACAATAAGTTTAAAACAACCTTATTTAGATTCTCAGGAAGGTGCCACATGCGTTTTTTCATAGACCCTTTAACAAATTAGGCTTTATCGTACACTGTTGGAAAGCTTATTAAATTACCTTTTCAATGATGTATCACAAGGGGTAGGTTGCTATTTGAAAAAAAAAGTTGGGGGGTGAGGGTGCAAGGGGGTGCCAATTTTGATAACTTTTTTTAGACCAAAATTTGCAGAATTAAAAATATAAATCGACCTGTCTGAGGATTTTTGTATTTTACTTGTAACTAAAAAGTTATTCGGGTGATTCCAGATATAATGCACGCACTGTATAATAACTGCTATAGATATATCATAAAAGTTTTAAACAAAACTTATAAGAGCGGACTGCAAGCACAAAATGGAGTTTTTTGTTTCAAACTTTTTTTGATATATCGGGCAGTTAAAATATTAAGGATTATCATGACAAATGGACCAGCCTGTATAAAATCGAATCTGTATTTGCAATTTTCTCGGTGTTACATTAAGTGTATCTTTCTTATGTATTTTTAACTAAAGAATCATATTTTATTGAGAAAATGTAAAAAATAGAGATAAAAAAGTTTGAGGCAAAAAAGTGACAAAGTGTGCAGTCTACCAGTATAACTGCGATGATTAAAAAATAGATTAAAGGAATATTTATATAATATTTATTTATTATAAAACAAAAATGCATTATTACAATTTTCAGCTTTTAATAAATTAATCAGGCATAACATGACGCTTTTATCAATTGAAAGTACAAGTTGTTCTTATATAATACTTTAATTGATTATTTACGTATAAATGGATGGCAGTATGCAACAAAATCCAATTAATTTCATAATACATATCGACTTGTAAATTTTGAAACCTCGTATCTTAAAAAAAAAAACAATTTTCGGTTGGATGAAAAGTAGTAGTCGGCAATATAGTCGTGGTGAAAAAATTTGGCTTGTGTTGGGTAAAAATTTATACGAGCAGACACTGTCAGGGGTAAAGCGTTTTTTCAGAGGTGATTTTGGAGTGTTACGCCCATGTTAGTGGTATAGGAAAATAGCGTTACAGGGGGGGTGGGGGTCCAAAATGATCAAAATTTACGTTATGTAATACTTGAACGTTCCCAAAGCAGCTTTTTTCAAAGGTGTAGATCTTTTTTTATTCATCAAAATTGTTTTTTTGGTAGTGAATTTTTTTTTATCAGTCGGCAAATATTATCTTGACACCCCATATGACAAAAGGCTCGGATCGTCCCTATATACAGGGTGATCTGGCATGCCAAAATTTAAGAGGTGATTCTGCAAAGGAAATAGAATTTTTTAAATACATTTAAATGTAGAATCCCCTCTTAAATTTTGGCAATGGCAGTTGCTGATCACCCTGTATGTTATTATTCATCATGTACAGAGTTAATTGGTGCAAGGAACCAAAAATTTATTTTTTGAGATGCGTTTTGAAATTCGATATATTGGATTTTCGTGCAGAAATATCTTATTTTTACCATACTGAAAATGACCTGTCAGCGCGGATATAAATGGTGCAATAACCGGAATTTCATCCGCTCAAAGTCAGTTTGTGCACCATTTATAACATTGTTTAACAATTAAATAGTTTAAAAATTAAAAAAACAATAATTTTAAATACGATAAAAGAGTTATTTAATGAAATAGTAAAAAATAAGTCCTAATTTAAAATTTGTTTAATAGTTTCTAATAACAACTTGTCACGACATCTTCCCTAGAAAATGACTTAAAAGTGATTATTATACGCCTTACAAACAACCAAGCGTGTCACGTGATCATATGTCCTTCTTACTTTACCGCTCATAATCATAGAGTTTGGAGAGAGCGCACGATAGTAACGTGACTAGCTTGGTTGCCTAAATTAGCTTCATAACATCGATTACTGAAAGTGATGTATTGAAATCATCGTCGACATCGCACTTGTTTATTACCCAAGTTTAAAAAATTATAATATAATATATTATTTCAAATGAAAGCCATATATAAAATGTGATATACAGTTTTTTGCTAAAATATAAAGTTTTGGAGATACATGCTTTCAAACTTTAATAAATTATGTAACACCCAGGTTTACTAATGGTTGCATATTCACGGAAATTAACTTTTCCTAACGTTTCAAATTATTCCCGATGTTTTAATAATGCTTGCTTGTTCATCTAGTTATTATGTAAAAAGCTGAAAACTTATCTTTTTTGCATAAATCTATCCATGAATTTTATAATACAATATTTTTTTTCTTTGTTATAGATCTAAAGCGGAATTACCAAACCAACACGTTACGGAGTCAGAATCAATCAATCAATGTAACTGAATCAAGCAGTCTTCAAAACAGCACCACGAAAATATTACCAACAGATTCTTTGAAAAAAATAATATCCAAAATGCATATAGAAGTACAAGTAGCTTTAAATTTCGTAATATCGTACCTTTACAACAAACTACCCAGAAGACGAGTTAACATCTTCGGGGAGGAATTAGAGAAAGCGTTAAAAGACAAATTCCAAGGACACTGGTATCCTGAGAAACCGTTCAAGGGTTCGGCCTTTAGGTGTCTCAAAACTGGAGACCCTATCGATAAAGTTCTGGATCGGGCAGCGCGGGAGAGTGGAGTACCCATTCAAGATATCTTGGAGAATCTTCCATCGGAACTTGCAGTTTGGGTGGATCCTGGTGAAGTTTCCTATCGCATCGGGGAGAAAGGTCTCGTTAAGGTAAACATTAGTTTTTAAACTCCGCGCAGAATCTATCTGAGTTAGTGCTCATTTGATTCTTATTTATGGTTGGTAGAATAAATTTTATTCCCTATGTAAGGTTGCAACCTTAGTCGGGACTATGTTCTGTTAATTTTTAAACAACAAACCAGTTTTAAAATAATACGGGTTCATAATTTTATTCAGAAAATATAATTTTAGATATCACCAGCTCAGGTAATGTTAAATTTTGTTTTAATTGAATATTATAAATTAAATTTAAAAAAAAACTTACTTTTTTATAATTTTAAACAAACTTTAACTCAAAAAAAATCTTATAATTGAATTGTAAACTTCGTAAAAGGACTCATCTCCAAAAATTAAAATTTTTCAGGAGAAACAAAAAATGAATTTCTGTTGAACCATTTGACTTATTTAATCAGTTTTTTTTTAATTACCGACCGCTGTGTACGTTATGACAAAGCAAAATAGTATTACTGAAGGAAAATTTGATGGAGAAAATAATCGTTACAGTTTCCCGATATGAGTCTTTTTCGAACTTCACCTGATTTAGGTGGTTTTAATAGTAAAGCGGCATTAGTAAAGAACGCATATTATTGAAAATAACAAAAATACTGTTAAAAATACAAAAATAATGTTTTTATTAAAAGTCTTCTTCGACGTCCAGCTGTGATGCCGCTTGTGTCAACCACTGCAGAATTCCTTAATAGAAGTTTTTAAAATTCCCCGGTATGTATTGTCTTAACTTTGTAGGTCGTTTATTTTTAAGACATTGAGATGAGAACTTTTCGACATTTATTTCAGAAAGTCACGTGACTTTCACCACTATGACGAAAGGAAATGAGCCGTTCTCGCTCACAGAATATCGGTCTATATGAGTACATGCAAAAATAAAACAAAAAAGTCAATTTTGAAATAAAACCCGAGATGAGCCCTTTTCGAAATTTACGATTCAATTATAATTATACACATAATTATAATTATGCACATAATTATAATTATACACATAATTATAATTATACACATAATTATAATTATACACAGTATACACACAGGTCAACAATGCATTGCAATGGTTTTCACCCTTTGAAATATGACTAGTTAAGAAAAACAAAATAAAGAAATACTATGTCTATTATTTCAAATGCCCTCTTTAAGTCTAAAAAAATACGGGAAGGAACCATTTAATATTATTTAGTTTTATTTATTTTATGTAAAAAAAACTAAACACTTAACTTTAAAGATTAAAAATTCAAATGAAATATTTAGAAGAATGAAATTTTAGACAAATATTCGTTAAATTATAAGTAACAGTGCCTTTGGTTTTAAATGATCTCTTTATCATGCAGTAGTTAGGGTAGGGACTTCAAACTTGGTATACTTTAAGCAAGACAAAAAAATATCTCTATTATAGTAACGAAAACTTTTATTGCTAAGATCGATTCAATCAGTAAAAAGGACGATCTTCTAACGCATTCTGTGGAATTAACTAAAAATGGATATAAGCATCTGGATGCCCAATAGTAAAATAAGATGGTAAATAATCCGTTATAGCAAGTCTTTTATTCAAGCCATCCTCGATCACCCAAACCCCCTCATCTCAGACTTTCTAGATTATGACCACAAAATTCCCTACACTTACAAAAAGATAAAAAATGTCCTCAACCAGTAATGGTACTCACCAACTCATGACCGACACTAATGCATCAGTGAACTAGATTCACTTCCCCCTCGCACCCCTCCCCTTCCTCCTCCCTCTTTTTTCACCAATTCAAGGCAGATTCAACTCCAGCATCAGTGAGCTGAGACTCGAGTATCTCCATTCAAACTAATTCCTATAAAGATAAATGACGAACCAATTAACCAACCAACCATAGGCACTTAGCCTGTCTTTTAAATTACACAAACAATCTAGCGATGATTATGGTAACTCTAGAATACCGGGTGAGTTTCAGTCCATGTACACCCCCTAAAATGGAATGAAACTTTTAAATATTATAAAAGCTTTTATGTCTTTTTTATGTAATATAAATTTATAAGTTTTATGTACTTTTTTTAAATTAAAACATTTTGGGCTCCCCCTGGGATTTTAAAAAGTCGGCGCCTATGCTTATGCACTATGTGCTATGAAGAGTATAATTATCGTTAAAGATGGTTTATAAGTTATAACTATTACTTTTTAAATAATTTAATATGTAAAATAGTTTTCTGAATCCAAAAGTGCAAAAATACAGCAAGAGTAATTAAAAAAACTAATTGACTTAAATTCCGGAAAAAGCGGAAGTGAAAGAAAAAAAGGTGCGCCATTTTGTAGCACAATAGCACACCAAAAAGATGTGACGATTCCAAGGGGGTTGCCATTTGAAAAAAATAAGCTATGAAGGAAAAACTGTTTTGAAAGTTTTACTTTTCTTGTTCCATTAAATTATATGTAGGTATATTTTCTTGCTTTTTTACGTGTTCTAAAAAGCAAGAAAATATACCTACTGTTCTGAAAGTTTTAAAGTACAAAGAAGTTACCAAATTTTGGTTTTTACATAAAATTTTTATTTTTCCCACATTTAGCAAACAAATTAGATTTTATTTATAAAAAAAATAAATCTTGTATGTTAGGAAAAAAAAAACAAAAAATTGTAAATTTGTTTTCTGGATCCAAAAATGCAAAAATATACATGGGTTGTCATTAAAACAACAAATTTAACTTATTTTTCGACTAAACCGAAAGTGCAAAAAAATAATTTTGTATGCCATTTTGTAGCCATTCTTGAGAAATATAAGCTACAAAAAAATCGCTTTGATCGGATTGAAAACAACCTTATTTTAGAGGGTGTCCATGGACTGAAACTTATACCCTGATAACACACTTTATCCTAAGAAGTTTTTTTAATCGTTCCCTTGAAAAGGTTCTTAGCATAATGCTGTAAACATGCTAAGCATGTTCTTAAAAGGCGCACTGCTATAGTAGCATACTTCTACTCTAAACATTCTTAGCATGATTAGAGTATTTTGCTAAGGATATTCCCAAAACATATTCTTAAAATATTCTAATAGGAGTATTTTTAGAATAATCCTATAGTGCACATGCTAAGCATGATTAGAGTATTTTGCTAAGAATATTCCCAAATACATATTCTTAAAATATTCTAATGGGAATATTTTTAGAATAGTAATATGGCGTTTATATTATTTTAATTTTATTAGGTTAGAATTACAAATATTCTTAAAATTACTGTTAATAACATAAGTTTTATCCTTAAGTAGTCGAAATGGATGTATTTTTAGACATAAAGTGATTTTATATAGTTTTAGACAAAAAATTAAAATTATTATTTTTTGAAATGATAATTTTTTGCTATTTTTCTCTCTAAATATTGGATTTTTGTGTGGCGCATGATTTTTATGTGTGGTAGAAAGTTTGCTTTCACAGTAAAACTGCATATCGCATATGAATCTTACCTGATGGATGCTATATCTAAAGAATTTCATATACTTTAATTATTAGGTTTATCACAAAGACGTATAAATTTTCGCCATGTCCAAAGTTATGATATCACTCCATAAAAAGGATCGAGTATCATAAAATATATTTGAAAGAAAGAGAAAAATTACATTAATTTCTGAAACGCCTACCTACTTTGTTTGCGCATGCGCAATATTCAATATTATTACTTAAATGCATCAAATAAAAATATTTTAAGAAGCATGCCAAGAATATTCTTAAAAGTACATGTACCTACTTCTAAGAACATTCTTAGCGTGCTTCTTAAAACATTCATATTTGATACAGAAGCTTATAAGAAGCTTCTTATGAACTCCCAGAATGATTAAAATGGTATCCTTTGCATTTCTTTAATCGTTCTTAGAATATCCTGAGCAAAATAGATATGCTTCTAAGAAGCATGCCGTCCTTCCGGCTATTTATTTTAAGAATCTTCTTAGAAGGCTTTTGTGCTATCAGGGTATACCCTTGAGGGGTATGAAATAAACGACCGCGTATACCAATTTCGTCACTTTGGATTTAGCTTTAATCCATTCACGTCTCTCAAATACCAAATTTTTTGTTTCAGGTCTTATTCAGCGAAAAAGCTGATCCCCACGAAGACCGCTGCGCAGACAGAGAAGTAACTAAAACCTTCAACCCTGAAGCACAGTGTTTCAGGCCTATCGAATCTGTCAGTGCCAGTTTAAGCCAGTTAAGCTTGTCCCCAAAGAACATTCAGCAATTTTCTGGCCCACCACCGCAAGGAACTGTCGTGGGACCGCAAATTCCAAAGGTCGCCAATGTTGTGATCCCTCAACAACAAAATGGGAATATTCCTGTACCTAATTTGCCCATGCCCAACAACATGAATAACATGAGTAACATGAGTAACATGAGTAACATGAATAATATGAATAACATGAATAACTTGAATAATATTCACCACGTAACCACCAACTCTAGTGCACCATCACCAACGCCTAATGGTAATAACTTCAAAGGATCACCATCTCCTGTACCAGCTTTTATTCCAAGGACTACTACGCCACTAACCTTTACCACTGCTACTTTTGCTCAAACTAAGTTTGGAAGTACGAAATTGAAGACCAGCAGCAAACGAGCTAACAGGTAGGTGATTTTAGTAGATCCTTTCAAATAAAAAAAACTACAAAGTTTTTCTTGTCCATGATGGAAAAAAATATAAAATATATATGTGTTAGACACGGTTCGGATTGGTTAAAATTCAATTTTTGGCATTTGTAAGGCTTTTTTGAGGCGAAAATTCTGTTATTAATAAAAAATATCGATATGGCGTGTTTACCATTGTTTAGTTAAGGAGTTCCTTGAGTGTCTAACGTCGCCTTTTTTTTTATTTTTTTGTTATTGGTGAATTTTACTTTGAAAATTAGTAAATTTTACGTTATTTTAATAATAAAAAAGTCCTTAAAGCAAAAAAATAAAAAAGGACAACGTTAGGCTCTCAAGCAACTCTTTATCTGTACATTAAAAATCTAATATCTTAAATTATAACTGATAATTTCCGGCTCAGATGTGGTCTGCAAAAGTCGAAATATGCGAGTCCAGCCAAAAAAATCAGATTTGTGCAAGCATTAGATGGCGCCACCAATTTGTACGCTCTCGATACAGTTATACTTATTTTTGATCATTTTTGATCGCAAAAAAGCGTGAAATAGCAGCTATATGACATTTTGGTAGGGATTTTCTCATTGATTGTGAAAATTCTGTAGTAGAGCAGTGCAATTTCTTTATATATTTTAATAGTTTGCCGTCTATAAGGCACTAAACTTTATTTTCATTTATAATTCAGACAATTTCAAGTTCAAATATTTAGAAAATTATTAAATGGATTTATATGATTTTTGAACTTTTGAAAAAGTGTTATTCACAACATATATTTTGAAAAAACAGTGTGTAGCTAAATGAACCCTACTATGCTTTTTTGAATAAACATTAGATTCGGTTTCCTCCAATTTTTAAGCGGGTCTTCTTTCAGCAAATTTTTTTCTTGCACTTATTAATTTTATAGATTGGGTCTTAAATAAAAACTGTAAGTTATAGGACCAAAATAAATGCTTTTTTAACGTAAAATCACCATCGTTTCGAGCACCTAAACGGTCGCTCTTCTTCAGAGCTTAATTACTTCATTTAGCATGAAGTAATATTTTGGTCCTATAACCTATAATTACAACCACTTTAAATAATTTGATTAAGGACATATAAAAAATGAAAAAACTGAAAGTTCTTATAAATACTTTTATAAAAAAAAATGTTTCCTTTCATTTTAAAGATAGTTGAGCTATTATAGCTACCTACTAGTACCAATGTTTCATGGAACTTTTTTCAAATTGATGTAAATTTTTGTAAGCTCTTTCTATGTTTTTGTTAAATTATTTCTATTTTTCTGCCTTATCTATGGGTAAGGTTACTCACTTCAAATTTTTAGGGTTAGGCATCAGCATAGCTTAACATAATATGTTTATTTCAGAATGTCACCAACCGAATTTTCCAACTACATCAAACAACGGGCTATGCAACAGCAAATCCACCAACAGCCCCCACACCACTCTCCAGGTGGCCGCGCTCTGTCCCCCGATCCCTCAGCTTATTACTTCCCCCATGGAGGTCCAGCAGCTTATCCTCCTCAGCAATATCCCCCACGATCCGTTTATGAGTCTTCCAATCAGTTCCTGAGCCCGGAGCTTTATGCCACCAATCCTCCATTAACTCCTTTCTACCCCAACAACGGTACCGTAGGAGCTCCCCAAAATGCACCCACTCCTCCGCAAGACGGAAAAATCTTGGAAAACTGGAACTATCCACAAAGTGGACAGTATCAACATCTTTTGGTTGCTAACTAAGGGCAATTTTGAGATATATACGTTTTTTTACTCTTTTAAAATTTGGTAGTTTTAATACTAATGTGACATGCCAAAATATTAATTTGAGCAACTTAAAATAACACAATCGCGTGTGGAGTTGTTTTAAATTATTAATATAATATAATGAGCCAATCTTTGAAACAAGCATGATTTTTAAATTGTTTAAAAATAGGTTTCCAGTTGAGTTATTCCATAGATACACATTTAATTTATATTAACATTTTTATTTTATATTTTTTTACCTCTATTTTACCCAACACGGTAGTCCTGAATACAATTTAATTTTCAAAGGATGGTCAAAGCAAAAAACAAGAGGATATTGTTGGAATTTGGTCTATGGTAATTAAAATAATTGTTATTTAATAACTTTTATACCTGATACATTTTTCTTCACAAAACAGGATAAAAATTAATATTTTCAACCGATTTTCTTCAGCTATTTTCTTCAGCATTTCTGCTACATCAAAACTGGCGCATCTGATATTATATTATATTTTAACTACCTATTTACAATGAGAATGGCTCATTATATGTTACTCATCCTATGTAGGGTTTTAGAACGGGTATAACCAAAGAGAAAATATGGCATAATTTGGTCCAAATTTCGGGCATTAAACTCCTTTTTAGAAAAAAAAACGGTAGTTATTACTATTAGAATAATATGTATTAATGATCTTTACTATAATGAAAAAATAAGATACCTGTCTACATACAGGGTTTTGTGTAAAATGTTAGTTTTAGCTCAAATTATATACATTTTTTATACTTTTTTACTTTCTTGTTTTTAAGTTTAGTGTAAATAAGTAAGGGTAGATGATCTCTATTTTTTTAACTGTATAAATGTATAAATAATTTATTTTATTGATGATTTTATAACATCACTCCTTGTAGTAAAAAATATAAACTTTTTATATTTAACATCACTGGATAGAACTAGCTTATTTTAAAAGAGTAAAATGAAGTTTTCTAACCACGTAAATTATTATAATTATCTTATATATTATAAGAAAAATTATCGCTTTTTAATACTATATAGTTTTTTATTAGATTTTATAGATTTTTAGTTTTATGCTGTAATTCAAAAAAGATTTTTTTGAGTTTCAGTGTTATTTTTCTACTTTTTAATGGTGTTTTTCAGTATTCGATTTAGACTAGAGTGTTTTTTCCTAAATTTTTTATATATTGTATATGTATTTTTTATTTTTCTATGAAAGCTCAAAACTAATTGACATCTAGTCCAAAGAAAGAGTGTAAAAAAATGTAAATAAATTTTAGCATATCACTTATCGGGTCCTACAATACTACAAAAATTAACAGAGCCTCTAAAAACACACAGATGCAAAATTTGCAAACATAGTTCGTAACCGAAAAACTGCATGGTAGAAAATTTACCTAAATGCAACACTGTATTACAAAACAAATATCTCAAATAAACATGCGATGCGAATGAATTCTATTTAGTGCGAAGTATCTTAGAAGCGATTTTGTTCTCCTCGGGCCAACCGCGATTTAAAAGCTAAAAGTTATTTTACCATTTACATTACATTACATGTTTGTTTAACCTCGTACTATTCTACTTAATTAAGCTAGTAGAGGGAACCACCGGCTTTAACTGACTTTCGAACCAGTTTATAGGGAGTGTCTGTGTAACTTGTCACCTTCGCCAAATTTCATTTATTAATTAACTGAAAAGGTAATCGGCGCGATTGAGAATCGAACTCACGCTAGCCGTCGTGTCAGGTATTTCAAGTTAACGCGCTTACCCGCTCGAGTGGGTTAACTTTAGAGAGGACAATATTAGTTTACTCACAAGTGACATACAAAGTTTTATCCAATAAATAGTTTAGAAATTTATATTTTTATTAAAAATTTTAATGATATTTAGAAGAAAATATTTTGAAAAGTGAGAGTGAAGTGGGTAAAATAAATAATTGTCCCATCTGTAAAGTCGAAACCACGTGTGGGTGATTATTAAGTTTCTTTAAAATAACGCTAATTATCTTATTATCTGTATGAATTGGTTAAAGACTATTATAGCATCGCCCTCTTATAAATACTCTGGGCTATAAAAAATCTTTTCTACCTTGGTTCCTATATAATATATATAAACTACGGCAGAGATTACTATTATAGCCTTGCACTCTCATATCCCTCGACGGTACGCATCTCGGGATATAATGATCTCGCCGCCTATTTGTTTTCAGTGTTGGATTAAGGTATTTGTATGTATATGCACCTTTCTTTTTTAGTTGTTGTCCAAGTAATGCAATAAATGATCTGTGTGTAAAATAATGTGATAAATAGTAATTTTTTATAGAAAAGTGTAGATTTTTTATTCTGTGCTCTTACATAGATTTTATTTAATATAAAAAATGTAGATTTTTCATCAATGTAGATTTTCACGGTTACGGATTGTACACATTTTTGCATGTGCATTTTTTTATTTTTTTTTTTTTATTATCCTAGATGCTTCCCCAATAAAAATCTATTCTCATAAAAGATTTGAGAAAAAGTGCTATTTTGTATTGCTTGAAATTTTGTTTATTACTTTTTTGTTATTTTTATTTTGTATAAATTGTTGAATTTATAATAATATATATTTTGTTATGATCTATAGTTTTTTTTATTATTATATCGCTCCTTAAGTGAAACTTTCATAACTCAAAATTAGCATGATCTTTTTTTTGAGTTATAGTGTGCAGTAGTGGATGTGGTTTTGTGAATTAAGGTTCAGTCACCTCTGTCATTTTTTGCAGATAATATTTGAGGAACATTCCCTGAGTAATTCAAAACAAAAACAAAAATAATCGTTAGGATGCTTTTTGAGACAATCAGTTTTCATTTTTCTTTTTTTTCAGTGTAGGTATGTTTAATTTTTATTACGTATTTTTCTTGGCAAATTTACAAAATATCTTTTTTAATTATTTTTATTTGTTTAAAAAATTTAAAATCAAAGCTGACAAATATTTTAATAAACTTGAAACCAAAGCCAACTTAATTTTATTGTATATAATGTGCGGTCCAAAAGATACCCTCCCTCTTAACATTTGAACTAGTTAAGATATCGACTTCAAACTTGGAACACATAAATAAGACAACTTAAACTCTCTTTTGGCATATATTTGATATTTGTAGTTTTTAAAATATGGTCAGAGGGGCAAGGATAAGGATTTTTTTTAATTGAAAGGGAGGTCGTGTGAACATCTTTTTAAAGCTAATGAAATTCTCTATTCGCCCATAATTTTATAAATTTTTTATCAAAAAAAAATAAATTTTTGTAAAATTTTATTTATATCATATAAAACTAGTATAATTGACATATTCGCATTATGAAATAAACCATTTTTTTTTTAATTGTTTAATTTTTTAAAATAAATTATCAATCTAATTTTAAACCCCCAAAAATTGTCTCGAAAAAATAAAAAAATATGTGATCAAATAGAAAATTTTAAAGGCTTTAACACGACCCTCTATCTATTAAAAAACAATTTCCCCCATGCCCCACTGTCCACATTTTAAATTCTGAAAATATCAAGTATATTCAGAAAGTTAGTTTAAGTTAAGTTTTATTTAAAAGTTCTAAATTTAAGTCTATATCTCAAGTCGTTCAAAAGTTAAAAGGGGGGTTACTTTTGGACCGCACAGTATATTGTGTTCTAGCGCTTAGAGCTATTCTGTAACTTTATAATATACAGTTGTAAATGGCGTTGAGCTTATTTCAAAATATGTATTAAAAAAAATCAAATGTCAACAGGTTACAATGGCAAACTTGATTAAAAATGAGTTTTGCCAAATTTAATTTTAAATATCTTAAAAACAAACGAAAATAAAAAAATACATATTCTGCAAAATAAAATTTATTTAATACCTACTCGATATCCATAATAAAAATAAAACATTCACTCAAAAAAATATAAAAAACAAATGAAAATCGATTTTTTCAAAAAGCACCCAGACGATTATTTTTGTTTTGGTCTTGAAATACTCATAAACCATATTCTGAAAAAATAATCGGAAATGACAAACCTTTTGATAAATCCACATCGTGTCTCTTTTCACTAATAGTGCGATGCGATTCTTTATGTCGAAGTACCTGACATTGTTATATCAATGTAGCTAACTTATTATTACTATTAATATTAAATATTAAGATGTATTTTCTCTCAACGAAAAAATCAAAAAATTCAAGATGACGCTTAAAAAACTAACAACTTCACGAACTGAATATTTTCAGTTTTTGACGATAAAAATACGAAATCGCATGTCATTTAAAATTTTTCTTAAATATTTCTAAAACGACTAATTTTATGCAGTTTCTAATGCAACCATGTTTTAGTTAAAAACGTGTTAAAAAAATTGTTTTACATTTTTTATTATTCTGATAATAAACAAGAAAAATTATTTCTTGATAACTTGTGTTTGGTATCCCTTTAGTAGAGGTTTATGATCCGATAAGGTTTTAAATTTTCTTCCATACAAGTAGAGCCTTTAGTATAAATAAAGGTGGCAATTCTTTTTCATTTAAAACCCTAAATGCATTTTTTAATTTAGAAATTGTAATAGATATCAATGATTCCTGTTAACGTAGACCAAATTAATTCTACACCAAGTAGTAACACTGAGAAATAAAACTGTCCAATTTAAAAAGCAAGGGGTTTTATCCGCTGTTGCCAAACCGCACTGAGCGACGTTGGCGATAAGCATTAAAATTTCCTAAAATGTAACAATCAATTATTACAAATAGACAATTCAAAAGTCAAATGATTTGACAGTAGAATTTCAAATGTGGTACGTTTTATTGCATCAGTTTGAAAATGCTTGATTCTAATTGGTTGGATCTTTTAAAGAATGTAGCAATAAAACAAAATAATTGACGCATTTCCATAAAAAACTAACTTAAAGCATATGCCGTGTCATTACTTGGTGTGAATGCGAATCGACGTAGACTAAATTAAATGTATCGGTTTTTTGAGAGTGGATTTTAAGAAAAATTGAAAACTGAATATCATTTCAGCTTTTTTGAAAAAAAAGTTTGTGAGTTGTTAAAATAATACCAAAGGTGATGGTCACATGCTTTAGAATCACTAGCAGTGATTTAAATAAATGATAATGTTAGTGATATTAAATGGAATTAAGGTAGGAAAAAAATAATTTACAAAAAACAACTCGAATAGTTACATAAAAATCGTAATATTTTGTTTAACTTCCAGGAATACACCTATATTTTCCAACTAATAGTAGTACCTAGGTGCTATAATAGTAGTTAGTACTATGATAGTACTGCTATAATCTACAACTAAAGTTGGTTAAACATTTAAATTAATTATACAATATTGTAGTAAATTTGTTATAAAGTTACGTAGTTCTGTAGTTAAAACGTTTTAACAATTTTTCTTCTAGTATATATTTTTATATTAGCTTTAGCAAATTTTATATGTCGTATCACTTTGTTTGACGGAAGTTCCAAATTAAAATTAGTTTAAATATACTAGTAATCCAGCCGTTAGGTAAAAAATATAGCTAAAAAATATAAACGAGCATTACAATAAAACAAATTTCATCTGGAAATGAAATAATCAAAATTCTGATATAAATATACCTAGAAGTAACATTTTATCTAAAAAAGGGGAAGGATCTATGCTAAATATGTTCTGAAAATATCGACTAATTAAATATGGTTTTGTTACAGTGGCATGCTGCAGAGTAAATATTTTTAGAACGGGTTTAAATAGGCTCCGCCTTCAAGCCTTTTTGTGCAAACCTTTTTCGTTTCCAATTTGTTTAGAAAAACCCGGAAAAACCAAATATTATTTTAAATAACACTGTGCGACAAAATCGAGGTTGATCTTTTAGGCAAGAGATCTGTCAGTGTCATTAGAAAATATAGGTCTAATTTAGTCGAGTCCCCAAGGGGTTTCGCTACTTTAGGTCATTTAAGCGATTTTTTTTTATTTAAAGTTTTTAGCTCACGCTAATATACAAGACCCATTTTTCAAGTAAGCGTTTCATAACTTTGGAAGGTGAATTCCAATCAAAAGACATGAAAAAAAGTTCATATAAACTTGTCCAAAAATTCTTCGTAAGGGAGCTACGGTCCTTCAGTGACTTTTTGATAAAGCCTGGTTGATATAAAAACACATGCATAAACTCATTTCTGTCACTCAAAGGGTTTATGAGATATTAAACGAAAATCTAATTTACGGGCCGGTCACTGAAGGACCGTAGTTTCCTTAAGAATAATTTTTGGATTTTATATGAACTTTTTTCATGTCTTTTGATAGGAATTCACCTCCCAAAGTTTTGAAACTCTAACTTGAAAAGTTAGTCTTGTATATTAGGATGCATTGGAAACTTTAAATTAAAAAAAATCGCTTAAATGACCTAAAGTAGGGAAACCCCTTGTGGATTCGACTATAGTGGTCCTAAATTAACGACTGACATTGACACATCTCTTGCCCAAATTTTCTATCGCACAATGTAATTTAATATTTGGCGATTTATAAAAACCTAATAGCTGGACCGTAAATCAGTAATTTATAACGTTCTTGTAAAAACTCAGTTATTAGCAGTATATTAGTACATTTGAGTTAGTGCATTGAAAGAGACGGGTAGCAATAAAAATTTATATCAGCGTCTATTTCGCTCTGTATTGAATAAAATTGTACAGTCGGTCTCTTACAAAAAAATAAACACTAATTAGGGGAACGAAATACTCGAGGAGGATGGAATGTCTCGATAAAATAGCAAAAAAAAAACGATACGCTTCGTATTTTAATGGGAGTTTGAGGTTGTCTACTTTTAACTTTTAAGTTAAATAGTGTCACAACGGTGTATGTGTTACCTGTGAAGTTATTAGCTTATTTAGATATTATCATAAAATAAATGACAAAAGCTACCCCGCTCACAATTCTTGCATACAAATGGCGGTAAAATTACATCAAACGACATCTCAGTTGAGAACGTATCAGTTTGCTTATACACCATATTTTTCTGTCTAGGAAGAATTTTTAAGTTCGAACTTTTAGCTTTGATGATGACTTATTTAGGTATTATTGTTTTCTCTTTAAATACATATCTATTTAAAGATAAAAAATACCTGAATTAGTCAAAATCATTAACAAAGCCAAAATTAGCATCATGTAAACATGATTAAATATAGAATAAATTTGACATGAGAATGCTATAAGCACTTTTCTTATACCTAACTCCAAACTCTATCATAGGTGAGTTATATTCGAGCGCCATCTGTTCCTAAACCCTTGATTTTGATAATATCTAAATGCTGTCTAGTCGCAAGCTACACTATGTACATGAATAATAGAATTACTTATTTTGTATACTGGCTTGTATATGAAATCGCAATTTTGTCTAAGAATTTGTATATAATAAATAAATAACAAAGTAGGTAAAAAATAGTTAAATGTCGTTTATAACAATATTACTCTATCTTTGTATCTGTACTTTTACAATAATTTCAAATGGGTAAGTAAAAAAGAGACTGCTGATTATTATAAAATAATAAAACATTATTACATCTTATGTATGTTTTTAAGACATTTTTTTATGTGTTTGTATTTAAAACAATTTCTTAATATCATAAGATAGCCGGCCAAACGGTTTTCAAAGTCAAGCACTATTGGTTCAGGTCAGTGATTGAATGGGTGACCCTTATAGTGAGTACAGTATAGTGGTACAATACACCGCCTGCCCAGATGTACAGTCGGTCAAGTAAGAGCGTGTCTCGTACTGTTTATTTAAGAATATATTTACACTATTCTTTTTTACATTTAATTACAGTTAATGAATGATAGATCAATGCAAATAAGTTAGTTAATTGTCCAGTCTCCATTTGCGTCAATGATCGCTGGCATCTTCGGGGAATACTTTGAACGGTAAAGACCTCCATATTGTCCGAATTTCTCGTAATAGCTGCTTTAAATTGTATACCTGTTTCCCGCGAAGCTTTTGCTTAATGAATGACCGCACATTCTCAATGAGGTCGGGCGTCGGGCGATTGGGACGGCCAATCCAGCGTGATGATGTCGAAAGTCCTCTTCCACTTGCTTCGATATTTGCGGTCGTTGTCCTCTTGGAGAATCAACTGCTTCTTTTTATCGCCATACCAACGTTTGGCAGTCGGTAAAAGAGCTTTTTTGTAAATTTCGACCATTTTTTCAGCGTTAAGAGAAATAAAAATCCAAAGCCTTTTTCCTAGAGAAACCCCCAAACGGTTGGTGGAGGATGTCCAGGCCCGGGGGTTAATAACGTAACCCCAAAAGAAAGCTTCATCGGTAAAAATAACCTTGCTCCAGTCTCGAATGATGTTTCCCTTGGCCCCTGCGAGTCGTTTTTCTCTCTGTGTTTTACTCAACAAAGGTTTCTTAAGTGTACTTCGCCACTTTAAGTCGTGAGCCTGGAGATGTGTAAGAATTGTTTCATGTGATATATCCAAACCTTTCTGCATCAGTTTTGCCCCTTGGCGCACAGTTAATTAAGGATTCTGCGAAAACATGTTTAAAATCATTTTTTCGTGCTTAGCCGATACCTTTCCTGTTTAGCCACGATCTGGTCGTCAATATTTTTCGTTTTTGAGTATCGTTTCACCCACTTGTTGACGAATGTCTTTGACTTTCACATATACTTTGCAGCCGCTGTAGGCGTCATTTTCGGACCTTTTGGGTGCAAACAGGAAGACAGCCTCGAACCGTGATGCGTGCGCAGCACTCATATTCTAAAACGTGCTGAGTCACTAAAAATAAGCTTCAGAAAAAGTCTCAATGCTTTGTACGCATTGTCGGTCAGGAAGTATATCCCAGAAAAAAAGTAGGGCTCTCTCTTACCGACTACACGCTCTTACTTGACCGACTGTATTTAGAAAATCCGGTGGTCTTGGCTACCACTACCGTGCTAGTCTTTAAGTCACGTGAGAGGAACTTTTTTTAGCATATTTTACCTTTTTAAAAAGAGTATACAGTTATACAATAGTCTATATATATTTATACCATAAGTGTTGAATATTTCCTAAAATATAAGTAATTAAGGGTCATTATAGTATTCATAAGTAGTCTACCTCGTCGCATAACAGCCACCAATGACAAAGCAGCTTTTGGCATTTATCTTGTCGGTAATAACAACTTTATTACTTCACTAAATGTAATGGCCCTAAAATGAGTTTATAATATTTCTGAATATTATAAAATGAATAAACTATTCTTCAAAAGAGTTCAACAGTCGATAACTTTTAAATTAAAAGTTTTAACCGGATATGGAATCCATATTGTGGATGCAGTTAGTCCAAAATTATAAAATGCATAAATATGCATTTTTAAGCTTTGGATGTCTCATTTTTGCTTACCTATCATTGCCCTAGAAGAATTTTATATAGGTGAATATAATGCCAATTTTTACTGGCAATAACAAATGATTACAAAATAATGAATACTTTTAGTTTCATCACATCAAGGATTTGAGATAAAAATATACGCAAGGTCTATGATTTTGAAAAATAAATAAACAGGATGTTTTAAAATATATACATACACTTTTTCAATCGTATAACGCAGTTTTGGGAGCCATCTATTAATTTACGTTGAAACTAAAAATACCTATCTGTTGGTCTGCTGTGAATAATATACAAACACAATTAAAATCTCACATAGTTATATTTTTGTCAAATAGAGTGTATTATTTATATAAGGCTAAGTATTACAATATTCTTGTTTACAACTATGTTTACGTTTATTAATCTTTTGCCACCATAAATTGAAAAGTCAAAGCCAAAGTTTTAAAGATTTATATCTGTATTAAATTTAAAAATACATATATACCTTTAATTTTAACGAAAATAAAAAGATGGCTCTCGGATCGATGCAACTTTAAAATGGCTTCCTTTGACATCACGGGTTCAAAAATAATTCATAATTTCCCCGATATTCTAAAAAGAAAATTATACGAAATGAAGGAACCGCTTGTAATTGCATTTAATTTTTAACGCAAAAAAACATAAAAAGTATAAAAAGTATATTACTTAACTATCCAAAGTTGTATTATTTGAGCCACAATCACCAAACTCCGCAATAGAAACCCATTCTTTTTACGATTTAAGTAATAAAAAATATTTAGGGACTGATGCCCAAAAAATGATGAACTTGTGATGGCCCTTTTTTACTGTCTTGTAGAAATAGAGCTTTTTAGACAAATTTAAAGAAAAATTGTATTTTAGTTAAAAAAAAATATACGTAAAAAACATAAAATATTTCTCAGTGGTTTGACAAAGTTTTTTTAACATACATTTTTTAGATATAATAGAGTATAACATAGAGTAAATACTCTAGTTCTTTTAAGGCCTATTTCTTATTGTGTTTAGAGTAGTTAAAATTTATATTTGTGATTAAATTGTAGTAAAATAAATATTTTTTTAAAAGGGAAATCTAAAGGAAAACAAGAGAAATTTAAAAACGAAGTGACGTAACTAACACACTTTATCCGATTTTTCAGGAAAGCGTTTTAAAGTAAAGCGAATCATCATGTATTATAGACTATAACATATAGTTAACTCAAATTTACGTTACGTCACTTCGTAATCTGATTTGTAACTATAAAGGTCACATCACTACCCAGATAACAATCGTGCATCGCACGTTTCTAGCACGACGTGCGAGCTCATACGTGCGTGTAAATATCTAGTCATATGAGAGGCAGTAACGTGCGAGCGCACGGTCTGCATGTATTATGCAAGCATCGTGCGTCGCACTTTTGTAGCACGACGTGCAATGGCACGATCTGCATGTATTGTGCAAGCATCGAATGTCGCACTTTTGTAGCAGGATGTGAGAGCTGAAGTATCTGACGTATACGCGTGTAAATATATTTTTCCGAACTTAGAAATCACTTCATGCAATCATATAGTGGCTCACGTTTATAAACGTATACGTTATTATAGCGTACCTTTCAAAGCTTTTTCTGAACTTTGTAATTTTCGTGGTCTTTAAAAAGTCCCTGAACTTATACACACTTGTCTAAGCGATTTTTAAGTTCGGGAAAATTTTCAAGTATATAAAAAATTGTAAGCTCAAAAAATTGCAAAAGGTTCAAAAAACTTTCATGTTCGCAGAGCTATAGCTTATATAAATATATTATATAAATATATTATATAAATATATCATATTCAGGCCTATTCTCATGTACCATTGAGATTGAGATTTATGGCAATATTGACGAAAATTGCAAGGTCATTTACGTCAACTGTATTAAAACTGCATGGGATTGTAATTTTTGTCAATATTGAATAGATTTCAATGGTACGTGTGAATAGGCCTCATTATATATTATTATGGGGGAATTACTTGCTTTCTCACTATCTTAATTTTGGAAAAAATTTCAACTAGAAGATTTTAAAATTTTGAAAGTTTTGAATATTTTTTGAATTTTGGATTTGTATAAATTCAATCAAATCTTCACTTTCAAAAACATCATTAACAATAATTTTCAACCGTAAGATAGGCCGTACGTAAGGCTTACGTTGTGCGGGCGCACGCGTGCGTCTCAAATGAGACTCAATTGAGGACACATTTGACTGGGAATATAAGTCGCACGTATGCGAGATAAATGGCACACATGCGTCTCATATTGCACTCATTGTGCGCGCATTTTGTTATCTGGGTAGTTAATAACAGTTAACTGTTATTACACCAATTTTATTACCAGATATTGTAACAGTATTGGTTTCTTATATCTATTAAAATATACCTACATAAAAAATTATTTAATACCTATACCTTTATATAGACTTTAAGCCTTTAATTGTAATTGTAAGTAATATTTTAGTCTATTGCTTTTAAAAATATAGCAATAGTCATTTATTTACCAAAGGAGGCACAATAACACACCTAATATCCAAGGAACATGCATTATTTTTTTTACTACTAACAATAAAACGTTTTTTTTTTTAATATTAATTGCTCCGTATAAAATTTACCTAGTTTTTTGGGGCTGTTAAAATATTTACAACTTTTAAACCTGAAATGTTATCGTTGGTAGTAAAAAATATAAAAGTAAAAACATTAAATGTTTAAATTTTAAAGTAAATAAGGGAAGAAATATTGATGTCCATAAGCTTAAAAGTCTAGATATTATTATCTCTATATACTGGAAATTCAATAAAACCTGCAGTGACTCAGTTACGAATGTGTGGTAAAAGGCGAAGATCATACCAGTTCGGGTGCAACTCGCGTAATTTCGTCAAAGCTTCGCAAAGTCGGACCCCTTATACGAAAGCAGCAGAGGTATGAGTCACTGCAGGTTATATTGAATTTCCAGTATAGCGCCTTACATAAGCTCAAATTGTTCCCCAGGAAAATTTAGATGAACAAAATGGACAAAGAAAACAGACGATGGATCCTTGTATAGAAAGGTCTGGACATTATGTATTATACAATGCGGTCCTAAAGTCACCCCCCCCCCTTTTAACTTTTGAATGCGTTGAGATATCGACTTCAAATTTCGAACTCTTAAATAAGACAACTTAAACTATCTTTTAGCATATATTTGATATTTCAGCTCTTAAAATGTGGGCAGGGGGGCATAGGGGGACATTTTTTTAAATGGAAAGGGGGGTCGTGTGATAAATCATTTTAAAGCTTATAAAATTCTCTATTTAAACTAACATTTTTAAATTTTTTAAAAATGTTTTTTAAGGTTTTGATTTTTCAATTTTTTGTGCTAAAACATTCGATTTTTTAAGTTTTTTTTTATAAATTTTTATTTATGTCAACTAAAATTAGTTTAAAAGTATAATTAACATTTTTTTTATGATGAAATTAGGCATTTTTAAAAAATTATTTGTTTTTTTTAGAGGAATTTTGTATTAATACCCATTTTCAACCGCTTTTAAACCCAATTTTTTTTAATTTAAAAATATGGAGTTAAATGGAGAATTTTATAAGCTTTAAAATGATGTATTATACGACCCCCCTTTCCATTTAAAAAAATGTGCCCCCATGCCCCCCTGCCCACATTTTAAGAGCTGAAAGTATTAAATATATGCTAAAAGATAGTTTAAGTTGTCTTATTTAAAAGTTCCAAATTTGAAGTCGATATCTCAACAGGTTCAAAAGTTAAGAGTTGATTCCTATCCTGCTTTTAACTTAGATTTCAAATCCGTTTATAAAATTAAGTTATTTGTTTGCATTACGGAGAAAATCACATTTTTATAAGTTCGAAATGCGTTCTGGGTTATCTGGTGGATTCCATAGAATTTAAATTTGTTAAAAAGTGTAATCTACCAAACTGTACGATTCGCTCACCGCAGTAATGAGAAGAATCCAGCACATGCGCACTGGTTTGCTTATTTTTGTTTTGATGGATGTCAAAAGTGGCTTCCGTTTAGGCAGTTTTAGTTTAAGACTACTAGTTTTATGAAATAGTTTAATTCGAGTGGGGTTACGGTGCGCATCAGGTCCACAAAAATGAACTTTATTTTTGCACTGATTTCTGGTTTTATTACTAAAACTTACTGTCTTGAATATAATTAGCTGCGGAAAATACAGTTTTTTTGTTAGAATATATAGCAAAAGATTGTTAAAATACTCACGAATTTCGTTTGATTTTTTTAATGGGGGCGTTGGTTTACGTTAACAATGGTTTGGTTTGGTAGTTTGCTGGTTTGGTGTTTTTTTTTTAATGGGAGGCGTTGGTTTACGTTAACAATGGTTTGGTTTGGTAGTTTGCGGGTTTGGTGTTTTTTTTTTAATGGGAGGCGTTGGTTTACGTTAATAATGGTTTGGTTTGGTAGTTTGCTGGTTTGGTGTTTTTTTTTTAATGGGAGGCATTTTTCAGATACGATATTTCAGAATTTAGTAGGCGATATATTTTAAGAATCAAATGTTTATTAATGAATATCCGCAATTTTTTTTTACGAAAATACTATTAAAAGCGAGTACTTTTAGCCAATTGAAAAAAACTGTTAGCTCGCAAAAAAAAAGTAGATATTTTTGTAAAATTCTGCAAAAGAATGTTACATAACCTTAAAATAATTTTTGGCATACGTCAAAACAAAAATAAGAAAATCAGTGCGCATGCGCAGGATTCTTCTCATTACTGCGGTGAGTGAATCGTCAAATTGTGGCTAGCCGGCTGTCATAATAAGGCATAATAATGCAATTTATTATATGTTTTTTTCTTAAACAGTAGTATAATACAAAAAAAAAGGAAAAAATATAAAATATATAGCTTATTTTTGTTCATTTTTGGACGTAAAATAAACCAAGATTATTTTTAGGTTTTAAGTTTTTTTTGACGGTTGCACTGTTTACTTAGTTTACGCGTATTTCATAAAAATTATAATTGAAGAAGTTGGTTGTGCCTTAAAATCCTGTAACCTATTAGCATTGACTAAACCAATGATATTAGTTTACAAACATAATATAATGGCGAAAAATGATACTTTTTTAAATAGTTTATATATTTTCTTATTTGATTGACTTTGTTACAAATTTGATACTCTGGTAGAAAACAGGTTAATTTTTTTTAATTTTAAGCATTATCTCCCAAAAATTAACCTTTGAGATTTTACTGTAAGTGGTTCTGTAGAGTCCAGACCTTCCTTTACAAGTATTGATGGTCCGTTTTCTTCGTCAATTTTGTTTATCTAACTATTGCTGGGGAACACCGTGAGCGATTTAGGTCGCTTTAATACAATTTGTTCTAGTGAAGGGCAAAATGTAAGCAAAAAATCTCACTAGATCCCGAAGCCTAATAATCATTTATGGACATCAACTGTTTTTTTCTGTTACCTACATTTTATATTGAATTAGCATGTTACACGTTGGTGGCAATGTGTTGAAACGTCCCTAAACAATCGGTATAGTACAGTTTTCTTTCGGACATGTTACCTTACTACTCTGTACTAGACTGCCTATATGTAATGTTTTCTTGACAGAAAGCGTAATTTTCTGACAGAAAACTTAATTTTCTGACAAACTTAATTTTCTTGATAAAAAACGTATTTTTTTACATAAAGCGTCATTTTTATGACAGTAAACGTAATATTTTTTGACAGAAAATATAATTTTTGACAAAACAAAAACCTGATTTTCTTTACAGAAAACTAAATTTTCTGACAGAAACGTAATTTTCTGACAGAAACGTAATTTTTTCACAGAAAACGTTATTTTTTTGATAGAAAACGTAATTTTCTGACAAAAACTTATTTTCAAGAGAAAGTAATTTTATTGAAAAAATACATAACATACATTATAAAAAACGCCATTTATTGATAGAACATACATGTTCTGTACATATACATGTTAAAATTACATGTGATTTTCTTGACAGAAAACCTCACATTAAGGCACCCTAGGACATATCGTTACGTAACAAGCTTGTAAGATTGATCGAGATATAATTGTTTCCAAAATAATGATTAGGAGATATCCCTTTTAAAATATAGATTAACCATAATAATGATTAATACTTTATATTAAATATAGTGAGATATTGGATTTTATCCATACCATAAAGTTTAATATTGAATGTGTATAATAAATATAGTCTATAATTTTTCATATTGTTGTACAATTTTTAAGTTTATATATAATATTATATTAAAAATGTTTGTGCATTGAATTACTTAATGTGTTTTACTTTTTTACCTTCTAATAAAATGTATTATGTAAGTTGCGTTTTTTTTTCTATTAACCCTCAATTCCATAATTTTATTATTATCACGGGGTTATATTCAAAAATTGCTTAGAAGAATAAAAAAGGATTTTAAAATAAGAGATAAATAAACATGAATATTTTATTATTTATTATATAAAAAATACTTACATTAGAAGAAGGCACAAATAGTTATCTTAATCCATAAAAAATAAGACAAAATAAGTATTAAAAAAAGAATAAAATGATTCAACATTTTATTTAATAATAATATAAACATTAATAGAACAAAATTGAAAAATAGTACGCAATTTACTGGTAATATTTATTTTTATTAACTTAAAAATAGATAAGGAAATGTATCAATATATACTAAAAGTCCTTTAATCATTATAAAATTATAAAAAAGTAGTATTTTTTTGTTTTAATTAACCATGTCCTACATGTATACAATGATGGATTTAGCAAACAAAACTTAAAGTATATTATTTAAAAAAATATAAATGAAAAAGATACTTAAGAACCACTTACGATAAATATAAAAAAAACTTAAAAACTAAAAATCTAGGTTACCCTTAATAATATTTATACTTTGGACTTTTGTATCATTCTCTTATTTTAATAAATGATCAGCTTTTCAAGAAAGTTCCTCAAGTATAATTATAATATACTGAATTATAAAATGAAGTAAATTATGTAATTATATTTTAAGATTAAACTCCTAAATAAAAAAATTAATGGAGAATCCTGTACACAGGGTGATCAGTAACTGGCATGCCAAAATTTAAGAAGTAATTCTACATCCAAAAAAATTATAAAGGTTGGTCCAGAAATGAGCCCTAAGGAAGCTACGGCCCTTTGAAGATGACCATATTAAATGGGAAACAAAAAAGCACCAATAAAATTTTAATACGGTAGTGCATGTGTTAAGCCTCACACATTTTGTCGGTCTAAAATTTTAAAGGGCCGCAGCTCCTTTAGGGCTTATTTCCAAACCAAACCTTTATAGGAACATTTTTTGATATTTTTGGATGTAAAATCACCTGTTAAACTTTAGCATATCAGTTACTGATCACCCTGTATAAAGCATGTAGCTTGGATTTTTTCTTAAAGTATTTTTATCTTAGTAACTGATCACATACCATATGAATAATGTTATGCAATAGTAGGTTAAACCACCTTCAATGTGGGTTGACATAATATTGTAAAACAACACCCATGTAAAGACTACAGGGAAAAAGGGATTTAAGTCAAAAAAAAAAGGTTTAGCAAACTAAATTAAACCTAATGTACAAAAATATCGTTAAAAAAAGTTTCGTATTTAATACTATTAAGAGTATATAGTGTGTATCATTATGAAGCAATAAGTTTATTTCACTGATTAGAAGACTTTATATCTGTGGCTTGGTTCTAAAAGGGCCAATGTCACTTTTTCCGTATTTTGAGTTAACCCGCCTAACTATTTTTTTTTTCAGATCCATATAACCCAAAAAAGCCAATGTCAGTACTTGTGACATAAATGTAGACTTTAAGCGACAAGGGCCGACGTGTGTTTTCAATAAACATTTCTGTTAAACTGCTAAATAAACGGCCAATGTTTGACTTACAGTATCCATTCAAAATTTTTGACATTGGCCCTTTTAGGAGCAAACCACAGATATACATACAGTACACGTCTAACGTATGCCCCCCCACTTTAACTTTTAAACGGCTTAAGATATCAACTTGAAGTTTGGAACACGTAAATAACATAACCCAAATAATTTTGTGGTATATATTTCATATATTTAGGGGGCACAATGGTGACAAGAGGGGATAATTTTTTTTAAATAGAAAAAGGGTTGTATTTAAAGCTTATAAAATTCTCTATTTTTTATTCTTTGGGAGCATGTTTTGGGATATAAAATAGGGTTAAAAATGAGAATTTTCGTTAAAATTTCTTCAAAAAAATCAAAAAAATTTTGATATATGGTTTATTTTATGATGCAAATACATCAATTATACTTTCATACTAATTTTAAATAATAAATAATAAAATTTTACAAAAAAAAAACTTCGCAATCGCAATTTTTAGCATAAAAAAAATGAAAAATGACAACCTTAAAAAATGTTTGTAAAATTAAAAAATATATGATCGAATAGAGAAATTTATGAGCTTTAAAATGATGTATCACACGACCCCCTTTCCATTTAAAAAATATTCCCCCTTGCACCCCTGTCACCACTGTGCATCTTAAGCACATTAAATTATACCAAAAAATTATTTGGGTTATGTTATTTACGTGTTCCTAATTTTAAGTTGATATCTCAAGCCATTCAAAAGTTAAACGGGGGGGGGTTGAATTTTGACACGCTCTGTATGTATTGTAATGTCCGAGCGTTGTACGAAAGAATGCTCATAGCCGCACCCCACGCATCAGTCAAGCAACGGTCTTGATGGGACTTCGAGCAGTCTTTGCTGAGACTCTTAAGAACATTCTTCGATAAATGCGAGAAATGCGTCTACGATCATTTATTCGTTGTACGCTGCGACAGTTTTCCATAACACAGCATTGCTATAGAATTGGACTACGATCATTCTTTCCTGGTACGCTGAGGTTTTCCATAAAACAGCATTTTTTTAAAGGCTCATAAATTACACACAACAATTTCGCTTTCGGAAAATGTTGAGGTTCGATGGTCTTTATTTATTGAAACTAAATTTTATTTTTGAAACAATGCGACTTTGATCACTGTTCCCCTGTTACAGTAGTCTTTATATATTTTTATATTTACTTACTATATTTTAACAGTCTGTTAATAATTTTAAATTATTTATAATTTAATTTGGTTTTGAGATATATTGTTATTTTCAATCACTGGGCAAGGTAGATTTACTCATCCAAACCTCAGAAAGTGAGCAAGCTACCTATATGTGCTCTAATTTCTATTAAAAATAAATTATTTAGTAGTATTATTTTCAAAATGGATGCGCATTTATTGTATGTGTACGCAAATCTTTGGGCAAATCAAAGTTCATGTTACAGATAGAACAAGAAAATGTTTTTGCCGCTGCTGTAGCAATAGCGGCATTTGCAAGAGCCTGTTCCTTAGCATGAACCTTAAGATGGATGGACAATGAGTGTTGCTTCTCAAATACTCTATTACAAACAGTGCATTTATAGTCACTAGTAGCGAATTCTTTGTGGTTCTGCTTCATATGAGTTATAAATGAGTCTTCTCTAGTAAATGCAGCTGGGCAGTAAGAGCAACGAAAACTGGTAACAATTTTAGGAACATCCTGTGTAGTATTTTTATTAGTGGTTTGTGTTTGAGGTTTTTGCATTTGGAGTTTTGACATTTGAGGTTTTTGCAGTTGTAGTTTGGGCATTTGTTTTGCCGTTTGAAGTTTTTGCGTTTGGGGTTTTGATGTTTGAGGTTTTTGCACTTGGAGTTTTGGCATTTGAGGTTTTTGCGGTTCATTATTTTGCAATTTAAGTTTTGGCATTTGTGCTTTTAGTATTTTTGGATTTTGTTGTTTATTTTTTTGTGGTTGAGCCAAGGGCTGCTGTGGGACTTGTGAAATAACTTGAGGCTGAACAAATTGGTGGGCAGTTTCTTGTTGGTTTCCTTGTTGATGGGCAAGCTTCTGCCTTTCTAACAGATCATGTAACCTCCTGTGAGTTTCATAGTCATCCTGTGTTTCGAAATCTTGATTACATATGTTACACCTTGGTACCAACATTAGAGCATCAATTTTCCTGTGTTTTTCCAAAATATGGATTTGTAATGCAGTATCGTTTGGTAAAACAGCCAAACAAGTTGAACACTGGTGTTCCGGAGGAATTATTTCAGGAGATTTCACGCGATTTTGTTTTTGGTTGAGTGTAACGTGTTTTGCGAGTTTATTAGAGGGGCTCGTTGTTCTCTTATGCCAACCGGTATGAGATTGCAATGCTAGCGCAGTTGTAAACTTTTTCTTACATACAGAACATGTAAACCCTTGGCCGTTGGAAGTTTCCTGCTTTAATTTTTGATTCTTCTTCAAGGATTCATTATGCTCGTCATGCATGTGTATATTTAATTGACCATCAGATTCAAATCGTATCTTACAGTGTTTGCAATATACAGACTTATTTAGCTCGTTAATATGTTTTTCCTTGTGTTTCTTTAACGCAGTTTTCGAAGTAAATGTAGATACGCATTTATCACATGTAAATATAGCGCTAAGTGGAAGTTTTTTATGGGATTCCTGATCATTTCTTAAATCAGGCATATCTTCAAATAAATGGTCATTTTCTTTATGTTGCGCTAATGCTTCGACAGATTCGCAAGATGTATGACAAATATCACACCATACTTTCTTTCCTTTTGATATTTGAGCATCACTTATAGTACCGTGAGTTTTCATGTGCTTTTTCAAATTATATTTATTTGAAAATATTTTAAGGCATATTTTGCAAGCCCGGTTTGGACTTTCTATGTTTTCATTGAAATCATTTTCGAGTTTTCTGCCAGGCTTCTGCTTAACTTTAGATTGTTTTTGCTGAACAAACGTGCCATTTTCGTGCATGCGTTTATGTGCATTATACGCTTTACCACTTTTACACATTTCATTGCAATATTGACATTGTCTTGGATAGCTAGGCTTTAATTCAGGATGGAAACGATTAATATGTTTATTTAATCCAGAGTATTGGGCATAACTTTTATTACACTTTATACACATATTTTTGCTATCTTTTGCGTCTTTTAAAGTCTCATCATTAACTAATTCCAACTGTGGCATATTATCATGTTCAGCTCTGTGCTGAACCAACTCCTCAGAACTAGAGAATACTCCAGGACATAAATCACAACGGTTATTAGGATTCCCCGTCGGACTTAACATACTAGACTTGTAGGATTGGGTCTTTGAATCTCGACAAATCTTGAGATTTAAATGTGTAGTTCTGTGTTGCTCTAATTCGATTTGGAATTGGAACATTTTTCCGCATTCCAGACACTTTTTCGGTTCATGTTTTTGTTCCAAATGAATTTTCCATTCGGCAGATGTATACATACCACTACAATCCAGACATGAATACATTGACTTATCTGCTTTACTATCCGCGTTAATCGGAATGCCCTTTTTAACATTTGAAATGATTTGCTCTTTATCGACATGGATTGTTTTGTAGTGTCTAACCATGCCATGATACGTGGAATAACTATGTATACATAAAGGACATTGTCCTGGATTTATTGGATTTCGTGGTGGGTTAGAAATTTTCCGTTTCTTTCTAGGTTCATCATCTTCCGCCTCTAGTGTTGGAGGTTTTAAGGAAGTTTTACGTTTACTAGTTACAGGCTCTTTAGTAGGAGTGAGCGCCGGAGGTTTTAAGGTACTTTTACGTTTACTAGTTACAGGCTCCTTAGTAGGAGTAAGCGCCGGAGGTTTTTTCGGAGATTTTCGAGGAGATCTTTGCACTCTTTCCCTTGGCGGTTTACGTTGATGATAATCATCATCCTGCCTCATGATAAAACCTGCCGATGCATCGTGAGTTTCTTCTGCGTGCTTCTGGAAATCATCTAATGTCTTAACCGTTACAAAACATATATCGCAATAGTACTCTACTAAGCAACTAACATAAACATGTTTCTTAAACTCCTCCACATCTGCAAACTCTCTTTTGCAAGAACATGTAAACGGTGGTTGACAATGAGCCTCGTCTACATGATTACAATACTCATCATGAAAACTATACATAAAGAGACATGATGTGCATTTAAAGTTTTGATACAGACGTGTTTTAACATTGCTGCGTTTACCCGACTTTGATAACGTTATAAGTCTTTCCAACGGAGATCTAGTACAATTAAAAAGATGTCTGCTAAAGGTGGATCGATCCGTATATGTAATCATACAATTGTAACACGTATAAACTGGAAACCAGATCCTTAAAGAACGCAAATGGCATAACAAACCTTTTATATTTGCATAAACTAACTTATGACAGGCACATTCCCTCGTGTTGTGCATTGTCACCATAGCTAGACACTTTTCCATATAGCTTACTTCAGTTTTGGATAACGGTTCCATGGAAGTTACAGAAGAATTTGTTTGAAGTAGTTTCAGGCTGGCGGCGGATTGAACATTTTCCTGTTCTGCTACGTCTAAAGTAGATGGCGCTGCTGACGATGATGAAGTAGTCAGGGTTAACTCTACCACACTTTGGCTTAAACTGCTATTATTGGAATTAGTAGATGTATCACCGTTAATTGTTGACAACTCTAAAAGAAACAATAAATCAATAACCTCGTCCAATTTTTATCACTGCTGCTACGAATAAAACTAAAACCCATTCTATCTCACGGATTCTACTCGATTTTTATAGTAATATGAACCAAATCAAACCTTAAAATTTCTCAATAGAAAAAACTTGATTTCTAAAAACATATTGCATGAATAATCGAAATTATAATAGATGCCACTTTTCAATTTAATAATATCAAATCTATCCAGAACTGTATGATACATTTTGTAACACAAATATCAAAAATAAACTACTTGACCGCTCAAAAACATTAGTACTCAAGACCCGAAATATTACCGAGATATGCAACAAGGCGCAGTCGGCGAGTCGAATATTTTTGATGATCTCGTGATCTTTCTTGTACCACTTTTCTCTACTCAATTGTCTTAAACTATTATACATTTAATATTTATTTAAAATAACTTTGGAGACACCGCACACAAACCTTGGTTTAGACGGGTCTAATGTAGTTTTATTTATTCCATTTAATGTATAATATAGTTTATTTTTAACATATTATATTTAAAATAAACTGAATTGAATAATAAAATTGAAAAAAAAAACAGGGGAACGCCAAACATCCAGTTTAAAAAGTGGGTTTTGGGAAATGTACCCTTAAAAAACTGAATGAAATAATAGCGTCATTACCGTGTTTTCTAAATATAATAAATATAATTGAAAATAATTAGACAGGTACCTACCTTAACTGCTTCCTCCATATTCCATTCAATTTATACAAAGTCACCCATCATAAAATTGTGGAAAAACAATAAAACCGAGCGAAACACCCAAAAAATGAACGAAGGATAAATATTTTATTAGTTACCGTACCTAACTTAATATTTAATTTCTTTGTAGAATTAGAATAGAATTTATTTAAAAATATTATAAATACAAATTTAACTAACATACTACAGTATTTTTATAATAAAGGTTAAAAATGATAAATAATTCGTCAGTTTCTTTACTACTTTTTAAAGTTGCCTTAACTGCTAAAAGATTAACTAAACACCTATTTTTAATTATGTGTATTATTAAATATTTAAACAAGGAAATTTTTTATTTACCATTTATTATGCAAAGAACATTGTCTATTTCTTAAGCTAAGATAAATAATGGATACATCAAAACGTAGTAAACATTCGTTTTGATATTATTGAGTTACTTTTAACAAGAAATTTCGGGGATTTTAAAATAAAAGCTAAACAAACACCATACATTTTTTAATTTTTTATTATAAAAAAATACTTATCATTACAATGTATGTACATCTTCGGCACAAATAATATTTTCTTAGTCCATCAAAAATAGTGTAAAGAATAAAACGGTTCAACATTTTATCTTATAAATAATACAAACCTAAATAAGATAAATTAAGTCATAATTATTATTTACATATAAAGTATTACGCAGTATAAAAACCTAAAAAAACTTAATTTACTATACGATATTTCAATTTAAATAAAAAGATAGTAGAAAATATATTAAAACTTATTTATATTTATTTATGTATACATATATCTATAGATACGATTATTTCAGTAAAATACTTTCTTAAAATCTAAAATTTAGTTAATTTGGTTTATTAACCTAACTAAAATTTAATCAGTGTTTGTAATAATAAACTAAAAAATTTATAATTTTAAATTGAAATTGCGCCACGATATTAACAGATGACATTTTTTTAGTCAATACTAACTAAAGCTGTTGTTTGTAAAAAAAAATAAATATTGACATATATTTAAAAGAAAAATATTTAAAAGAAAAATATTGAAAAATTATAATTTTATGATATAATTATATTTAAGAACCACTCAAATTAATAAATAAAAACTTTTAATTAAAAATGTACATTGACGAAGTTTTGCTATTTGTATTATATACTATACCTATTACCTTACAAAGTATATTTTTTTGATAAAAGAATCGTATGGTTTTTTTAAGACATATATGTTAATCCTTTTATCAAATGCGCCAAAGTACTCTATTGAAACCAATACAGTGTGATTCTTTAATAACTTTGGCAATGAAAAGTAGATTTATTTTAATAAAGAAATGTTTATATAAGTATATATTATATGAAGAGTGCAACTAACATAAGGGGCTAATCCACAAAATTATTATTTTACAGGGGAAGCAAAAATGTGATTTTTTGTCAAATGATATTTATACTTAATATTAATTATATTTTAATAGTGTTTGATTGTTTACATCATTTTATGCAGATTTAAACAAAAAAAAAACTTGAAATAAGGGCCTAAAAAATATGCTTAATTATCAAAAGGGCCTAACCCACACATTTCTTAAAAGGTTGTTTTTGCATAAAATCTTTTCTTTGCTAGTCTTAAATAGGTTCATAAGCCTTTTTTAATCAAGAATAGTCGAGATAATAGTTAACTATGAAATTAAATTAAATTATTAAAAAAGCCTTACCAACAAATTTATTATAAGATTTTTTTATACAATCTTGTCTTTTCTAGTTTTAAATAGGTTCATAACCTAATTAAGAATAGTTAACGGTAAATATTTGGGTGGGGCAAAAAGCAAATTATTAAAATTTGCACTCCTAACCTTATTTTCCAGTGAATTTGTTTGCCACTTCTAGTAACATATTAGGAATTTTTATTAACTAGAGCGAGAAAGTACGTTAAATAGTACCTGTTTCAAGCAAAAACCGTATTTCGCAAAAAATGAGGTTTAGGCCCTTATGTTAGTTCCACTCTTCATATAACGTTACATAACGTGGGTCCTATCTTTCTATGTTCAGAAGTTATAGCGCTTTAAAAATTTTTAAGTTGAAAAAATTTAGTTGCCAAGGATTAGCAAAACTAAATTTAGTAACTATCATTTTAAATAATCATTTAAAAAAAAAATATGCTGTGAAAATAAGTGATCGTATTTAATTACTGCTGGATTTAAGATGCTGAAATTGATATTAGAAATAATACGAATTTACTACTCGTGCAAAAGAGTTAAGTTCGTCGTTACAATAAATATTATTGATTTTCTTAACTTATGATTACTGTTCAAAGAGACAATTATTTTAAAAGCGATATGACTTCTGAACAAAGATATAGTAGATTCTGAACAAAGATATAGTAGAGAAAAAGATGCAAGTCGCTTGCAAAACAACTTTACACTACGATATTTCAAGAAATCCTTGATATAGAGACTTAAAATTTGGAACAAATTTTGTTTAATTTAGTATACTTAGAAAATCTTTGTTCCAAATTTCAAGTCATCGTAGTGTAAACTTGTTTTACAAGCGACTTGCATCTTTTTTTCTTCTATAGGACCTACGTTTATATGAACATTTCTTCATGAAATTAAATCAACTTTCCATTGCCAAAGATTATAAAGAGGCTAATAATTTATTAGTAATAAATCACCCTGGATAAGTGGAGAACCATATAAGAACTAACCATCACATAGGCAGTCACGTGGTTACTCCTATGTCGTCCACAAAATTTGAAACTGATGCATTAGGAACCTTTAAAAGTTTAAAGATTGAAAACTGTTTCATGATGGTTTTTTTAGTGCCACAAACCTAATGGGTAATGGCAATTAAAAATCTGAACGCAAAATTTTAACAAACTTTTTAAAATAATAATATTAGGTACATGCATTTAGGTTAGGTTGTGAAAAATACATGTTGAGAGGCAAATATTTATTGCACATTTATATAAAGAGTGTTTTTCACAACCTAACCTAAATAAATTACAAAGAAGCATTCCAGGGAAATAAATTTTAAAGATTCAGTATATGGTTTAATAGGAACATATCCTGGAGTAAATTTAAATGAAATCAATATTTTTAAAAAGTAAAAAACAATTTTTCAATTGCCTAATGTACCGCTTTTTGGGAAAGTATTTATCTTTGTACTTTGTGATCATGCATAATTATGTGTACGCTATTTATTTTTACTTATTTATTAAAAACAGTCAGCATAATTTAGTTTTTATAATTCCGTCATATTTTTATCCAGTATAATTTATTTAATACTTAATTAATTAATCTATCAAAATGGATGCGCATTTATCGTATGTGTACGCAAATCTTTAGGCAAATCAAAGTTCATGTTACAAATGGAACATGAAAACAGTCTTGCCGCTGAAACAGTAACATTTACATTAGCATTAGGTTTTTGCTTAGAGTGAACCTTCATATGAATGGTCAACGAGTGTTGTTTCTCAAACACTCTTTCACAAACATTACATTTAAACTCGCCAGCACAGAATTCGTTGTGGTTCTGTCTCATATGAGTCAAAAAGGTATCTTGTCTGGTAAATGCAGCTGGGCAATGCGAGCAGTGGAAATTCTTAACAATTTTCGGAACATCTTGCATATTTGATGTTTGTGTTTGAGGTTTAGGTGTTTGGGGTTTAGGCATTTGGGGTTTAGGCATTTGGGATTTAGACATTTTTGGTTGCTGTTTAACCTTTTGTGGTTGAGGTATAGCTTGCTGTTGAACCTGTTGTTGAGGTTGGGCAACCTGCTGAACAGTTTGTTGTTGAGCTGCTTGTTGTTGGGCAACCTTCTGCCTTTCTAACAGATCATGCAACCTCTTGTGAGTTTCATACTCATCCTGTGTTTCAAAATCTTGATTGCATATGTTGCACCTTGGTACCAACATAAGAGCATCGATTTTCCTGTGTTTTTCCAAAATATGGATTTGTAATGCAGTATCGTTTGGTAAAACAGCTAAGCAAGTTGAACACTGGTGCTCCGGAGGAATGATTTCAGGGGGTTTCACGCGACTTTGTCTTTGGTTAACTACAAAATATTTTTTCAGTTTTAGAGAGGCGTTGCCAGTTCTTTTATGCCAGCCAGCGTGAGAAGTCAACGCATGCATAGTCGTAAACTTTTTCGTACATACAGTACACGCAAACACTTGGGTGGTAGTGGTTTCTTGCGTTTCTGCTTCATTATTTGTCGAAGGTTCATCATGCTCGTCACGCAAGTGTATATCTAATTGATCAACAGATTCAAATGGTATCTTACAATGTTTACAATATACATGTTTCTTTTCCTTCTTTATATGACTGTCCTTATGTTTCTGCAATGCAATTTTCGAAGTAAACGTAGCTACGCATGTATCGCAAGTGAAGACAGCGTTGAATGGAAGTTTTTCATCATCTTTCTTTTCAGTTGTTAAATCAGGCATATCTTCTGCAGCATGCTCATTTTCTCTATGCTGAGCTAATTCTTCTGCAGTTTCGCACAATATATGACAAATATCACACCATATTTTCTTTTCTTTTGTTTTTTGAGCACCACTAACAACACCGTGAGATTTCATGTGGTTTTTCAAAGTATATCTATTTGTAAATATTTTAAAGCATCTCTTACAAGTATGGTAGTCTTCATTTTCCTCCGAAGTATCTACCAATGATTTTCTACCAGCTTTCTGCTTGACTTTAGGAGGATTCGCATCTAACGTAACCTTTTCGTGCATACGTTTATGTGCATGATAACCCTGAGGAGTGGTGCACAATTGACCGCAATATTTGCATTCTTTCGGATAGCTGTTAATTTGGGGATGGACACGACGATTATGATCCCATAACCCGGAATGACCAGAATAAACTTTATTACACTCATAACAATGGTATTTATTGTCTTTAAAATCTTGTGCAATTTCATCACTAGCGTCCAACTTTGGTATACTTTCATGTTCAGCTGTATGCTGTGCTAACTCCTCAGGGCTGGAAAACACTTCAGGACATAAATCGCATTGGTTACTAGGACTTTCGTCTGAAGGACTTAACATGCTAGATTTGTAGGACTGAGTCGTTGAATCCCGACAAATCTTGAGATTCAAATGTGTACCTCTGTGTTGCTCTAATTCGCTATCAAACTGGAAAACTTTGTCGCATTCCAAACAATTCTTTGGCTCATGGTTTTGTTCTAAATGCATTTTCCATGCGACAATGTCGTACATTCCACCACAATCTGGACATGAATACAATGAATTATCTTCAGGTTCTGATGGTTCTGAATTACCACCGTTAATCGGAATGCTAACTTCAAAAGGTTCAGTGTGAGAAATTGGAAAAAGACTCGGTTTCTCAAAGTGAGATTTATAGTGTCTTGTCATGTTGTGGTACGTAGTGTAACTATTTATACATAAGGGACATTGTCCTGGGTCCATTGGGTTTAACGGTGGGTTAGCTATTTTCCGTTTCTTACTAGGTTCGTCATCCTCGAGCTCGAGTATGGATGGTTTCAAGGCACTTTTACGTTTGCCACTTACATTCTCGTCACTAGAATCCAGTGCCAGACAGTCTGCGGGAGGTTTTAGCACTTTTTCTCTGCCAGCAGGTCTACGTTGAAAATAGTTATCATCCTGTCTCAAGATAAATCCTGCGGACTCATCGTGAGTTTTAACCGCGTGTTTTTGGAAATCATCTAAAGTCTTAGTCGTTACAAAACATATATCGCAATAGTACTCTACTAAGCAACTAACATAAATATGGTCCTTGAACTCCTCTACATCTGAAAACTGCCTTCTGCAAGAACAACTATAGGGCGGATTACAATGAGCCTCGTCTACATGCTTACAATACTCGTCATGATAACTATACATAAAACGACATGATGTGCACTTGTAGTTTTGATAAAGGCGAGTTTTAATATTGCTACGTTTACGCAAGTTTGATAAGGTTTTAAGCCTTTCCAAAGGAGATCTAATGCATAAACCGAAAGTATGTCTGGTAAAGGTCGACCGATCTGTAAACGTGATCATACAGTTGTAACAAGTAAAAACTGGAAACCAGATCCTCATTGCCCGTAAATGAGATAACAAACCTCTTATATGTGGATGAACTGCCTTATGACAAGCGCATTCTAATGTATTAAACATTGAAACCATAGCTGTGCACTTATCAAGATAACTCAGTTCAATTTTGGTCAATGTTTCCGTTGAAACTACGGAAGAATTTGTCTGAAGTAGTTTCAAGCCGGCGGCAAACTGAATCTTTTGCTGTTCTGCCTCGTCTGGCGGCTGCGGTGAAGAAGGCTGGGCCAACTCTACCAGACTTTGACTTAGATTGCTTTCGGTGGAAATAGCGGATGTATCACCGTTAGTTGTCAACAAGTCGTTTGCTTAAAGGAAACAACAAATCAATAACGTCATGAAAACATTTAAGCATGCTTCTTTATTATATATTGACAGTTTTTACTACATAAGAACAGTTTTATTAGTTTAATGCAATAATAAATAAACATATTTCATGTCACATGAAGTACGAGAAATTATGTGACCTGATTATAGAAACTTAATTTTTAAAATAATAATTTGGAAAACACAAAAGGCTTTAGGTACCAAAAACTAATTTATCATGTTGGTAAACTTAAAAATAAACTACCTGGTATTTATATATTTACATAGCAAATAACGCAGGTTTTAGATTTTATAATAAACATAATCGGTAAGGCCCATTTGGCAGTGAAAGCATGAAGATCTTCATGCTTTGTAGTAAGGGACATCTTCAAAAAAATGGTAACAGCTCGATATCTTGGTTGTTTTTCATAAAGTTTTAGTTTTTTATACTCCGTGACCACAATTTGTGACATGGAACACATCTATTCATGACTATTTAAACCCTTAAATATGCCACGTAGCATATGTGTAACACTCTAAAATTGATATTTTTGATTGAATGCTTTTTATTAAATGGATCAATAGGCAAATATGGAACACATCTATTCATGACTATTTAAACCATTAAATATACCACGTCGCATATGTGTAACACTCTAAAATTGATATTTTTGATTGAATGCTTTTTTATAAAATAGATCAATAGATCAATCAAATATTCTATTATGTATCTTCAATGACGCTTTGGTAAGCTAGGCTAAAATTGAAAAAACAGCGGTCATATTATTATTTTATTCCACCCAGAGAGGTTAGGCGTGTCTGCTTCAAATTTCCTAAATGTGGAGGATAGACTCAGATTAGTTGCGGAAAATGTCGTGCTGTACATTGTTTTAACTTTGACTTCAGGTCTAATTTTCCTCTTTTGTTATATTCAGTTAAAGTGAATTAAGATAAGATAAAATTTTGTTTTTGTCACGTTAAAACAATATGGCCAAATGCTCATCGTGGCATAACATAACAAATGTTAGATTTTAAAAAAAAAATTATGGTAATCTTATTATCAAAAATATATGAAAGATATGTATATATTTACTATTGCATTAAAAAAATTGAACTGCATTTTTTGGTAAGTATGTAAACTTGATTTTATTTAAAGTTAAATACTTATTGACTTAAATCTAGTATAGTATTTTTCGTATCAATAGCGCGAGATCAAATAAATTTTACTTGGATTATTGATTTAAGTTTTTATCTAGTCCTTGACCTAAGTATGAAACCGATAAAAAATAATTGCTCATATTGCTATAAAAATCGAATTACCCAACGTTCTAGAGAATAAAATCTATCATTATAGCAATAATTTGTGTTTTCTTTTTTAAAACAATTATTGCTATAATGATATATCGGCTTATATAGGCAAATAGTTCATCCATGAGGTTTTTATTTGAGCCAAACTATTTGGCAAATAACTTTAAACTAATATCATTCCTTTAAGTGGAAAGTACTATTTAAAAATGTTACAAGCCATAATTGTTCTGGGGCCCAATTCTCGAAATCGTAGAAAAAAGTTCTCAAAAGAAAACGTTTACGTTTTATTATACTATCTCTAGCGCAAGCGCTAGAATAGTATTATACCGGTAAACTACTGGTAGTTTCGATTTTCCCAAAATCGTCAAAAAACGTCCTAGACAAAAAATTCTGGGATACAAATGTGTTTCATGAAAAAATAAGTAACTCTAAAAATGTCCGTCTGTCCGTACGTCCGTCTGATTTCACGATTTTTGTGGACACGATAACTCAAGACCCTGTATGTGTGTCAGGTTCTTTTTTTTATTTAAAAAAAATATATTATCTTCACGATTGTTTATGAATTACGCGCGATTTTTAAGGATATTATAGTTTATAATTGTATTGTAAAATGAAATAATATTTTTATCACATTGCTACCTTAAAGGTTAGCTTATTTAGTCATTAACACTAAACTAATTTAAAAATTTACCAATGAAATGCACTATAGGTAAAATAAAAATGAACGTGTCAAATAATTCAGACATTTCGTTGGTGAAATTCGTATTGAGTTAAGTGTTAATCACTGGGTAAACCATCCATAAAGTTATCTTATTAATGATTTTATTTCTGTTGGTTGGAATTTTAAGTTTAACTGCAATTCTCTCGAGTTTAAAATTTGACACTGAATTGAAATTAATTAAATTGAATTAAACTGAATTGAATCCACTTGATATTAAGATTTATTTCCTAAAAAAATCGAGAGAATTAAGTTTTTAAACTCAAAAGAATAGCAAATTTTAGACTTAGTTTATGTCAAAATTAAAATTCAAAACAAAAGTGACATTAATGACATTAAATAATAATTTTTCAGATTATATGTTAAAATTAATTATTAAATTATAATTATTCTGTATAAAATATAAAATTTTTGCAAATTATTAAAACGTGAGAATTTTTTCCTACGATCTTAAGAACTTTTTAATTAGTATTTCTTTTAACTTACCTTGTATTGAAATTCTTCTCTCCAAATGAGCAAACTTCTCGTGGTTGTCCTTTTTTGCTGTACTACTAAAGGTTTTTTTACAAAAGGAACATGTTCTACTTCTATCGACAGGAGTGCTTTTGACGCTGGATTGAGAATCTTCGGACTCCTCTACGGGTAAATTAGTGGGGGGATTGGGGGACAGAGGGGGTGGCAATTCGTTCAATTCCTCCTCGACAACCATCTCCGGTTTTATACTTATTGACTCGAGGGTTTGAGGCTCGTCTTGAGACTCATCTTGAGACTCGTCTTGAGACTCGTCCTGAGACTCGTCCTGAGACTGAGTCTCGAGCTCCATTGGTTGCTCCACTGGTTCCTCCTTTATTTGGATGCTCTGCAAAAATAACAAGCCGTGAAGATATGCAATGCTTCACATTCCATAGTATACGTTTCACAGTGGCTAGCATATTGCGTTTTCTCCGGACATAGTCTCCAAAATATGACTTCTTTTCTGTCTTTTCCTGTCAAGTTGTTTTAGAGAAAGATAGATTGATACAGGACTTATAAATCCCGGGAGTTATCGCTATGTCACAGTTCTCTTTAAGAAATTATAGGATTTAAAGTCGTGACACCAAATGCCGATTGTTGGTATCAAAAGAGGGTGGTATAGGTATTATTAAACCACTTTCATTTAAATCGAAAAAGTTCTTTTACAATTGGTATATAATTTACAAACAGCACTACTTAAATCCACAAATGTTTTCAGCAATATTTTTAATGATTAACTCAATTAAATCTTAAAAGTTTATATTTTGTTACGAGTTTTATAAAAAAATCACATTTTTTTTTTTAATTAAAAAAAGCATTATTTATATTTTCGCTTTATTGTTGGAAGAGTTTTCAAATTCAGGGACCTCGAGTCAAAAAGTTTTAATCAACCCTGTGACACCCCGCAGCTTTAAGTTAATTAACAGTTACGTTTGAAAACCACTGCTCTTTTAAAATATCAAAAGCTTGTCAAAAGGGTCAAAAAAATACTGACATTAATAATCGCACAGAAAGTATTTTTTATTTAAATTTTTTTCTTATTTTCTTATTTGATCGAATAGGATTTTTTAAATATAATTTTGTAAAGCTTAGACCTAGAGTCACTTCATCTTAGTCTTACTTTGTTCTTTCGTTCTCTTTCGTTAGTTTTCGGTTTTTGGACTTAGCTTTTCTCCTTTCGCATCGCACTTCCCCTCGATTACCCTTAAGCTTAGGGGTACGATATGTGGATTTTTTTTGGCTAAAGTAAAGAAAAAAACGAAAACCAGAGCAAAAACGGACCAAGTACAGATGAAGTGACCCTACTTAGACCAACCTTTATGATTATTCATTTGCCGCTTTTGGTGTCACGACTATAATTTTTTAAAAAGTATTGTTTTCTGAATGGATTTGGTATGACAACGTGATCGCAGATTTTTCAAATTAAGATTCCCTGATTTTTTCTTGATTTCCCTGATCAAAATTTAGAATCTTATCTGATTATTTAGTACACACAAAAAAGTTTTTAGAACGATATGTGAAAAAACTTGTTTTATTTTTGAATTATGATTGTTTTATTTTTTTTTTTCTGTAAAATGGATCGATGGATTGGTAAAACTATGAATAAATACTTGTTTTAGTAATAATTTATTATTACAGTGGGTTAGGCTAAATGTGACACCCAGGGTAATTGTGACATGTCCTGTTATAATTCTTCTAAACAAGTTTAAATCAAATCGAAATTTTACGCGAAATATTTAATACTGTCAAAAACCTAATGCCAGGGTTGGGTTGGATATAAACTAGTTTAGAAGAATTATAACAGGACATGTCACAATTACCCTGGGTGTCACATTTAGCCTAACCCACTGTACATAGAGTAGACCAGAGTTTTCAATTTCCCTGGTTTTTCCGTGATTTTTTACAGTTAATCATATTCACTTCACTTTTAAGTCGAAGTCCTTAACGTTTTCCAAAAATTGATTTTATGTTTTATCTTTTACTTCTATTTTTTATTTACTTTTTTTAAGTTTAATCCCCGAGGGTCAAAAAAGTTAAAGCTCTAATTTTTTTCTTGTGGGGGATTTTTTTTCAAAAAAAAGTGTCCCCTCATTTAACTTGTGCAGCCTGCACACTTCATTGGACTATTCCAAGTTGTTTTTCATAATTTAATTATTTAGAGCTTTGACCAGGGGCGTAGATAATGGGTGCCTCATAATTTATATGTAAAAAAAGTCCGCCTCTGGTTAAATATTTATTTGTCATAAAATGATAATGTTTGTGGTTGCTTACTACAGTAAAAATTTTAAGTCAATAAGTTAAACCGTTCCTAAGTTATAAAGTGAATAATATTCTAAAAATGTTCCTTAAACGTCTTCTAGCTCCCCTAAGAAGCCATTTAACACAAACGTTCATAGATACTTTTTGTCTCACTTTTGACGTAAAATATGAATATCCTAAAAAAATTTAAATGTCATATTTTTTTTTGTTAAAACAAATAAAAATCGTTTTTCTCAAAAACGCATCGATAGATTTTTATTTTTAAATTTGGTCTTAAAAAGATGCCAAAGCTCTAAATAATTAAAATATGAAAAAAAAACTTGGGTTACATGAAAGTTAAGTTAAAAATCGTTTCTAGATCGGGGTGCGCGGAGAATAAATACCACAGAAGGACAGACGGGCGGAATGTTTAAAAATTGTTTAGAATTTAATTTAGTATCGAGTTTAACTAGTACAATTTGGTACAACTTTTTTCAAGTTTTGATAAAAAAATTTATTTTGGACATGCTGGACTGGTCGCAATATACTCTTCTGTTTGCGACTATAAAGAGCATGTAATTAACTTACCATGTTTTGAACATTTTGAGCATCCAAAATCCGCTTTGCGTTCATCCATTTTTCCAATTTTGTTTGGTTTTCCGAACACGTACATTTGTAGTCTACCCACGAATCAATTTTCGATATGCAACCTGTGCAAATCAACGTCGTTATTTTGTCGTGAGCATTTACCTGAAACAAATAAGATCAAAGGTTATTTTAACCCTATATTGCACCTTGTGCCAATTTGGGAACACTGGCATTAAGACTGAATTATTTAATAAACAAAATACAAGCTTGGGCACCTAGTGTTCACTTGGGAACCATTTGGAGTATCTATTGAAAGATGGCAGTATCTAAAACTGCCGAGAAATACTTAAAACAAATCATTTGTTTAAATATTATTTTATGGATTCAAAATACAAAAGTTCTATATTTCACAAAACAAAGTTGTATATTGCAGGGATTCAGACAAAAGTCGTATTTATTTTGCTAGGGGCGCCAAGTTCTGGTAGAAGAAACCGTCAAGGACAAAGCTTTTTTTGTGTGGGCGCCAAGTCTCAGTAGAAACCGCTAGGGGCAAAGATATTTTTTTTAGGGTGGGGCGCCAAGTCACAGTAGAAACCGTTAGGAAAACAAAGCTTTTTTCGGGTGGTCGCCAAGTCTCGGTAGAAACCGTTAGGGGCAGTTTTTTTTGGAGTGTTTCTTTTTTCTTTTGTTGTGCGAGGGGCGCCAAAGGTTGGTGAGGAACTTTTTTTTTTCTGGAGGATAGAAGTTTTATTTTTAGGCTAAAAAAAGTTGCAATTTTTGACCTTTTCCCCCCACCAAATCTTCTTCGCTACGGCCCTGATAGACCTACTGTAACAGGCCATACCATTTAACAGATTAAAAGCAACCCTATTGAAAATGACGGGTCTGTGCGGGTATAAGTGGTGCACAAACCGGACTTGAGCGGGTGAATTTCATGCGCTCAAGTCCGGTTTATGCACCATTTATACCTGCACAGACTTGTTATTTTCAGCAGGGAAACTTTAAACTACAGGTTTTAGTAAATTCATCCATCCTAAGACAGGATGTCCTATCTACAAAAAAATTCGGTTCTACGCATTGCAAGGTCCATTTTTTTATATATATGACATCTTACGACGGCAAAATTGCTCCTGGGAATTTTGACTAATGAACAAAAATTAAAAAATTCGAAAATGGTTGGCTCTAACGATTTTGCTCAAATTTTGTACGATAATAGTAAATTACAAACATAACAACATGCCATAATAGTTTTTCCCGGAAAATCGCACAAGGGCGGATTTTTTTTTTTGGATTTTGGGGAAGGCGACTTTACATGTGCAGGATCTTTTTATAATGACAGAAAATAAATTGAAATTAATCATAAAAACAAGCTGCGAAGATACAGCCTGTTCCAGAACTCGCGTACCGAAATTTAAGAGGTGATTCTACATCCAAAAATATGAAAAAAAGTTTCTATAAAGGTTGGTCCGGAAATGAGCCCTAAGGGAGCTACGGCCCTTCGAAGATGACGTATTGAATGGGGAACAAAAAAAAGCACCAATAAAATTTTAATGCTGCAGGGTGATTCTTCATTTAAAACTGAGCAAAAAAGTATTATACACCAAAACACCTAAATTTAATATTAAAGGAGTAATAGCCTTTTAAAAAGTAACGTTTTTGGTGGCACAAAATGTTACTTCCTCTTAATTGCATTTTTTTTTGATAACGGTTGCTCCTACAATGTTACACTATATGATATTTTATATGTATTTTTACTCTAGAAATCTATATTTTTTACAACAAATCCAAAAAACATACACATAGAAAAGTTTGGGGCAAAAATGTTTTAAGCCTCATATATTTTGTCCGTCTGGGCACGCCTCTGGATAAAATAAAAAAATAAATTAACATAAACTTTTTGCCCTTATTAATACTAGTATACATGCAAAAGCTCGCCGCTCTAGCTTAAACGGTACCCGAGTTATTAATTAAAAACCTTATTTTTATTACAATTTTAAAGGGCCCTAGATCCCTTAGGGCTCATTTCCGGACCAACCTTTATAGGAACTTTTTTTATATTTTTGGATCTAGAATCACCTCTTAAATTTTGGCATGCCAGTTATGGATCACCCTGTATGTAATGCTACGCACTCGATTATATACTATTCACAGTAAATGGTATATTGCATTTTCCCAAACACTTGAAAAACATTAAAGAAATAAAAATTAGCTATTTTTTTAAATTTTTTTTGCGAAGGTTCGAGCTTTCCGTACCGTTTTTTCATTTTTTCCAATCATAAAAGTTGTTTTGAGAGTCAGTATTTTTAATAACAAAAAATAAAAATAATAACTGGTTTGGAAATAGATCACATGCACGAAAAAAAAACATTATAGCTAGGAGCGCTATAACACACATACCAAGCAAATTATAATCGCTAATTATATAAATACAAGGCTTTCTCTTACAATTATGGCAGTCAGTGTAAAAATTTATATGAAATACTTTAATTGTTTAGTGAATAATAAAATATAACAAATAGTATGGCATTTATAGCTTAAATAGATTTAATTATTGTCCGTGCTAATAATTTTTATAATATAATAAAAATTCTGTAAATTTATAATAGTGCCTGTAATAAATATAATCGTGTCTGTAATATATATAATCGTTTCCAATTTATTTTTAACATTATTAGTTATTGTGTCCCTTATAATCTATAGCTTAAATCACTATAATTTGCCACTGTTACCAAATATCTTATAATGTATAGCGCAGAGCCCACTAATTTCTTTCCGTGTGTATGCCTCATGGAAGTGTGGGCTAAATGTATTATGAATCACATGTGATTGACTATCCCCAACATGTGACTATCCCCAACGTGTTACAAAAAACTTAAAAAAAAATAACAATTTTTTTTTAATACTTCACATCTTTTTTTGAAAACAAAAAAAAAACTATTCTAGCGCAGGCGCTGTGAATAGTACGAGGAATAGTATATTAAAAACTAAATAGTTAATATCCAATCCTTTTTGCGAGAACGTAAGTGCGGTGGAACCGTACCATTTTCAATTCAGTTTCATCTACGAAATAGTATATTACATACCGAGGTGGAAACTGTACGCTACGCTAAGCTACTCTCCTCGAAGGACAAATGAAATTTTGAACCGAGGTTTGTATACTATTTTATTCACAACCATACCTGTTTTATTTACAATCATTTGCCTTCTTTTTCACTACAAAAACTTTTTGAACTTACTCACAACTTACTGTACTCACTCTAATATTGTAACCAATGCTTACTAGTCTAACTCAAAATTTACACAACATACTTTTGTTATATGAAAAGTAATTTCTTTAAAAACAATAAACTTATCTACAAAAACTGTTCGAATTTTGACGCCATATTGAAAAGTTTAGTTGCAGTGAAGTTTTTTACAAATGTTGCTTTTTGAATATAGAATAATAAATAGAAATCAATAAAATAAACTTTGTTTTTTGTTAATTAATAATCTTAAAACATTTATATTCATTCAATATAAATTAAGTAATGGATTTAAATGGTTTTATCTAAAAACTAGTCGAAATGCCTACGTTACTTCGTTATTTTAGCGATAGAGAGCAGCACCTGTTTTTGTTTTTGAGTGCTTTTGTTTTTTTGATTTGTGACAGCAGACTTTTATTAAGACATGATTAAGTTAATAAATAAACTATTTATTTATACTTCTCTATGTAAAATAAGAATAAAAACAGAAGCTTAATGACAATTTTGATTATAGTAGGGATACACCAAAGAAATACGACAAATGATTGGCCACCAAGGTACTTCTTGAATTTATCTTACTTCGCCTTCGCCAAATTTCAATTATTAATTAACTGAAAAAGGCAAATCGGCGCCGGTGAGAATCGAACTCACGCTATTTCTCTAGTAAACTCGCCAAGTACGACGCAGTAGTCCACTACACCAATCCTCCCACTTACAAACTATTTTTGGTTATTTGTTATATCAAGTTAGGTAACTCATACTGTAATGTATTTTTCTTTTTTCTAAAGTTTATCACGTTTAACTAAACCAAAAAATAGTAATATAATAACCTATAAAGTTGGAAGTAGTCACTGCTTATTTTTCATAAATGCTAAAAAAATATAACTTAAATTTATATGTGATATTATTTTATAAAAATAAATCATGAATAAAAGAATAAATAAAAAATATATGCATTGAAAACTGTTTTGTCATAAAATTTGGAGATCATGCATAAGACAAAATTTGAAATTTTTTGACATGTCAAACAACTTCCGGTTTCACCGGTTTCACCGGAAATTACCTTAACTTTCGATTTTTAAATGGGACACCCTATATATTTTTACATATTTTGTCTTAGAAATCAATTCTGAATACAACCATATGTCACTTGTCAAATTTTGACAGGTCATGTCATTTTTTATTTAAATTTTCATTTTAAACCTAGAGTGCCTTGAATTGGCTTATTTGCTTAATTTTTGGTCTAGTTTCTTAAGAAAAATACTATTTTGATTTTTTTCCGAAAATTCTATTTTTGGTGCGCTCCTAAAAGTTTAAAAGTTACACTTTTGCCAATAAGTAATTTTTTTTTAATGGGAAGAGGGTGGCTCATTACTTTTAAATGATTTTTTTTGCGAACATTTTGAACACATGCATGGTTTATTTTAAAGAACTTGGCCTTAAAATACTAATTTTTACTGTTCACTTTTTGTAATTGCATTTGCATTGAGATTTAATATGACAAAACAAAAACTGAGATTGCTTTGAAAAACAATTTTTAGAAATGTCATCCTTCAAGTTTTTGCTTGACAGTTCTGTTACGTTAATGTTATAGCGCTAAAACAAAAGCTTTTAAAACAGTTTGTTTTAAGATACATGGATGAAAAAGACTGTTTCGTGTATCATACTCTTTTTTTATTCAAATAACTTACATTCGATTTTAATAATGTTAATAAATAAATGTGTCTTTTTGATAAAAAATTTAAAGTAAACTAGTGCGAAATGTTGCACGGACCAAAAATAGAGTTTTCGAAAAAAAATCAAAATAGTATTTTTCTTAAGAAACTAGACCAAAAATCAAGCAAATAAGCCAATTCAAGGCACTCCAGGTTTAAAATGAAAATTTAAATAAAAAATGACATGAAATGTCAAAAATTGACAAGTGACATATGGTTGTATTCAGAATTGATTTCTAAGACAAAATATGTAAAAATATATAGGGTGTCCCATTTAAAAATCGAAAGTTAAGGTCATTTCCGGTGAAACCGGAAGTGAAAAAAACTTGTTTGACATGTCAAAAAATTGCAATTTTTTTCTTATGCATGATCTCCAAATTTCATTTGGATAGCTCAAAGTATAAAAAAGTTAAGGGGGTGAACCACCTTCCTGAAACACCCGGTATACCAATTTTGACGAAAATATTGAAAATATTTAAAAATATTTACCCCCTCACCCCTGCGGGGGCGGCAAATAGGGAAAACTACATTTTTTTACAATAATTTTAAAATTGCTATACATAGCGTGTCAAAAGTCTGCCCCTCCCCTTTAACTTTTGAACGGCTTAAGATATCAACTTGAAATTTGGAACACATAAATAAGATAACACAAATATTTTTTTGGTATAAATTTGGTATGCTTAGGGGGCACAATGGTTACAGGGGGACAAGGGGGGATTTTTTTTTAATGGAAAGTGGGGTCGTGTGATATATCATTTTAAAACTTATAAAATTCTCTATTTGCCCACATATTTTTTTTTTATTTTTCGGAAAAATTTTTGGGGGTTATTTTAAAACCCCGAAAACAGGTATTTTCGTCAAAATTTATTTAAAAAAATCAAACAATTTTCGAAAAGTGGCTTATTTCATCATGCAAATACATCATTTACACTTTTAAACTAATTCTGAATCATATAAATAAAATTTTACAAAAAACAATCTTAAAAATCGCATTTTTTAGTAAAAAATTATTGAAAAATAAAAACCTTAAAAAAAAAGGTGTAAAAAGTTAAAGTTTTATAGTCGAATAGAGAATTTTATAAACTTTAAAATGATGTATCACACGACCCCCCTTTCCATTTCAAAAAATATCCCCTCTTGCCCCCGTCTCCATTGTGCTCCCCTAAGCAGATCAAATATATACTAAAATATTATTTGGGTCATGTTATTTAAGTGTTTTAAATTTCAAGTTGATATCTTAAACCCTTCAAAAGTTAAAGGGGGGGAGGCGGACTTTTGACACGCTCTGTATAGGGGTTTTTAAGGTTGTTGAAATTTAATCTGATAATAAAAATTTTCCAACTCCACCCCCTGAGCCCCCTGAGCTCAGCTGAGGGGTGGGGGGGGGGTAGTTTTCGTAAAAACTTTTGAGGTTGCTGAAAGTGAATCTGATAATAGTTTTAATAGATGGTAGTTTTTGTGAAAATGGGTATATTGGGCTTTTTGAGGTTGCTGATAGTGAATCTGACTCTCCTGAAGAACTTTTACCATTATCTTGAGAACAGGACCAGTTGGGATTTTACTGATTACTTTCCTGTAAAGTGCCCACCTTCATCTTTGAAGATCAACCACCCTGTAACAACGGTCCCATCAAATCTTCAGTTTAGGTCCTTTACAATCTTACGAAAATACATACCTGGTAATCTTATCAGAATCCTGTGGCATTTTCCAGGGCATTTAATCTTATTAAAATGCCCTGGAAAATGCCACAGGATTCTGATAAGATTTGGCAGGACTGTTGTTACAGGTCAATCTTTCTGAACTATTGCTCACTAGAGGTGTGGGGAGTGGATAATTTTACTTTTTTGAGCTTAAATTTGGCATAGAATGAGGGGCATGTCAGAGGGGCGGTATTTCGTCCCTTCCAAAGGCGATATGAGGCGATATCGAGCCGATATCGGGGGCGATATCGGGCGATCTCGAGGCGATATCGGGCGATCTATGAAGCTGAAGTTTTAAACGTTTTTTTGCAACGAATAATTAAAATACTATTTGAATTTTCGATGAAAAAAATGTTACAAACTTCAGCTTCATGGCGATCTTGAGGCGATATGGGCGATATTGTTAGGCGATATTTCGTCCCGCAAATGAACCTACCCCTCGGCACAGAATCTGGCTTTCGATTAAAAAACTAATTATAACATTTAAGTTAAAGTTTTATTATTATTTTTTTAAACTTTCAAAGTGCTTCCCAAATTTCGTTTAGCATAGATTTAAAAATTTTTATTTTGCACGACAACCAGATATATTTATTTTATTAAAAAAAATTGCCTTATAAAAAAATTATAGGTAATTTTTAATTTTTTTCAAATTTTTAAAAATAAAAATATTTTTTTTAAATATTTTAATTTTTAATTTTTTTCGAAATTAGTTCTCTAATTTTATAAAAACTATATTGATTTAATGAACCGTCTTTTGTTTTCAATTATTAAGAGAATGTAACTTTTGTTTAAATTGGACTATTCAAAAGTTATGCAGGTCACGTGACACCTTTTTGCGATTAAAAAACTTTGCGGCCAGTAGATTATTTTTTGTTTGTTTTAAATCGATATTTACAAGTATACAAATTATACAAGAAAACTGAGTGTTTTCCATTGAGTTTCAGCAGGTCCAAAACCCCCATACCTATATCCCGATTTTGAGAAGAATATTATGAAAAATCAAAAACATAGGTATCCGGATACCGGGTGGGGACCACCCGGTCATGGGTGGGAATAAAATTTTATAAATACCAAACCCCAGGATAGTTTTCATTAAAAAAATATATATATATATAAAGGTAACCCCCGCTCTTTAAGGGATGGGGCTAGATTTTTTTAATCTATATTCAGTTTCAGTCCAAAACCCCTAAGGCCCAATTTTCACAAAAAATATTGAAATAATTTAAAAATATGGGATGTCTCCCACCCCTAAGCAGGAGGGGTTGGGGGTTATTTTTACATAATATTACCTATAATGTCATTGGAGGAAAGTATCTATACCAAGTTTAGCTTTTTAGCATTATTCTAAGGGGTCAAATATCTGTTGCAAGATTTGCACCTTACAGAAAACAAAAAAGGTTTGAGAGAATTAATTTTTGTTTTGTCAATCCTAACAATTAGTTATTAATTCAGCTGATTTAAATTAAATACCTTTCACGGCTCACAGAGCATCCAATTTGTAGTGTGAAACACCGTTTTAAAGAAAATTTTACGTAGTTTTTCCATTATGGGCCACATTAAAATGCCCCTAAAGAACCCAAGTTTAAATATCAGCCACAAATGTTTGTTAGGTAACATCAAAATGCGTCAGAGCTCGCTTGATAAAAATGCAAATAACAATTTCCAAAACCATTCATCCAAAATTAAAATAATTCTAGTAAATATGCAGATATGTAGATTATTTTATTAAATATATGCATGCAAATCAAATAAATAATATCGGAAGGACGCAATAGATAAACCAGATACGATAATTTCATCAAATGATCGGCATCCATTTCAGAAAATATACCACAGTCCATAAGGTCGTTTATTCAAAGCAGCGCATATGAATAATCGCCTCTAACGGCTTTTTGTATGTTGAGTCAACAACTACATGAAGCAGTCTGATAATTCATTAAAAATATCAAGTTATTATAAAAAACAGACTAATTTTAAGAAAAATTATACGTCTTTCACTTACCTCTACCGATAAATATGCCAAAACCTTCTGTTGCAACGAACGATCTTCATCGGAAACACCAATCACACTTTTTAATTCCGTATTTTCGCTGAGGCAGAGCCTACAACAGCTTTGAAAATTCGGCTCCTGCTCTTCCGCCATTCTTTAAGACTTGATAAAAACTAACACAATCAGTTATTCACGAAAAAATGCATGTCTTTAGCACCTTTACACGTTTAAATCCAGCAATTTTGACGTGAACGAAAGCAATTTTTATTCTGGATCATAGGAGACACGCCATGTTTTTACTCTCCCCACTTCACGGAATCTAGTGTTCTGTGTCCGTAGCGGAGAACGATGGCGGTGGGAAGCGATGTATCGGATAGCGTTAAAATGCAAGCTGTTCATAGGCAACTTGACCTGAATGGAATTAAAGAAATCATTGAATTTAACCGTATTTTCTGATGGATTTTCATTTTCTTTCGCTGATCTGGTCTGTTTTATCAACTCAAGATGTACGAGTTCCATTCAAATTTACTGGTTATACCATCAGATTCCGTTCAATACAACTATAGTTTTAACCTTGTTAAATAATCTATTTGGAAGAAAACACGTTTCCATTTTACAATGCCTACCAAGTTCCTGGAAATACCTACCTAGGTACCTAATGCTGGATTTTGTTTTTCTTTCTCATAAAAGTTGAGACGTTAAATGATAAAAAATATCCAACATTGGATGGATTTTTCTGAAGGGTTTCATTATTTAACCATATAATGAGAAAAAACTACTATATTATGTACCTACCTACGTAACTATGTTTTTTTGTTTTTGTAAAAAATGGTAGGTAAATTTTTACATCTAAAAGGAACTTGCACCGTGTCCAAATGGATGGTTCAATGGAAAATACCATGTTTTGATGGTTTAATAAAAACAATTAGATTTAAACTTAATTTTATCGTAAACAAAGTTATAATTTCTTTCCCTTTTAAGTCCGTGAAGAGGTTTTCTCAAGAAATGGCAAGAAAGCATTTAACTAAAAGTCGTATTTCCATTACATGCCTTACAATGATAGAAAATTTGTAGCTTTAGGAAATTATTAAAAAATTAGCAATAATTCTTGATCTTTTTTTACAGAATTATTATCAAGAAGATTTATTCTCGTAAAATATTAAGCGTGAAAGGATATTGATTTTAAATTAATTCATCATCTATTTCAACAACAACGAGGAAAAATGGAACAGGATGATAGAGACTGCAGCAATGCCATCTATGATGCGCGGTGGTCTGCGCAGAACAAAATTTTTCATATGTTTCCTAAACTAACTTGACGTTTGCAAAATAAACAGTTTTTCTGATGAAAATATAGGTTTTGGTGAGTAATATTAATAAACTAAATTGAAAAGGGTATTCTTAATTTACAAGTTCTAACATAAATGTTTAAATATTCGTATTTTATTTGAAAATACTTCTCTTTTAGTCTTATATTCAAAGATAAATTATTAATTAAATACACAACTTTTCCCTATAATTTTGATAATTTTTTATGTAAAAAACACACATTATTAATTCTAATAAATTTCGTTGTCGTAAATTTAGTAGAAAAGGTAGAATTTATTTATTTTTATTGTAGCTGACATAACCTCAAAATGTCAAAAAGACATGCAGATGAAGGTTCTAGCGGGGGGCAGCCCCCAATTAAAAAAATCCACTTTGAACCCCACCTTATTGGACCCGTTTCTACCCAGGAAGAAATGGATATTAAAGTTTTACAGTTTCAAAACAAGAAACTTGCTCAGGTATGTAACTTTTATACGTTTTTATTGAGGTTGCCTAAGCAAGTGACCCTAATGAAAAGAGAGGTTTAATATCATTTTATTTAAGCTGCCTAGCCTAAGCTTGACAATACAAACTGACAGACTATCCATGAGAGTTGTTTCTACTAACAGGATGTCTGGACATTAACACATTCGCTACCAAGCAGCTCATGTATGAGTCTCAAAAAATTTTCAAATAGACAGATGTCTCATATATGAGCTGCCAATCTTGCTGTATTAAATGGCCAATTAAAAAGCAATGATCCATGAGAGCAGCTTTAACGTGGTCTGTAGGAAGGTGCGGCTCATATAAGGCTTGCGTGGTCTGTGCATAGTTGATACCATTAGTTGGCTAGTGAACACGTGCGTTTTTGTGTCTTGTTTTTACATATGCTTGGTCAGTGGGGTCAAAATTTAAATATACCCCTGGTAGTGAACATGTTAAGAAACCATCAACATCTATAGATGGTTATAACCACATGTTGGTCGTACTACATGCGTTTTTGTGTCTTGTTTTTACATATGCTTGGTCAGTGGGGTCAAAATTTAAATATACCCCTGGTAGTGAACATGTTAAGAAACCATGAACATCTATAGGTGGTTATAACCACATGTTGGTGGTACTATGTGCTTGAGACATAGTTTTCTTTAGATTGCTACCATTTTATGTCTCCAGATTAGGAGAATTATGAGTAGTTTTCTATGTCTAGAAATTGTTTAGTGCACAGGTATAGAGTCACTTGTTCGGTTGTTGCTTTGTCTAGTTTGTATGCTCCTGTGTTTTGGTGGTTGGTTGGTTTGGGGTTTCAGGAAAAAACTACCAGAAACCCAAACAGCTAACCACCAAAACACTAGACAAAGTAACAACTGATTGAGTGACCCTACACAGGTATCCAATCACTCAATCAGTTGTTGCTTTGTCTAGCTGGTGTGTTAGTGTGTTTTGCTGATTGATTGGTTTGGACTTTTTTTTCACCCAAAAATTTTCAGAAACTCATACAGCTAACCACCAAAACACTATACAAAGTAACAACTGATCAAGTGACCCCAAATCTAATGACTCTTAATGAGAGCCAGCAGCCCAAAACTGTAAAGTCTACCAGTATCACTATTTGTGATGTTTGAAAAAATTAATTGCTATAATATTTAATCAAAAGCTTACTGTTATAATAATAATAATAATAATAATAATAATAATAATTTAAACACTTGGTTTGATAGACCAACACCCCTACTTTTATTTCTTCTACTCTAATAACTGGTCTCCCCAAAAAACTGACTACTAAAAGAAAATCAAGAAGAAAATAAGTTAGAAATAAAAAAAAAGTAGGAAGTTTTTGGCATTGCACTTTATTAGTTAAAATTTAGGACGTTTTTGGCATTGCAATAATTAGAGCCTCGATTAGAACATTTTTTTAATTGAAAGGGGGGTCGTGTGCAGCACATAAAATGTTATATTTAATTTTTTTTAGGGGGTTCAAAAAAGGTTGATAATGGGAATCAGAGTTTTTGAAAAAAAAATAAATATATTTTTTTTTAATGATTAATTTTCGTGATACAAAAACGTAAATTATACTTTTAAACAAATTTTAAATGATATGAATGAAAATTTCAACAAGAAAAACTAAGAAAACCGCATTTTTTAACAAAAAAAAAATGAAAACTCAACGCTGTCAAAAAGTCGTTCAAAAGTTTACACGAAAAATTAACTTAAAAGAAAAAGTGTTTTCTAGACTAATTTTGGGTCGCTGAAAACGAAAAAGACATTTATTATTTTTCCAAACACACGCAGAAAACGTGTTTTTTGGCTCTTTTTTCAGTTTCTATCAGAAATCTCGAGAACGGTTGATCCAACTAACATGAATTGTATATCGCTCGAAAGGTATGTTCTTCTTCTTTCAGACGATATACTGGTTGTGCAAATCGGATTAAAATTTATTGGGTTGCAGGTGATGAAAGTCGAAAATAAGTAGATTTTTTAACATTCTGCGTGTATCTACAGGGTGAGTTTTTTAAAGTGTTACAAGGGAATATCTCGAAAACAGTTAAAAATTTTTTTGTGAAATTTTGGTGAAGTAGTAGGGAGTCAGGGGGACATATTTAAATAAATTTTTGACACCTACCCCCCCCCCTCCCTATTTTGAGGGGCGGGGGTTAACTTTGAAATTTTAAATAGGATGATGTACTTTTTTTTAATTCGAATCTACTTAAAAAACATGTACTTTTTTTAATTCGAATCTACTTAAAAAACTAGGTATATATGCAAAAAAGAAATTGATTTGCTCTTTCAGTAATTGAATTATGATTTATTAGATTAAAATACAAATGAAGTTTTTTTTTATTTGTTTTTTTATTTGATTCCATGATAACGCGTTTTTTTAAATTTAAGTCAGTCGAGAATTTTAACAGTTTGACGATTATTTCTCAGTTTATTGCTCAATTAAACATGGAAAATGTTTGGAAGTTGAAGGGGGACATTTTGAACAATTGCTCAAACATGACGGACGATAAATTAGTTGAAATTTAATTGTTAATATTTTTTTGTATAATATAATTTAATTAATCATAACTCCATAACCTAAAGAGCAAATCAATTTTTTTTTTTGCATACGTACCTTATTTTTTACGTAGATTCGAATTTTATAAAAAAAAAGTACATCATCCCATTTAAAAATTCAAAGTTAACCCCCGCCCCTCAAAATAGGGAGAGGGCGTAGGTGTCAAAAATATGTTTAAATATGTGTCCCCGCCTCCCTATTACTTCAGCAAAATTTCACAAAAAAAAATTATACCGTTTTCCCTTGTAACACTTTAAAAAACTCACCCTGTAGATAACGCTTCTTTGGAAAAAAATAAATGTCTTTTTCGTTTTCAACGACCCCAAATTAGTCTAGAAACACTTTGTAAACTAGTGTTTTCTTAAAATATTACCAAATAACAATTTGATGTATGTTTTTGTAGAGAATTGAGCAAAGACACAGGACTGAACAAGAGCTAAGACAGAGAATAGAACAATTAGAAAAGCGTCAAACTCAAGATGATGCTATGCTAAATGTTGTTAATCGTTATTGGAATCAGCTTAATGAAGATATACGAATTTTGTTGCAAAGATTTGATGCCGAGACTGCGGATGAATCAGAAAATAAGAGTAAGATACTATAAATTTGTTGTTATATTTTCTGCTTAATATTATCGATCTCTTTGTTCAATGATAACTGAGCATGCTATAAGGTAAAAAAGAAATAAATTTTTTACAATAGATGTTTCTTTTGGTTATTGGTTTTTTGAAAAAAAAGGGGGTTGAATGGGGGTAAATATTGTTATATTGTCTGATAGCTTTTATTATATATATATTTTTTTCTGTTTAAGAATTTAATTTGTCCTTATTTTTTTTCAACATTTTTTTGGTCAAGATTTCCCAATTTTTTACGTTTAAGTACTCAATGTTTTTCTCTCTTTATTTTAATATTTAAAAAAAATCAGTAGGGTGGGTTAAATTAAGATATTCAAGAAAATAGTTTTTTTTTCTAATTCTAAGTAATCCAAGCTGGCTTTAATTTTAGGAATTTGGACCAATTAAAAAAGAAGCGCTCCATAATAATAACAAATACTCAGGGGCGGACTTGGCTATAAGCTAAGTAGGCTATAGCCTAGAGAGGCAAATTTAAGAGGCGGCAAATTTTTTGAACGCGGGCATTCAAAATTCAGGAGTTTTTTTCTTGAGGGTATTTTTTTGGACGCCAATTTTTTATGTAGGGGCGCCAAGTTTGGTAGAAACCGTCAGGGACAAAGCTTTTTCTTGAGGAGAGTATTTTTTTGGGCGCCAATTTTTGGTTGTAACCGTCAGGGACAACCTTTTTTCTTGAGAATATTTTAGTTTGGGCGCCATTTTTATTTTGTAGTTTTTGTAGGGGTACAAGTGCGGTAGAAACCGTCAGGGACAAAGGTTTTTTTTGAGGGTATTTTTTTGTTTGGGCGCCATTTTTTATAAGGGCGTTGTTTTGATTGAAACCGTCAGGTACAAAGATTTTTTTTTGCTAGGGGTGCCAAGTTCAGGCTTGCTTCAGGGCGCCGAAATGCAACGGCCGGCCCTGTGAGTGGCAGTCGGTCGGAATAGGCCGGTAAACTGCCCTTAGCCTAGGGCGGCAAAAAGCGTAGTCCGCCCCTGTAAATACTTTAATAAATACTTAAGTATATATTTTTTAATTATACTTAAAATGATCTCAATGTTTAGGTTATTTGAAACTCCAACTAAATCTTAATTTCCGGGATCCCAGACACACTGGTTGAAGTACAGCGTTGCCATATAGACTGTAAATTTTACTTTTAAGGGATGATACTCTGTTAAAATTTATTATATAAATTATAATATAAAAAAATAATTGATTGTTAGATACATTTTAATCCCGTGCGATAGCGCATAATATTATATAATAATATTATTGTCTGTTTAATCCAGGAGAATAACAAAATCCTTTAGTGTTTTTATTTTACTTTTTGAAAATTTACAAACTTTTCACGGATATTTATTAAACCTACATTCAAATAGCTGAGTACAATGCGTATATCTTACCTATTAATAATAGAAAGTCAAAAAATATTTAAAGTTAGAATAATGTTAGATTTATGTTAATTTTTAAAGTTAGAAAAAGGTTCGTATTTAGTCAGGTATCTAACGTTAGATTTATGTATCTTATAACGTTTTTGTCAAATGTAAGTTTTTAACATTAGATTTATATCTATACGTTTTTGTATAACGTTACAGACTTAACATTAAAATGTCACTAATCTAATTTTATAAGATTTATGTTCTTTTTTACCAGTATAGTTACTCAATGTTTATTTTTTTTAGATGAAGATGAAGCAACAACGTCATTTTTGATGCAACTCTCGACATGGGATAAAGACGAACTGAATGATAAGTTGGCAAATCGTGTCCAAGTATCTAAGAGAGCCGTGGCTAAAGTAATCCAAGCTTTTGACAGATTGAGCCAAAGAAATGAGAAAATTACCCTGGCATTAAAAGGGGAAGTGGAAGGACGTAAGTTAAATATTGAAAATATTTTGGCACTGTCCTAAAATTTTCAGAAACTTCAAAAATTCTTATTTATAGCGGATATAAATTATTAAATAATTATAATTATTATAATTATAATTATTAAACTCAGCGAAGAATCTGTGTAAAAAAATCAATCAATCAAGACAGCTATGCAGTGCTTTAATAATTACTTTTTGTGATATTTTTATTATCCATTCTACTTTTATTGACATTTACGTTAATTGTCGGTCATTTTACGTCTTACAAAATATTTTAAGAAAATGCCTTTAAAATGTGAAAGTTTAAAATTATAATAAATGTATTTTTTTATTCATAGTATATAAAAATAAATTTTATATTACCTGAGCTGGTTTTTTGAATAAACCAGTATTATTTTAACTTGCCAAAAAAAATTCTGCCACATCGTTTATCATGAAACTTTTATTGAGCCTTACGATATATTTCTTCATTTTAAGAAAACATTGCTTTCCTTTTTTAGGACTTTTCTTGTCCTTGTTATCATGTTCTTCTTGCTTTTCAAAAATTATATGAATTTTCTTTTTAATGTCAAAATAATTTTTTGATTGGCCATGAAATTAAAATACAAGACAGTTAACCTCACTTAGGGAATGATATAGGGTGTCACTTAAGGGATTTTGTGTACCCTATAGGGTTGATGTGTGAATTTCGCTACAAAAAAAAAACAAATTCCAAACAAATAAAAATAAAAAATGTATATATCAGAAAAATCAAATTGAATGTTTTTCGTTCTCTCGTTCATTTTGATATTTCAAGTAAAACATTAATAAAGCATTTTCTTTTGAAAAAATATATACAGGGTGATCAATAACTGGCATGCCAAAATTTAAGAGGTGATTTTACATACAAAAATACAAAAATATAAAAAAAAGTTCCTATAAAGGTTGGCCCGAAAATGAGCCATAAGGGAGATACGACATTTATGCCCCAAACTTTTTTATGTGTATTTTTTTGTAAAAAATATAGATTACTTGAGTACACTGTAGGAGAAACCCTTTTCAAAAAAAAAATGCAATTGAGAGAAAGTAACCAAAAATTTTACTTTTTAAAAGGCTATTACTCCTTTGATATTAAATTAAGGTGTTTCAGTGAAAAATAATTTTTTGCTTACTTTTAAATAAAAAATCGCCCTGCAGCAATAACATTTTATTGGTGCTTTTTTTGTTCCCCATTTAATATGTCCATCTTCAAACGGCCGTAGGACTCATTTCCGGACCAACCTTTATAGGAACTTTTTTTCATATTTTTGGATATAAAATTTTGGCATGCCAGTTATTCATCACCTTGTATTTATAGAGTACCTACCTTAAAATAAAATATTAAAAAAATAACAACACGCGAATTTAAATTAATCACGTTTAAAGAACATTTTATTAATTTAATAATTTTTTTAACCTAATTTTTTTTATTTATTATTTTTTTTATTTCAAACTAGATGAAACGTTGCAAGCACCCTGTAAAAACATCGGCACTATTGGGAAAACTATTAACATGCTATTAGAACAGGGTAGCATAACATAATTACTACTACTCCTCACTGCCCAAACTAACTTGTGTAATATCTATATTAAACTTTAGCTTTTCTTGTACACTTAATATATAATTAAAATTAATAATAAAAATATGTATTTACTTGGATGCTAGTTGAACTTATTAATAACAATTTTTTATTGATTTTAAAAACAAATGAATTGAAGCCTAAAATTTGTACACTAGAGCCATCTAGTTTGAAAATTTCAAACTAGGTGTTTCGTTTGATTTTAAATTCTGTATATTGCAACCCGATGGCTGAAATGTTAAATTACAAAGCCAAAAAAAACGAAGAAGAAGAAGAAGAAGAAGAAATTCTGTATCTTTAAAACATTATATTCTAGCAAAAAACTGTATATAACATTTTTTATAGGGCTTAAAGAGCTTTTATTTAAAATATAATTTTTTGAAATCGGGTTATAAATATGTGAGATATGCTAAAAAAACTTTTACTGGTTTAAAGGCCAATATCTCGAAAACAATGAGTTTTAGGAAAACGTTGTTTATAACATTTTTTGACGAATTTAAAATTATCTTTTATATAAGTGCTAAATTAACTAAATACAATAATAATTGCATTAATTATAAACAAAAAACGCTAAAAATAGGAGTTTTACTCTATTTTTACCCCCTTACCCCCAATCGTTTACTCCCAAAATCTAATCAGCTCTTCGGAATACGATAAGAAACAATATGCAAAAAACCGCAAGTCGATATCTCACGTAGAAATGGAGTTAGAGAGTTTACAGACAGACAGACGGACGCAAATTTTTTTTTTTACTGATCTGGTCTGAAACGTCGAGAAATGTGAAAAAAAAAAACGTGGTTAAAGATTTTGACTTTTCGGCGATAATTTCAATACATCGGCACTAGGGTGGGCTAAAAAAACCGACTATTTTTCTTTTTACTTTATACTCTGAAAAATCGGTTGCTAGAGACCTCTAGAAAATTCTCACCAAATATGAGCTCTTAATTTTGATAAAAAGGTTCTCCGCTTTACAATTTTCCATTTTTTCCTCAGTATTAGAAACAAAAATTCATATCTCTTTGACAACTGTTCGTTAAAAAGTATCTCTCATATTCTTGTAGGAAATCGAACGCTCTAGAAAAAAGGTCTCTTACAATTTTTTCGTAAACCTCACCGTTTAAAAGTTATCAAAGGTTAAAGTTTGATTATTTTAAGAGACATTTCTGTTTTGCTTATGAATTTTATAACTCGCTTACAAAAAATTGTTATGAATTGCGCAATTCATAGTTTTGTAGGAAATTAACTGCTCTACAAAAATGGTCTCTTATGATTTGTCGATTAAATTAAGCGTTAAAAAAATATTCATGGTCAAACTTCAATGCATACTAATTTTAATAGTTTAGGATGAATAATTCGAAAAATTTCAATTTAGTTTATGAGTTCCACGAAAATTTATACAAATTTGAGTTTCTATCGTAAGAGTAACTCTTATAGAAGTTTCCCTTTCGAAAATTTATTTGAAACTTTTTAACGAACAGTTGTCAAAGAGATATGAATTTTTGTTTCTAATACTGAGGAAAAAATGGAAAATTGTAAAGCGGATAACCTTTTTATCAAAATTAAGAGCTCATATTTGGTGAGAATTTTCTAGAGGTGTCTAGCAACCGATTTTTCAGAGTACACGGAAAGAAATTAGTGGGCTCTGCGCTATACATTATAAGATATTTGGTAACAGTGCCAAATTATAGTGATTTAAGCTATAGATTATAAGGGACGCAATAACTAATAATGTTAAAAATAAATTGGAAACGATTATATATATTACAGACACGATTATATTTATTACAGGCACTATTATAAATTTACAGAAATTTTATTATATTATAAAAATTATTAGCACGGACAATAATTAAATCTATTTAAGCTATAAATGCCATACTATTTGTTATATTTTATTATTCACTAAACAATTAAAGTATTTCATATAAATTTTTACACTGACTGCCATAATTGTAAGAGAAAGCCTTGTATTTATATAATAAGCGATTATAATTTGCTTGGTATGTGTGTTATAGCGCTCCTAGCTATAATTTTTTTTTCCGTGTATAAAGTAAAAAGAAAAATAGTCGTTTTTTTTGACCCACCCTAATCGGCACTCTTGGTAGCACTACGTGCCGATGTAAAAAAGTACCTATTATTTGTTCAGCAGGATGTTTTTTCTTTCAGAGGATGCACCGAGCGTGGACGAAGTAATCCGACAAACTAACGTCCAAGTCCAATCAGAAAATCGTAATCTACAGGCATTGAACACCAGCCTCCACGAAAAATACCACACGAACAGCCTCAAAGTAGCCGAACTCCAGGATTCCCTCACCGCAAAGGAAACCGAAATAGCCGAATTAAAGAATCAAACAGATGATTTACAGTACGAGTTGGATAAAGTGAGAAACAGGAATGATAAGTTGGAAACCCATTTGGCGGAAGCGGTGGAAAAACTTAAAGCCTACCATCTTCTACACGGCGACCCAGACAGCAAGGAGAAGCCTAAACCTGCGCCCGTTCAGACGAGTGTGTCGCAGGCGAAACTGGAGGATCTGGTAAAAGAGGTGGAGGAGCTAAAGGAGATGTCCAACAACAGGTTACAGGAGTTGGATAAATTGCATTCGACGCACAGAGAGACTTTGAAGGAGGTTGAAAAATTGAAAATGGATGTGAGTAAAAAAAAACGAAAAAATGAAACAAGTTATGGTAAAATAATATAGGGAAATAGGACTTTTGTTTTAATCAATAATTTACTTATCCCTACGATGGATCTATACCGGGTGTTTTAGGAAGGTGGTTCACCCCCCTTAACTTTATAATTTTTTTATGATATAGTTAGAAGTTTTTTGGCACTTCCGGTTTCGCCGGAAATCAATCAAACTTTCGATTTTTAAATGGAACACCCTGTATATTTCTACAAATTTTGATTCAGAAATCAATTCTGAGAACAAGCATGTGTCACTTGTCAAATTTTGATAGGTCATGTCATTTTTTAGTTAAATATTCATTTTAAATCTTTTGTGTTTTAATGCCAAGTTCTTCCAAATAAACTATTCATGTGTCGTATCAAAATGTTCGCAAGAAAATGTTCTTTCACTTTAACCTAATGAGCATTAATCGGAATAAATTCAGTTATGACTCATCAACGTTGAAAATAAACAGAAACATAGGCTTACGGAATAATTTGGCGAATTATGAGGGAAATATTTATAAAGGTCACTAAATCGAAACATTTAACGACTAATTTGTTACACACAACAATATTGAATATACATATTAACTATAAATATGTAAATATATCGGTGTTTTTCGTAGAAAATAAAAATGTAAATATTTAAAACCTCGCGTCAACGATAGAATCGACGCAGCGCCTATGCGAGCACTGGAAATTCGCCGATGACTGCTAATGAGCCACCTTCTTTCCATTTGATAAAAATGTCTTATTGACCAAAGTATGATTTTCGAACCTTTAAGAGCCCACCACATTTAGAGTTATGGGAAAAAAATCAAAATAGTATTTTTCTGAAGATACTAGACCAACAATTAAGCGAATAAGCTAATTTAATGCACTCTAGATTTAAAATAAAAATTTAAATAAAAATGACATGACCTGTCAAAAATTGACAAGTGACATATGCTTGTTCTCAGAATTGATTTTTAAATCGAAATATACAGGGTGTTCCATTTGAAAATCAGAAGCTTGTGAAACCGGAAATGCCAAAAAATGTCTAACCATGTCAAAAAATTATAAATTATACATAATATAGCTCCTGCATAAAAAAGTTAAGGAGGGTGAACCACTTTTCTGAAACACCCGGTGTAATAGATAAAAAAAAATATGTTTTTATTCATTCTAATTAAATACAACAGAAGGACTAAGGTCAATGGTCATTTGTACGTTGTGCAATAAAGAACGATTATTATTATTATTACAAGAGTAGCAGCTTTCTTTTTTAAGTCAACGCAGGTCAGGACCTTTATCTCTCCGAATTGGCTCAAATTTTACATAAAATAAGGTTAGATTAGCCAAATTAACGGGATTTTTTTTTAAATGTTTGGTTGTCGAGATATTAGAGTAGACCATTTTTTAAAATTCCAATTTTGCAGATAATTTTATAACCTACCTTTTTGTAATCGTAAACTCATTTTTTTTTAATTGACAGTTTAGAAGTTTTTTTTCAAAAAAAAAAAAGTAGGGTCGCGGGCTAACCTTCAATTGTTGAGGACTTTTAGCACATTCATCAGGAAAGTCTAAGCTACATCTCTACCAGTTTTCTAAAACTTCAGGATTTTTTGCGGTAAAAATCCTCCAGTCCCTAGTTTATAGGAACTTTTTTTATCTTTTTGTGTACAATTATTTAGGCTATTTCAAGAACACCGTCTATATTTCCAGATTCGTCAACTACCTGAAAGTGTAATAGTTGAGACAACCGAATATAAATGCCTACAGTCCCAATTCTCGGTTCTCTACAACGAATCGATGCAACTTAAGACGCAACTGGACGAGGCGAGACAGCAGTTGCAGACGAGCAAAAACGGCCACTTGCGTAACATCGAAATGATGGAAAGTGAAGAGTTGATAGGTAAATAATAATAAACTTATTAAAATAACTTTTTTTGAAAAAAAAAAATTTGAAAAAAAAATAATGAAAAAAAAATCGAAAAAAATATAAAAAATTGAATATTTACTTATAAACTGATTCTGAAAAAAAATAAGTTTAAGTGACTTTCCTACGCAAACCAAGAATTAATTATGTTAGTAGGAGATCTATACATTATAAAACCATCAACAGATTCGCTTTTCGAAGATAATAGACTTTATTCATCAGAAATGCAGGCCTCATAAAATCATAAAATGACCCAATTTGTCCTAAAATCGTCATAAAATAAAATTACTGTCATAAAAGTCATAAAATTTCATAAAAATACTCATACTTTATACTTTAGAGCGACCTGGGAGATAAGTTTTTTTTTCTGAAGTTTAGTTTGGTTTGGATGTAGAAGGTAGAAAGACCCCTTAAACGAAATGAGTTGAAACGTAAATTTCCGTAAATTAATTTGTTTTTTTTTTTGAAAATAAATTTTACCAAGTTATCTCTAGCAATGTCTTAGTGTTGGTTTGCGTTGGCAAGTAACTAAAACTTAATTTTTATTCAAGATTAGCGTGTGTTCAAAATTTTTCAAAAAAAAAAAAGAAATAAAAAAATTAATGAATTTTATAAAAAAACGAAACATAATTTTTCAAAAATCCAGATAAAAAAACCTTATAAATTTTAAGGGATATGATAAAATCTTATTAATGTTATTATAAGGTCAGAAAAAACTGCGCGAGGAAGTAATGCAACTGGAGGATTATCTGGCTCAATTGAGGAAGGAGTATGAAATGTTAAGGATCGAGTTTGAGCAAAATTTGGCGGCGAATGAGCAAACGGGTCCGATCAATCGAGAAATGAGGCATTTGATTACTTCTTTGCAGAATAATACTCAGCAGTTAAAGGGCGAAGTCCATAGGTAATTTTAGTTTTAGTTCTTGGGGGTATACCCTAATAGGCCAGGGACGATCCGATGTTTTCGTCGTGGGGGCTGTCAAGCTAAAATTTGCCGACTGAAAAAAATTTGATGACTAAAAAAAAAAAAGTCGTCGCCCTCCAAAACCCAAAAAAAATGCCGTCTGACCTACAAATTTTTCGACTCGGGGGTGCAACACCCCCCTAGAATCGTCCCTGATTAGGGTATACCAAAAGGGCCATGAAATTCGAAACTGTTTTCATCCATCTATCTATTTGGCGCTTCTAGTAGAGGTAAGTGAATTTTTCTGTGTGAGGTCGTTTTTTGTGGACCGAAGCAGAGCTGAGGTCCATAAACACGACCGAAGACAGAAAAAAAACTTACCTACGAGTAGAGCATTAAGCTTTTCTCACTACCAAGGAGTTAAAATCGTATTTTATTGATATTTTTGTGTGACAATTAAAAAAATCATTTTATCCAATACATACAGATAATGAGACAATTACCAGCTTTATTTTAAATAGATAAACTCAATAATAACCCCCGCGTGGCCTTTACTTTATTGAGTGGATAATTATTTATTTTACCCACTCAACTGTCACTTGTCAAATTATTTTCTTGTAAATGTCATTAAAATTTTTAATAAGAATATGAATTACTAAGCTATTTATTGGATAAAGCCTTGTATGGCACTCATGGGTAAACCGATATTGCCCTCTTGAAAATTAACCTGCTTGGCTGACGCCTCGGTTAATTTTCTCATGGGCAATATCTTACTTTACCCACTAGTACCATAAAAAACTATTTTTATGGAATCACTCTATAAAATTAAGAATAGTAGTCTTGTGTCTAGGTAAGTGTTGGACACTTCGTGTCCTTTAGCGTTAAATGGTTTTTTTCTGTCTAGTTATGGTTTTGTTTGTATTGATTCTATTGATTTCATCGATCACTACTAAGTATGCTTGACATAGTACTTTCCATTAAAGTCGGCTTTTTAAGTAATGTCAACTTACCAAGGTGGTAGTGAGAAAATTATTTTTCCCTAAAAATATTACTTTCATAGCATATTTTCTTTATTTTTTCGATTTTTTAACAAGTTTAGTGCCCTAAAACTTTTTTGTTTTTTTGGAGGATTTTTTTCAAATTGATGCGATTGATCCGTTTAATAAAAGTAATTTTTCCTAAAAAAAATGACGTTAATCGCGCTTTTCCTTCTATTTGTGTTGACTTTTTGAACTTGATTAGATTTTTCTTTCTTGAGTTATCGCGCGGACAAAAATACGTGACAAACGGATGGACCGACATTTTAAAAGTTTAGAATGGTATATAACGCACATTGGTACAATAAAAAAAACTTTTGGACATTTTTTTCGGGTTCTGAAGTAAACGCATAATACTCCTCTGTTTGAAGTTGCGAGGGGCATAATAACATTTTGGTAATAAATAATCGAAAATATGTAATTTAAAATTTTTTCTACCACCTAATTAAGTGCTAGCTTACATAGATCTACCATCGTCAAGGCTTCTTTATCCTGAGAACCAATAAAATCAGTGCACTCATTTTTTATTGACTGTTGTTAAGCATTGCTTATTGACAACGGTCAATAACGAAAAAAATTAAGACACTTCTAGTTTTTTCGACTTATTTGTCAAACTGAGAGCTATATCAAAATAATTTTTAAATTATATTTTTAACTCATATTTCGAGTTACTAGCTACGCAAACTGTCTTTAGTGTTCTCGACTCTGTCTCAGCAAAAAAACTTCAGTCTTGAACACTAAAGACTTAGTTTGCATACTTGGTTCATAATATACTATTTTACCTAGATATAAAAGAAAATATAAAGAATCAAACACCGAACTGATAAAGATAAAAAAAGATGTTGAAGAGCTGAACGCTAAACTTACTCAAGCCCAGGAGTCCAATCAAGATACTAAAGAAAATATCAAGCTTGAAGTCAAGGAGGAGGACACATGCAGTTCGGAAGCAAACCAGCCAATAAAAGAAGAAACCTGTACAACACCTACCATGAAGAAAGAAGAAGAGGAAGCAGAGGTATTTATTACGTCATTTATCTGTCAAACTTTAAAGTTGTAAAAAAAAATAAATACTCCAAAAAAATGGCATTGCCTAAAATTTGCCTACGGTCGAATTGAATTAAATTTGGATATGTTATAGATCCTATTATCCTAAGTAAATTTCTTTTAAATCAAAAATCAATTCTATGGCTATATTTTTAGTTATTTGCATTCAAAATACGAATATAAGCCTAAACCTGTTGATGCATTTGTACAATTCTAAACTTGTCAGTTACAATGTCAAGTAGGGTGTAGCGTACTATAAAAATCTCGAAAAACTAAAAAGTTTGGAGTGCCATTTTTTTTCTTTTTTATCTAAAAAAAACGTGTGAAGTTACACAACAATCAGAAAAGAAATTGATTCTCCGCAAGGTCAATACAAGAAAAAATACTGAAGAAAGACGTATAGAAAAAAATATATATATAATTTTCTCAAGGCATCTTTATATATTTTATAATATACAGGGTGTATTTGAAATAGGGTAGGAAATTTTAACAGGTGATTCTACATGATAAAATATGACAAAAAGTTCCTATAAACATATGTCTAAAAATGCGTCATAAGGGAGATACGCCCCTTTGAAATTGGCTAAAAAAAATCCGTTTTTATTTAATAACTCGGGAACCCTTTGAGATATATTAACGAGGTTTTGCACGTGAATTAATCCTAATAAGGCCCATCTTTGTATGTCATTTTCACGTACTTATTTAAACCAGGGGTGTGCGAAACGGGGGGACCTTATCAGTTTTTTGTCCCAAACTTTTTTCTGTGTAACTTTTTTGCAATTTTATTTTTGAAATGTGATTCCTCAGGTCAAAATACATAAAAAAGGTTCTCTTGTTGTAATACTTTAGGATTAACCGTTTTCGAGAAAAGTTCATTTGAAGGTGAAATTTCACGGTTCGAGGACGAAAAATTAAATACTAAAATGTCGAAAACCAAAATTTTAATGAAGCATTATTATTCTACATCAAAAACTAAGAAAAAAAGTTTCCATACATGTAGGTCGAAAAAACGCTTTTAAAGCTACCATAGCCCTTTAAAAATGGTGCATATTTAGGAGACCATAGCTCCATTAGGATTGATTTTTGGAAGTACCTGTATATGAGGTTTTTTTCTTAGTTTTTAATGTACATTCGCCCTGCATCATTAAAATTTTGGTTTTCAACATTTTAGTATTTAATTTTTCGTCCTCCAACCGTGGAATTACACCTTCAAATGAATTTTTCTCGAAAACGGTTAATCCTACAGTATTACAACAAGAGTACCTTTTTTATGTATTTTGACCTTAGGAATCATATTTTAAAAATAAAATTGCAAAAAAGTTACACAGAAAAAAGTTTGGGACTAAAAACTGATAAGCCCCCCCCCCCCCGTTTTGCACACCCTTGGTTGAAATAAGTACATGAAAATAACACATAAAAACGGGCCTTGGTAGGATTAGTGGACGTGCAAAACCTCGTTGATATATCTCAAAGGGTTCCTGAGTTATTAAAAAAAAAAACGATTTTTTTAGCCACTTTCAAAGGGGTGTAGCTCCGTTATGACGCATTATTAGACATATGTTTAAAGGAACTTTTTGTCATATTTTATCATGTAGAATCACCTGTTAAAATTTCCTACGCTATTTCAAATACACCGTGTATAAAGAACTTTGACTTTCGGTTTTAGATCGCGTTAATGGATTTTCACTTTCCGACGTTTCGTCTGTTACTGCTTGACGGATTAATCTGAAACTGTTTCAGATTGATCTGAAACTGATCTGAAATAGTTTTAGATTAATCCCTGAAAATGTCTGTATCAGTAAGAGACTAAACCTCGGAAAGTGAAAATTGACAGTTTTCGAAGCTTCTACATGAGATGTTTCGATTCCTATAGTCATTTTGAATCAAAACGCTATATTAAGTATTTAAATCGTTTGTTGAATTTGGGGGTATGGGGCATAACCAGTTATATCCAAATTTTGTGATTAAAACTCGGATTAAAAGCAACCATCATAGGTACTATGGGGGAAAATGAAACCCAAAATTAAACTCAGGAAGCCGAAAACGAACAATGTGATTACTGCTTACACTAAGAGGTCTATACATCCTTAAAAAGGTTTTTTTTTAATTTTAAGGGAAAAATATATGTTTGAGAAAAAGAGTTAACTTTGTTTAGTTTGAGTTCAGTTTAATCATTTTTCAAAGAGTATTTTTGGAAAAGTTTGTCTCATTTGTGTTCAAACCCAGATATAACCAATGTTTTTTTTTTGCAAATTACACCGAGTTGTTAACTTTTTTTACAGAAAAATAACACATTAAAACTGCTTCTACAGAATATTACTTTCTTTTAAGGTAAAGATTTGAAACGTTTTTTTATTTCCTGAAAATTTTATAAGTGGATAATTTTGGTTTTGAAAGCGAACTCTTCAATTTAGTCCGACGAATAATGATTTGACATTTTCAGCAATCGGAGGAGACAGACACAGATAAAGAAAAGGCGGGTAGTTCCGGCGGTAGTCCGACAGCAAAAAAAGAGCCCGGCGTAAAACAAGAAAAGAAGGAAGTGAAAAAGGAACAAAAACCGCAAACAGAAAAAGATCACCGCGAAGCGCAGCGCATAAAAGCCGAAAACGATATGGTGCGCGATCTGCGCAACCAACTGAAAAAAGCCCTAAACGACCAGAAAGAGATGAAACTGTTGCTCGACATGTACAAAGGAGTGAGCAAGGAACAACGCGACAAAGTCGTGCTCATGGCCTCCGAGAAGAAGCTGCGTGTGGACCTGGAGGAGCTTCGCCAGCAAATCAAAAAAATGAATGACATAAAAAGAGACGATAAGAGGAAATTGGCCGACGACGAGGCCATGAAGAAGATCAAACAGCTGGAAGAGCAAAAGTACGAGTTGCAAAAGCAAGTGGCCAATCACAAACCGATGGACAGCAGCTGGGGACACAACGTTTTGCATCAGATGAGGCCGTTTGTTGGTAGTCACGAGGAGGAGGCCTTGTTGAATGAGATGGAGGTGACTGGGCAAGCGTTTGAAGATATGCAGGTATGTTTATCGTTTTATATTGTGACACTTTGAGTTACGACGAAATGCATTAGATAAAGCACTGGCCCAAGGACAGTTCCCTGTGGCACCGAATTCTACCACACTCTCATAACTCAGAGTGTGATTAATTTGAACGATTTTGGTTGTTTTAGAGGTAGCGATTTCTAATGGTTTCCTTCAGTTCCTTCAGTTCCCATAGCTTTGAGAGTAATATTTGGTGTGGTACAGCATCGAACGCCTTGGTTGGATCCAGGAATACCGCAGCGACCTTCTGACTTGAATTATATAATTAAATAAATTATTTACATATTTGAGACCAGTTTTAAGTACTTTGGCCATAATTAAACTCAAATTGTAGGTTCGATAAAGGCCTATCTTCTCATTTTAATTTAAAGATTCTTGACATTTGTTGTCAGTTTACATTATACTAAAAACAAAATATTTAATATCTGATTGCTGGTCTACTTTTCTGTAATTTTACTTGAATTACGGAGCTCTTTAGTTTTATTAGGATTGTGCAAGTTATTAGTCTGGCCATTTTAATTTAATTATTAAAAAGTATGTTCAAATTAGGCTATTTCAAAATCGCCAGGTTCGGGATCCGATTCTTTTGGGTGCTGGAAGCCCCCAGAAAGGTGGTAAATTGAGGTGCCCTAAATATTTATTTTTAACTTACCAAGTCAATCACATTACAATTATTACATTCAGCTTAGACTATTTTCACAGTTATACACAATTATTTTGCAGGCCATGTATCTAAAAAGTTAATTTTAAATAGGTATTAGTTAATTTAATTCAAATTAACTAATTTTTTGACGTGTTTAATATACTTGGTATCCTGTTACAGAAATTCTATTCTATATGTCAGTTCTAAAAAATATGTAATCAAAAATTTATTTCATAAATTCTCATTTCTTTAGAAAATCAAATATGACATATGTCAAAGGTACTTTTTAAAGAGTGTTTTACCCTCCTTGCCCCAAAATTATTACATATAACTGAAAATAGCTTAATCTGAATGTATTAAATGTAATGAATATAACTCAGTAAATTACACATACATTTTATGTTCCTCTTTCTTACAGGAGCAAAATTCTCGTCTGATACAACAGCTTCGTGAAAAGGATGACGCAAACTTTAAACTAATGTCCGAAAGGATAAAATCCAACCAACTCCATAAGTTGGCGCGCGAGGAAAAGGACGTCCTCAAGGAGCAAGTGGCAACACTGACCACCCAAGTCGAAGCTGCCAACATAGTAGTACGAAAACTGGAGGAAAAAGAACGCATTCTGCAGAACACATTGGCTACGGTCGAAAAAGAACTAACCCTCCGTCAACAGGTAATAAATTAATATTAATTAATTAGACTTAAAGAACAGATATACTAACCATTTGAAATTCAAATTTTGAATCTACTGCGAAGTGCTTTGATCGCGTGGTTATACACTTCTGCTCAAAAATATCGGCCCACCTAAAAAAATACACATTTTCAAATGCTAATAACTCCAAAACTATTCAATAGATTTATTTGACCTTTTTTTTTATTTTAAAGCTTGAACTTTTAGCTCTTAATTAATGGAATAAAAATTATCAAAAATCTTTTTTTAAACCGGCAGCAATGAAAATTACACAGCTATGTTTTTTTTACTGCTACTTTCGATATGCGCACGGTTTGCCACTGCATATTTTTTTACAATTTAATTAATTGATTTTATAGGCCAATTAAATGGGAGTAATTTCTTTTTTAACTTTTTAATTTTCCTTTTCTCGTTTAGGAGATATACGGTTTTTTCTGAAAATAAACATTTTTGCAAATAACAAAAAAACTACACAGTGGATTTAATTGATTTATTTTTTAATTTGAAGCTTAAGTCCTTAACTTTTATTTATTTAATTTAAGTTTCTGGTGCAAACATGTTTAAACTGGGTTTACATTGCTTAAATAGTCATGTTTTTTTTACCCAATCTTTTTTGATGCAATTTAACCACAAACTCAAATGTAAGTTTTAAAACTTATTCTAAAAGCCACACTTATTGTGACTGATTCCTTCTTTTATTTTTTATCATAAGTCTTCTCATTTAGGAGAAATTAAAGTTTTTCGGAAAAAGTGACTTTTTAATCAGTGGGCTAGTGCCACCCCTGTAAAACTGTATATGACGGAAAAGCGTCGATAGAATATAAAGATCTATTGCACTTCTATAACTTTAGCTTAAATAAATACATTTAATTAACACGTTTTCTGCGTTAGCAACTTTTTGGTTCCCAGCTCAGACTGCGTTTTGAGGCATATATGTCGAACGAACTTTGCACAGACTGTTTAAATCTCTAATGGTACTCCAAAAACAAGTTCTAACGTCTTTTTAAGGACTTTTTGCTTTTTAATTTTTTTTAAACAAAATATTTTATCAAATAAAATAACAATAAACAAATTTTAAATTTTATTAAAATTATTTAATAACAATTATAAACACAAAAAAACTAACTTTTTCTCCTGTGCATAACGTTCTCCAGGACGTCGGTAGACACGCTGTCTTGCATCATTCCCAAATAGACATATCCTGGTTTCATCAGAAAACATAACCTTTGCCCATTGGTTTCTGTCCCAGTTTAAATGTCTTCTTGCAAACTGCAGCCTGGCACGACGATGGTTAGCAGTGAGTTTAGGTCCAGTTGCGGCCTTATAAGAGCAAAGGTTTCTTTCAAAAAGCCTTCGACCAATAGTGGACCTACTTACTGCTACACCTCTTGTTTCTTGAAGCCGTGATCTCAAATTAACTGAATTTAGACGACGATTCCGCAGGGAATTAAGCTCGATAAATCGGTCATCCCGAGCGGACGTGCACCTATGTCTGCCAGCTCCTTGGCGTCGACTAAAGGAACCGGTCTCCTCAAAACGTTGGAATACTCTTCTTACCGCTGCTCTCGTAATATTTAACTGTTGAGCAACATAACGCTGACTGTGCCCTTCTTGTAGCAGAGCTACAGCTTGGGCAGCTACTTCCGGACTTGTTTCCATTTAAATAATACAATTAAATAAAATTTTAACGAGTTAAAAAAGTATTGTCACATAAGTGACAAGTCTTGTCAATCATAAAAATGTTAGTTACAGGGGTGGCACTAGCCCACCACTTAAAAAGTCCTTATTTACCAAAAAAACATAATTTCTCCTAAATGAGAAGACTTATGATAAAAAATAAAAGACGGAATCAGTCACAATAAGTGTGGCTATTAGAATAAGTTTTAAAACTTATGGAAAGATTTGAGTTTGTGTTTAAATTGCAACAAAAAAGATCGAGTAAAAAAAACATGACTATTTAAGCAATGTAAACTCAGTTTAAACATGTTTCCAACAGAAACCTAAATTAAATAAATAAAAGTTTACGATTTAAGCTTCAAATTAAAAAAAAAATCAATTAAATCCATTGCGTAGTTTTTTTGTTACTTGCAAAAATGTAAATTTTTAGAAAAAATCTTATATCTCCTAAACGAGAAAAGGAAAATTAAAAAATTTAAAAAGAGATTACTTCCATTTAATTAGGCTATAAAATCAATTAATTAAATTGTAAAAAAATATGCAGTGGCGAACCATGCGCATATCGAAAGGTGCAGTAAAAAAACATAGCTGTGCACTTTTCATTGCTGCCGGTTTAAAAAAAGATGTTTGATAATTTTTATTCCAGTAAGTAAGAGCTAAAAGTTCAAGCTTCAAAATAAAAAAAAGATCGAATAAATCCATTAAATAGTTTTGGAGATATTTGCATTCAAATGTGTATGTGTATTTTTTTAGGTGGGCCGATATTTTTGAGCAGAAGTGTATTATAATATAACCACATAATAATTATTAATAATACACAATTGATTTAAATGGTTGGTATTTCGAAAATCTGCACAAGATGTCAAAAGGAGACTACCGAAATCCCTATAGGGAGTGGCCTCTGGGAGGATAAGCACCAACTTTTGGTGGATTGAACTGCACTGATAAGTAAGCACCTAATTTTTGTTTCATAGGATGATGGGAACATGAATGAAATGGGGTCTAAAGTTCAATGAGAACCTATGCACTGACGACTTTTTTAATCGAATCAGATGAAGATAAATGTTAAAATCACTGATGGATCATCATGTGAGCTTTCAAGGGACATAAAGTTATATGCGGAGAAACGCTTATTTTAAACACATTTAACACTCTATATTGGCTCTACATCCCATTCATGTCGGAACTAAGCGTTTCCCGCAGATTGCTTTATGTGCCTTAAAAGCTCACATGGTGATCCATCTAAAACCATCAGTGGTTTTAACATTGTAAAGTATCTTCAACCTTTGTTAAACACACACACTGGTCTGGAAACAATTTTTATCTCAACTTTCATATAACCCAAGTTTTTTTTCATAATTTAATTATATAGAGCTTTGGCATCTTTTTAAGACCAATTTAAAAAAATCTATTGATGCATTTTCAAGAAAAACGATTTTCATTTGTTTTAACAAAAAAAGAGATATTTAAAAATTATTTTAGATATTATTAAGATTTTACGTCAAAAAGTGAGAAATAAGTTTTTTGGGCGTTTAAGCTAAATCGCTTTTTAAGAGAGTTAGATTACTTTTAAAGGGCATTTTTAGAATGTTTGTCACCTCATATCTCGGAAACGGTTTAACTTATTGACGTGAAATTTTTACTGTAGTATAGAACGTATAAATGTAAACAATTAACGTTTTATTAAAATTAACTTTTTGACCAGGGGTGTAGGTAATGGGTGCCTCTTAATTTCTCTGTAAAACTGTAAGTCCGCTCCTGGTTAAACGTAAAATTTTTTATGTCATAAAATAATAATGTTTATTGATTGCATACTATATAAAAAATTTTAAGTCAATATGTTAAACTGTTCCTGTGTTATGAACTGAATAATATTCTAAATATGCCCCTTAAACGTGCTCTAGCTCCCCTAAGAGGCCATTTAACACAAAACGTGCTCTAGCTCCCCTAAGAAGCCATTTAACACAAAGGTTAATAGAAACTTTTTTTTCACTTTTTGACGTAAAATCTGATCTTACAAATAATTTCTAAATCTCATATTTTTTTGTCAAAATAAATGAAATCTTTTTGTCTCAAAAACGCATCGATAGATTTTTTTTTTAAATTTGGTCTTAAAAAAATACCCAATCTCTAAATAATTAATTAATGAAAAAAACTTGGGTTGAGATAAAAATTGTTTCCAGACCACCGTGCACAGTGTTTAACGCCTATGATACTGCCCTAATAGACCATGCCCGTGCCCCTTACTTGTTTCGTAGAACACGGCGGGAGTTAGTTTCGCAAAGTATTATTCTCAACGTAGGACAATAACCCATTCCCTCCGAAGAATTGGTGGGTCACCGCCAAAGTACTGACTCGGCTCAAGGTTTTTTAACCTGTAAATTTGCCGCAGTCACTTACTGACTAGGCTATGTTCACTCTTGCCTCCCTAAGACATTCACTTTGTTATTGTCATTCGTGCACTCGCTCTTTAAAGGCCAATCTCGGTAGTCTCCTTTGATACAGAATGATCTCTCTTAAAAAAAAATGATAAAAACTTTACTTTGAGGGTGGGTAATTAGGATCCACACATTTCTAAAGTGCCTTAGCACCTAAACTATTGATTGTTAGGAGTTTTGCTCTCATAAACTTTTGATTAGAATTTCGAGAACTATAACATATCCAAAATTCAACTAAATCTGATTTAATCCCTTTTTACATAAGAAGGGAGCGGGTACTTTATTTTTTTCATAGTCATATTCGTTTTCAGCTCCCAAAAATAAGTAAGGAAAATACAGTGTGGTTAATAGTAATTGAGCTGATTTTTTTTGTGAGCCTGTATTACATTATGTTTTACAACATGTTTTATCTAATATAGGCGATGGAAATGCACAAAAGAAAAGCTATCGAATCGGCCCAGTCCGCAGCTGATTTGAAGCTGCATCTCGAAAAGTACCATTCGCAGATGAAGGAGGCTCAACAGGTGGTGGGAGAGAAAACTAGTTCGCTGGAAGCTGAAGCTTACAAGACGAAGAGGCTGCAGGAGGAAATCGCAACACTAAAACGGAAGGCGGAAAGGATGAAGAAGATGGAACTTGCAGGTAAGTCAACAAAAAAAAAATTACTACCCTCTCCACAAAGTGGAACAAGAATTTAGTAACGAATCCTACATTTTTTTATTTTTAACAATTTAAATCATACTCTTAATGTTGGTTTGTGGTTAGGTTTAATCATTCTTGACAGTTTTGACACAAAGAAAAGGTAAGGTATCCTATCTTAGGTGTACCATTAACCAAAGTTACTTTGGACAGTGCATACGTTGTGGGGTTCAATTCCACAACTTGTGCACACAACCCCACAACTTGTACACACGTACTTTGGTTCAGAAGGATTTGAGAAAAAGTATCCGAAGTCGAAACGCGTCATGGTGTTTTAAGAATAAAAAATTAATCGTTTTTATCAAGATTTTGGCTTTTGTACCCTTTACCGCTTTTTCCAGCTATTATGTGTAAATATTATAAATTTGAGGTCATTCCGCGCCAACTGCTACCACAGCATAAAAAAAAATATTATTATATATTTATTTAGATATGGGGTAAGATTATAGTTTAAAATTCATCGAGCATTTCCAAAACTGTTGTGTATTTCTAAGTCCAAAAAAAAATATAAAATACCCTAAATTGTCCCCTAAACGACCCCTAAATGAACCACGATTAACTGCAAAAAAAAAAATGTTGTATATTGCCCTACAGATGAATAATTGAGCGTATAGTTAGTTTTCCCAAACTCAGTTTGAAATTTGGTGACCACCCTCAGGTAACAAACGTAACATTTTATGGTAACGTACATAACAATTGGGCCGCGTTAAGCAGAAACATGACATGACAGTAAATTTTTGAACTTTTTCCCTAATAACGTTTTGACTACAACACTTAAAATTAAACATTTGTTTCACTTGTTCATGTATTATTATATCAGAACAGTACAAAATATGCAATCTTTAATTTAATTCCTGTAAAAGATATTGGGTAAAATGTTTCGCAACCTACTCATCTCACAATGTGGGTTGGTAGCTTTCTGCTTAATGTGACCCAATTATAATAATTTATAAAATTCATATTTATTTATTTTTTTATTATCCCCTTTATTTTTTTATTATCCCATATGCTTATTAAAAAGTAAATCTTTCACAAATTAAGCAAATATAGTTAAAAAAGAAAAAAAAATAAATTAAATTATCAGATTTTTATAGTTCTCCGCATGAAAGAAAGTCTCCGACGCAAGGGGGAGGAATCATTCGCGCTCTCTTCTTTCCGTCAAGAGCGTTATAAGGCGTGCGTGCCTACATCGGGCCTCCCACTTGCACACACATTCCAAACATATTTCCCGTAGCCACAGTTCCGTGCGACAAACTCTATTATCATTTATTGGGAGATTTAGCTCAGAGGTCAATGGCATCGATATAGCCTGACACTGATCTAATGATCGTGAGTTCAAACCTCACTGGCGCCGATTGCCTTTTTCAGTTAATTAATAATTGAAATTTGGCGAAGGCGTACTCCCTAGATATATTGGTTCGAAAGTCAATTAAAGCCGGTGGTTCCCTCTACTACTAGCCCACACAAGTCCTGGACTTAGGGGATGCTTAATTAAGTAGAATAGTACGAGGTTAAAAAACAAACATAAAAACATAAACATAAATTTACTTCATTGCATAAGTATACTTCCAAATTTGGTAACATACGAAACGCGCATATAAGCTGCATTATTTTTATTGCCTAGTTGATTTTTAAATTTTTTAAGTAAACTAAAATATGTAAGGGTGTCTGTAAGAATTATAACCCGAAATACAAATGAATCGAGTTATTTTCTGAGACCTAAATTAAGGTCTTCAAATGTAACATACGTAACGACAGAATGACCCTTTAGGATCTTGAACACTGTTCTAATATATATTTTTTGTCTTTTCAGGAACCACACTGGACGAAGTGATGATGGAGGAAATCCGCGAATACAAAGAAACGCTGACGTGTCCGTCGTGCAAAGTCAAACGGAAGGACGCAGTGCTGTCAAAATGTTTCCACGTGTTTTGCTACGACTGTCTCAAAACCAGATACGAAACCAGGCAGAGGAAGTGCCCCAAGTGCAATTGCGCCTTTGGGGCTAACGATTATCATAGGTTATTTTTACAAAATTAAGGGTAAAGTAGGAGAGAATCCAACATTAATTTTAAAAGATTTGGCTGTTTTAGCTTTCAATTTTTTAGTACTATTAAACGGGGTCCGGTCAGTGGGCCGAATCGGAACTAATAGTTTTATGTGGCAACGTTGCAATTAAACTTTTTTTTTTAATTGGTGAATACGCATTTTTTGTGATATTTTTTTTTTAATTATTAATTCCGTCAGTCACTCTTGACGTATTTTTTTTGTAAATCTAATAATATATTAATATAATTATAACTAGCTTCTGTTAAAAATACATTATGAATTGTGAAAAACAATATTTTTTTAATGAAAAGAGTTTAAAATATATTTATTAAACATTAAGGTATAAACAATAAACAATAGCTATTATAAACATTAATGTAAGATTTGTGATTTTTTTAATTTAATTTTAAACTTACCAACAACTTTTACTAGCTACACGACTTTAAAGAGTCTAATTTCCTCAGTACTGGTCCAATTGATTCGTTTCCTTTTTTTCTTAACAACTAAAAAGTCAATAAAAAATAAAGAATAAGGTAAAATTTTTTTTAGCTTACCAGTTTACCATGGCGTGCCGCGGCGCACCAAATCAAATTAATTTTACTATACAAACCATTAAAATTACCATTTTTTTTTTTAATATAGAAACGTATTTTTTTATGAATTGTAATTTGTTTTTTTTTGACAAACATGTTACTTCCGATTCGGCCCACTGAGCGGACCCCTACTAAACGCACACAAATCGGGAATTGACACTTCCCGATTTATGTATTTGTAAGAATAATTAACAGTAAATGACCAATTTTGTCAATTTTTGAAAGTAATAGGTAAGTTTTGAAGGTTCTGAAAAAAGAGTTAAGAAAAACATTCGGTTAATAAAAAAATGTAACCTTACTGTTGGGAACGTTCAAGTATTACGTAACGCAAAATGTACCAAAATTCATACACTTCATACCTCGGTTCTCGCGTTATTCAAGGCTGTAGAGATTTCATATTTTAGCTACCCCCTATTAGGGGGGTATCCAAAATATAAAATCTCTATAATCTATAATAACGCGAGAACCGGGGTATGAATTGTATGAATTTTGGTACAATTTGCGTTACGTAATACTTGAACGTTTCCTTAGTGTCTAAATAAAAAACAAAATCTTTTTTGAAAAAATAAAATTATATTAAAAACAAATAAATTTCTTCTATTTGAATTATTTTATTTCTTATTTTCTAAATGCTAACTTTAATATTTCTTTACCTCACTAATGTTTCTAGTTGTATAATTATCTTCTTTTAGTTCTTAAACTTTACTGTTTTATAATAACTAAAACATATTTAATTGTCTCCCAATACCAATTATACATTTTACGATTTTTTATGTTAAAAATATATACAGAGCGGTCCAAAAGTCACTCCCCCCTCTCTTAACTTTTAAACGGGTTGAGATATTGACTTCAAATTTAGAACTCTTAAATAAGACAACTTAAACTATCTTTTAGCATATGTTTGATATTTTTAGCTCTTAAAATGTGGACAGGAGGGCATGGGGGGACTTTTTTCTAAAGGGAAAGGGGGGTCGTGTGATACATCATTTTAAAGCAAATAAATTTGTATATTTTTTAATTTTTTAAACATTTTTTTTAAGGTTTTAATTTTTTCAGTTTTTTATGTTTAAGTTTTTTTTGTGAATTATTATTTATGTCAATTAAAATTAGTTTAAAATTGTAATTTAAGTTTTTTCATCATGAAATTGGTCATTTTTAAATAATTGTTTGATTTTTTTATAGAAATTTTGACAAAAATACCCATTTTCAACCCTATTTTAAATCCAAAAAAAAAAATGTTTAAAAAAATTAAAAAATATACAGTTAAGTGGAGAATTTCATAATCTTTAACCCGCCTTTTAAAAAAATGTCCCCCTATACCCCCTGCCCACATTTTAAGAGCTGAAAGTATCAAACATACTAAAAGATATTTTAATTTGTCTTATTTAAAAGTTTTAAATTTGAAGTCGATAACTCAACTCGTTCAAAAGTTAAGAGGGGGTGGACCGCTCTGTATGTAATCAAATTTAACATTTGATAGCTAAGAGACATATATTGACACATAGTCGTAGTGACAAAAAATTCAATTTACAAAATGAGAAGTTTCAATTTCCGATTTCTGTGCGTATAATAAACTATTAATTTATATGTAATATATTAATATTATATTATTAATAGTACTTAATTTTCTGGTGAAAAGTTTCATAAGCAGTACAGTACTGTAGTAAATATAGTGCCACTAGTCTAGTGGTAGAACTGTAAAATAAAAATATATTTCCTATGATTTCCTCTAGGAATTCATAAAAAATAGCTATATTTAATAAATATTATTTAATTCTTTATATTTTTATAAGAATTTCTGTTAATTCTTAATGACACAGGGTGATCAATAACAAACATGCCAAAATTTAAGAGGTGATTCTGCATTCAAAAATATCAAAAAAAAATCCTATAAAGGTTGGTCCACAAATGAGCCCTAAGGAAGCTAAGGATCTTTAAAATTGTAATAAAAATAAGGTTTTTAATTAATAACTCTGGTACCCTTGAAGCTAGAGCGACAAGCTTTTGTATGTATACTAGTATTAATAAGGACAATAAGTTTATGTTAATTTATTTTTTTTTTCAATTTATTCAGGGGCGTCCCTAGACGGAAAAATGTATTAAGGCTTAACACAATTTTGCCCCAAACTTTTTTATTTGTACTTTAATTGGATTTTTTGTATAAAATATGGATTCCTTGAGTAAAAATACATAAAAAATGTCATTAGTGTAACACTGTAGGAGCAACCGTTTTTAAAAAATGCAATTAAGATGAAGTAACATTTTGTGCCACCAAAACCTTACTTTTTAAAAGGCTATTACTCATTTAATATGAAATTTAGGTGTTTTGGTGAAGAATACTTTTTTGCTCAGTTTTAAATGAAGAATCACCCTGCAGCATTAACATTTTATTGACGCTTTTTTTTTCTTCCCCATTCAATATGTCATCTTCGAAGTTTCCTTAGGGCTCATTTCCGGACCAACCTTTATAGATTTTTTTTTGTATATTTTTGGATTTAGAATCACCTCTTAAATTTTGGCATGGCAGTTACTGATCATCCTGTATATTAAAACATTAGATTCATAATTAATTTTTTTGGCAAACGCGTCTATGTTTGGAAAAAGATACTCTTGCGGCGAGTGTTTCAATGGACAGGACAAGTTTTATAATTGCGTTGAGATATCCATTTTTTAGTAAATTTTAGGCTTAATTTTGACATTTTTCGGTTATTGACAGTGTTTTAAAGTAATATTTTGCGAAACGCTTTTGCATATCCTAAAGTAAACTTTGTGAAATGCAAATACTCTTTGTTTGTGATTTCATAATAAGTTCTTGACAAAGTGTGATGTGGCGCACCCCTGCATTTTTCTCAATTACGCTGACAAATTTTTGATTAATATATTATACTTCATTTAATTATTAGTAACTAAAATAATTACTACCCAACTAGAAAAATAATTTTTATAAAGGCTGTTGGATATGCTATACAGCATATCTTATAGAAACGTGAAAATTTTATAAGGCGGTTAAATACCACTGTGTATACAACCAAAAAGGGCCCTATTTTATAAAACGTTTCAGTAATTTAGAAGTTTCTTTTAGTAAAGTACACAACCATTATAAAATAGTCAACGTGATAATTATAAAACTGCTATAAGTATTTTATAATGTAGACAGTATCCCTTATGCAATCACTTTGTTTTCTACTGTTGGAATTCAGAATAGAATTATCACAAGAATATTTTATAGTGAAAATGTATGTTTTTTCATGACAAACGTTATTATTTTACCAACTTAAGTAACTAAGTGGTTTGAGATCTATCATGGTGTATCATATTGAAAATATTAACTAAACCTTTCTGATACACACCGATGGGAATAAAATTTTCTTGCGCGGCCAAGTTTTCTGACAAAATATGTATATATTTTTGACGAAAAATTAAAGAGCCGAAATTTGGCATACATTAGTCAGGATTGTTGAAAAATAAATATATAATTTTTTAATTGGTTGAATTTTCAATTTAAACAAAAAAATATATTGTTTTTGTTGTGAGATTCACAAAAGAAATTTTTCTAAATATCCAAAAAATGTATTTTTATTTGGCATTTTTACGTTTGTATGTGAATTCTACACAATAGCGGTGATTTCTGAACAGCTGAACGCTTAACAAATATGGCGTATACAATAATTTTGTGTCATTAGAAACGTTATACAATGCTTCAGTTTTCTTTCGTACTTTATACCATATTAAAGTCCTATAATGTTGTTTAATATAGGCGCCATAAAACTGTTTATGAAATATACCAGGACGTTGATCCTTGACATAATTTTTTGCCAGATTTCATAATACTTATAAAATATTTTTCCACATCATTTGTATTTTTACAGCAAAAAAACATTTTAGGTTCAGTTAAGTACCTCTAGTGACATTTTGAGTTTATGGTGCACGACTTAATCAAAATTTGATGGTAGCTTGCGCTCCTTGTTATTTAAATGACTAATTCAATATAAATAAACTATAAGGTATGGAGCCTGATTCAATATAAATAAACAGGTACTTCTGATCGATTCAATATTGCATCTGACCATCTAAATTTTCGTAATATTATTATGAGGTTATGTATAAACAAAACTATTTTATAACGTAAAATTTGCGATAACTTTGTTCCTGGGAACTACATTTCTATTCTATAAGGTCTTTATAAGAGAGTATATATACTCTATCAGTACTGTTATAGTTATAGGTTAACTATAAAATACTTTCATAATCATTGTTTAATTTTTTACTTCTGTGTAAAGTAACAATTTTATTCCTTTGCTTAAAAAGCTGCAATACAGTTTTTTTTACATAACTTCCATTACAACTATCTTTTAATGTCAAAACTAAAAGTATTAGAATAGGTATACAACTGTATTATAAATTTTACACAATTTTTTTAAACATATTTTTTAAAGGATTGTATAAAACGTTATACAACTGTTACAAAATTTTATATATTTACAATCATTATTTGTTCTATAATATAAGTTGTAAGAATGTCTATACAACAGCATTATGGAAACCAGTCTATTTTATGACAAAATTATCGTATTAAGACGCACTAAAAAATAAAATTGTTCTTCAAGCGGCGCTAGACAATAGTTATAAAATATTTTCGTTCTTTGATGGGTCTGTTTTGCTAGTTGGGTAGGTTTAGTTTACCTCTTTAGGTAGATCTTTTGGTGGAAAAGGGCATTTTACGTAAATTTTAAGTATCGATTAAATAGATCTTATAAAAATAGGTTATATTTTTATGTCATTATTTAGTCAGTCAGCAATTTTTTTTATAAAAATATAATAAAATTTATGTTTTGAGGCTTTGCCCAAAAGTAACGCAGAAATGTGCCTAACTTTTTACAATAATATTTTAAAGCATGATTGGAAAAAAGCTTGGAAGTCTCTAAAGCTGTATATGCTGTTAAATATCTACCACAATTTATCACTTTATTACATGACTTAATTATATCACTTTGTGTGCCTATATAAAATTTTTGGAGGCATTTTTAAAAAATAATACAAAATTATATTTCTGACAGTGACAAGAGTAAAATCATTTTGAAAAACTTTAAAATTAATACCAAAATTAGAACCTTAGTCAGAACAACTAATATTAGCACCAATCATAGAAATCAAAAGTACTAAATGTGAGTGGTTCAGCGAAAAGGTATATTAGCGTAGCGATTTTTTTTATTATTGGGCTTTTCTATACATTGTACATTTCTACGTCAATTAATGAAAAAAAACATTAATATCTCCAATTGTTTATTGATTTTTTTTCTTAAGGCTTACAAAAAATAGTTATAAAAATGTCACATTTAATAAAAGTATTATATAATATCTCTACTCAATATATCTTAACTCCAGAACATCTTTACTCAAAAAATATCTACACCATAATATCTCTGTTATATCCACTGAATTACATCGAGTTGAATATCATTTTTCTCGAAATTTATTTTTTGACGCTAATAATGAAATGAAATAGATGTTGTGATAAAACCCTTCACGAAAAATAAGATGGTCCTTGGATGAGCTTATATTCATATTTTTTTAAATGACATAAGGGTCATTACGTAATTTTTCAAAGCACATATTAAAAATAATAGATAGAGGAATTTCCTTTAAAACAGTGTCTCACACTTCAAATTAGATACCCAGTGAATGAATTATGATTTTTTTCTAAAAAATAATTTATTCAAAATCCGAAAAAACGGAGTTTGATAATACTTACATTTCGAAACCCGATTTGGGTGTCGTATTCTAATTATTACGATGCAGAAAAAAAAAACAAAATTAAAACCCCATTGTGTTGTTAATTATTTATTATTTTATTCATCTTTCTATTGTTGGTTTAGTATTATTAAGTAAAATATATTTATGTGATTGGATGTAATTTCTTGATTTTTTAATATAATAACTAATAGCTTACCTCGGAGTTTTTTTAATTTACCTCAAAACATAAAAAATAAAAACCGCAAATGGAAAAAATACCGTCATTTCGGCGCATTACGTAATATATGGACAGCCCCTTACTTGATATCTGATTTCATCAAAGTTTTGCGAATATTATATTGTCATATAGGGTTGGCACACTATTGCAAAACAGCATCCATTTGGAATTTTTTTATATTTTTCCTTAATACAATAGCACTCCATAATGCTTTTATTGCCATAGTTTTGAGCATGACTTGGTGTTTCTCCATTATTCCATCCCCTGAGAAGCATCACGTAATAATTGAATGATCCTAAATACTTTTTGATGCAGATGTTAATGAAAATATATTTAAGATTACATCATTTTGTAAACTAAATAAAAAATCATATATAATAAAGGTAAAAAAACAGCAAATAACAGTGTTTTACAATGTGATCCATATTAGGACCAGTTACCCTATAATTTAGATTCTCAGGAATTACGTTTAGGTTTATAATTTATAAATTAAGTTATAAATATCAAATGAAGGGGTTAAATAACCTTTAAATTGTTTTTTTTTTCTACAGACTTTGTATTTCGAGCTTAAATGCTGCTGATGCATCTCGCATTTCAGGGATAGTCTAAAATGTTCCCATCGGAACTCGCGTATAAAATTATTTTCTAAGGGCCCAAATAATGAGTTTTTTAGGTTTATTCGCGTTGCGCATCTGGGCAGATTTACGCGGTTATTAACATACCTCTTTTAATTGCAAAAAGACTAAATACTAAAATAATATAAGAACTAATGTACAGTACCTCCAAAACAGTAAAAAAATTGTATTTATAATGTACTTATTTGTGTTTTCCAAGTTACAAAAAAATGAGTAGGGTCATTCACGCACAAAGAGATATCTGGAACAACAATAAACGAATAAACTGCAACTATAGTCGTGCAGGTCGCTCGCAAAACAACTTTACACTACGATTTTCAACAACGCTTTAAAATAGTGACTAAAACTTGTTACCAAAGGTTTTTTGCCACGTTGAGAATTTTTGGTCTAAAATTAAAAAGTCCCCGTGTCTAATCGTTCTTCAAATATCGTGTTCCACTGTGGGGCCACTTGTCCGCTAAAAGTTATACATTAAATCCATAAGAAAACAATAGGGTTTCTTTCTACTGTTTTGTACTTTGTAATTTAAACGTTTTATAGTTATTTTTAGCAGGTATTACAAAATGCTTATTTTCGTTTGGACAAGTTTAGATCAGTTTCCTAAAAACGAAGGGGGTTCAACAAATTTTTTTTTCACCTAGTTTTAAAATTTAAAAATTGATAAATAAATAAAATGCAATGAAATACTATAATCACTTTATTTACAACAATATGGCATACATAATACATGCATGTTACGCATAAAAACGCATAAAATATATAAAAAGCACCAAATAAATTAATGATAACATTTTTGATTTTTAGTTCCTATTTAGTTCTAAAACGATTTTTGTAAAAGTACCGCAACACAATAAAAATAATTATTGGACGTTTTTTTGTTTTAAAAATGGCGTAGAATTTTTTTACTTACTCTAATTTAACTAAATAGTATCTTTTTACTTATATCTTTGAAATTCCTCTCTAGAGGTCGCATCTCAAATTGTTAGACCTTAAGTTTTTTCGTATAAATAACATCTTATCTGTCGATTCCTTGTTCTTAATAACAATATTGCTAATTTAGAAACAATAATTTCCTAATTGATTATAAAAAAGAAAAATGAATGACAAAAAGGTATTTTCCCGACAAAATAGGTATTTGCATGGACAAAAAGGGAAATGCATAAGGATTTGCAGCTATTCTCCCCGTTTAAATAAAAAACCACTAAACCTGTAAAAAAAAAGCTGAAAGGGGAACCCTTTCTAGACGTATGGCAAACTAAGAACATTTCTTGTCTATGTCCTGTTCAAGTTCAGGAACTTCAGGATCTAATCGTAAAAGTTTAATTCTGTCAGCAATTTTTCTTGTTTTTGTTTTTTTGTGTGGAATTAAATTTTATCTGTGTAAAATTTTTTGTACTACTATAAATAAAAAGTGAGATATCGCTAAAAAATGTAGTTTTTGCCCTACGTCAATGTTTACCATATTTGATGTGACGCAAATAAGAAAGGTCCCGAATCGTTGGTAAAAGAATTTTTTAAAACGAACATTCCGTTAAAAAGTTAGAAAGTTTACATACAGACAGACTGACATTTTTTTAACACCCACTTTTATCACATTTTCTCGAAGTTTCATGACATTTTAAACCCGAAAATGAAAAAAAAAAAAGATTTTTGGCTCGATTTCAATAACGGGTTTTACCCGTAAAAAGCAACGCTCGACATTCAAAAATTTGACGTGATTTGTCGTTTATATTTTGTCGTTGGTAGTACCTATTCTGTCGTGCGGCACGGCAAGAAAGGAAAAACAGCATATTTAAGATACGACCTTTTCAAATAGATCAGTGTAGTGTCATTATTGACAGGAAAAAACTTATAATTTTTAAAAATGCCTTTTTACACAGCAAAAAGTACAGTTTCACAGTTTATATCAAGTAAATTTAACAATGCTTTATAAATGAATTTTATATTAGGATATTTCGTATATTAATAAAAGTGTTTGCACAAAAATGGCCTTGAAGAGAAATAACGCTGGCTATTTTTTTTTTCAAAATAATAGGCACTGTTATGAAAAAATACCATAAATTATTTCGTCTTTGAGTCACCAGTCGAAAATTTTATTATTTTCAAAATGTTAAGTATTTTTTCATATTTCAGGATTTCACAATGTTTTAATTAATTTTGTCAATAGTAATATAAAAACGCATAAATAAATAAATAATATAAAAAGGTACCTTATGTTACACCTATAGTAAATTCAACTTCAATATGCAGTGGAGGTAAACAAAAGAATCGCGCACCACGGCAGCGGGCGCGTGGCTTTATTGGTTAAGACACTCGAATGTTGCGAAGTAGGGATGTAGAAAGTTAAACAGGTCAGTACGGGAACACTTGAGACGAAGCGTTGCATTGCAATGGACAGCCATATACAAGTTTCCTTATTTTGAGTCCTACCCTGTCACTAAATCCGTTCACATGCGTTTGTTTACACCCACTGAATCTTGAAATTGAATATAATATAGCATATATTTTTTATTTTTTAGATACTTTTATGTTCTAAAATGTGGGCAAGGAGGCGTGTATAACACGATTCCAATTAATCACCACACGCCTCCTATAATCTAAAAATATCAGGTATATGCCAAATAATAGTTTATGTTTAAGTGATATATAATTTTAGGTTGATATATCAACTCGTTCAAAGTTAACAGGGGAATGACTTTTGGACCGCACTGTATAGGTATAGAGTTTACTAGGAAACTAGCTAATTAATAATTTGTCGATGTTATCTAATATTAACATATTTGTTATTAAAAAACTACATTAATCGGGCTTTACTAGGGTGGGTCGAAAAATATATTCTAGAGATAGGGCTTTCATATTACATCAGTCAGACTTTAACGTTTGAAGTTTTTTCCAGTTTCATTTGTTTTGAAGATATTAATAGATTAATGGCCTAATTATGGGCTACACCTCAAAAATAAATGACCCAGAAAAAAAACTTGACATGACATGAAAAATTAGGATTTTTAAATATGTGATAAAATTTAGTATTTAGGTAAAAAATCTCGTTTGGGCCCTTAGGGGAGGCCCCGGGGCTGTATGTATAAGAACATTTTAAATTTGGGACTTATTCCAAAAGTTTATATTAGCTTAATGTAACAAGTGATTGTTTTAATTAATCTTAAATCAAGCTTCAAATTTAAATCTTTGATGGCCCCTTGGTGGGCCCCTGTTTGGAATTAGGGAATTTTTAGCTTTAAAATATTTTTTTCGACTCATCACTAAGATAAGCCACGGATAAATAGTTACTAATCTCGGTACTAATTTGAATTTATACATATTTTTTGTGATGTCTATTATCAGCCTAGTTGACCTGATTTTTAGATGACTAAATATTTAAATAACTGGGATGATTTTTTTTAAAACAAGATAAAACCTAATTATAAAATTAAATGTTAAAAAAGAAGTCTTCATTAAGAGGGCTTGTGTAAGACCAGGTTTTGTAGTAACTAACGGAAAAAGTTAAAAACCATGGTTTTTTTCCAGTTTTAACCAGGTAAAACTAAGAACTCTAGATCAGTGGAAAATGAACTAGAGTTTAAAGATTTAGCGTCCTTAGCCAAAACCATTTTCTATCTGGTTTAAACCATAGGTTTTTCCAGCCTACCCAGTTCCTTGCAAGCCCTGTTCCTTAAGTCGTCACCCCAGTATTGGTTTGTCGTATCTCCAAAAATCGCATTTTCGGGAAATTGAGTTTTAAGATGTTTTTCTAAATATCTTATAAATCTTATGCTAAATCTATCCAAAAGTTTTTCTATTTAATAAATTAAAGATACGCAAATTAAGTTTTTTTTTTCAGTATTGGTTTGTCGTATCTCCAAAAAGAATCGAAAAAACACATTAATTAGGATCCTAATGACATAATTTAATATTAATTTTGGAAGAGTGCAAAAGGGTTATTAATGTTTAAAAATAAAGAAGTTTTAATATTTACTTGAAGAGGCACAAAAATATCTAAATTAAAAAAAAAAGTGAGGATTTTTCTAAATCATTAAAAATCAATATAAAAGTATAATTAAATCAAGTTTACCTACATTTTTGTACAAGGCGTTGTTAAATTAGTATGGTTAACTAACTAATTTAGTTTTTTCAATATTTTTGCCCAAAATTTAGGTTAACCTTCCAACTGAAAATCTAAGAAGTTGTCGAAACTCTTTAAAAATTCAAAATAATGCCTCAAGTTACACGTCAATGATGTGACATCATTTAAAAGGTATTATAGTTTAAATTATAATGCTTTTATTTTTTTTTATATTGGTTTAATTATTCGAAAAAATCGGTACATGCAAAAACACTATTTTTCCCCTTTGTAGCTGCGATTTTAACTAGTTTGATTAAAAATGATTGTTAATTTGAACAAAACGATATTAGGTTAAAATGAGGGTTAAAATTTGACCAAAGTTAGAGAAATATATTTTTTTTGTAAAAAAAATAACTGATGTTAGAATTTAGTTTCAGGTAAAATTTTTGTTCAATTAACCTGTTTTCACACTATTATTATAATAATAACTACTTCTATAGTGTAATTATAATTATTTTTTTTATTTAAGATATATTTGATTGAATATTCTTTAAAAAATGGAGATACAACAAGACAATATTGAAATTTTAAAATATTTTGTGGAGATACGACGATTTATTTTAGAAACTAAAGCATATATTGATAAAATGTTTGTTGGACACTAAAGTACTTAACTGTAGACATACAAATATGTAAAAATCTCAAAATGTCCGAAAATGGAGATACGACAAACCAATACTGGGGTGACGAAGTGTAAATTCACAATTGTTATTTTTCATTAAAAAAATGTTTTAAATCACCAAAACTTTCAACTTTCACCCCAAGTCCATTTTTTGTGTCAGGCAATCATGTTGATTGGTGATGCGATTTCTAAGTTGGCAACTTGCTGCACCAACGCCGCAGCATTTGCGTTAAAATCGGCTGGTGCTATCGGCATTTTACTTGCACTTTGAAAATTTGTTTCTTCTAATTCTCTTTGGAGTTTTAATAAGGCTGGGTGTTGTTGAACTACAGGTTGTATCGAATGTAAAACCTAGAAAAAAAAATCAAATAAATCCTACTTCACGGTTCACCTGGCGATTTTAAATAAAAATTTCGTGAACCCCTACATTTTTTGGACTAAAACATACCTGATGACATAAGAAATCAATTTCCATTTGAAAGAAAATCGTAAAAGATACACTTTTTTAGAAAGATAAAAAAACGTTTTTTTGAGTAATAGGGTGTGTCAAAAAATTCCGATTTGCGAAATCGAAAACGCTCTCTGGCTCAAAAGTTGCTCCTTAGTAAAAAACTGTGGCCACTCAAAAATGAGCCAAATCGATTAATGTTTAGAGGTAGCTCAAAGCACTCAAACTTTGAAAAATATCGGTACCTGTTTTTCGGATAAAAAGTGATTGTATATAAAATTAAGGAAATTTTGGAGGGTTTCTTTGGTAATATTTAGAATCAATACTAATTGTAAGAAAACTAAAAAAATATATATTTCCCCTTCTCTTAAGTTAGAACATAAAAAAATCGCCAATTATTTGAAGATTTTGCGAAAATTTATTGAAAATGGGCATATTTAAAAGGACATAACTTCCTTAGGAATGATTTTTTGACCAAGGTGCATATAAACTTTTTCTATGTTTTTAATGTTAAATAACCACTTATTACCAAAATATTTGTTTTTTGCTTTATACTTTTTAATTTTTTTATTTTTGGTTCTTCATGCGTAAAAATTTACTTTTAAATGCATTTATCTTTAAAACTGTTAAACCTGCGATGTTAAACCACGGAAACTTTTTTGTGTATTTTTACATAAAAAAGTATTCCAATCAAAAAAAAAGTACACCGAAAAAAGTTTTAGGCAAAAAACAGAAAATCCACCCGGTTTCTAATCGAAATTATTTTTTTTTACTCAACTTGAGGAAAAAAATTATGTTTTCTGTATAGTCATGTAGGTTAACATGTATATATGCTTATATACTAATATATAATTTTTCAGATTTTTTATTTAAAACTATTTTTTATGCACTTTTAAAAACTTGCAAAAATTAAATTTTCGCGAAATCTTCAAATAATTGGCGATTTTTTCATGTTCTAACTTGAGTTTTAGTTCTTACATTTAGTATTGTTTAGTATTGTTTCTAAATATTACCAAAGGAACCCTCCAAAATTTCCTCAATTTTTATCGGTATCAGTTTTTATCCGAAAAACAGGTAACGATTTTTTTTTAAGTTTGAGTGCTTTGAGCTACCTTTAAACATTTATCGAGTGGCCACTGTTTTTTACTAAGGAGCAACTTTTAAGCCAGAGAGCGTTTTTGATTTTGAAAATCGCGATTTTATGACACCTTATTACTCAAAAAAACGTTTTTTTATCTGTCTAAAGAAGTGTATCTTTTACGATTTTCTTTCAAATGGGAATTGATTTCTGATGTCATCAGGTCTGTTTTAGTCCAAAAAATGTAGGGGTCCACGAAATTTTTATTTAAAATCGCCCAGGTGAACCGTGTAAACTGCAAGTAGGTGTGTTTTTGTTTAATTTTGCTTAGAAAATGTTTCAAACTTAATAATTCATTATAAAAACTCAAGACCACAAGTCGAAAGCTTTTTTCGTAAATTATTAAGTTAAAACCATTTGTTTAAAAGCAAAATTACCAAAAATACAGCTGGTTGTAGTTTAGGTGGTTTAAATCATTAGGTGGAGGGGTATATTTTAAGATTATTTCTTGAAAAAAATGTAGATAAAACAAGAAACCCTTGTCTAAAAAATCCTCAACATTTTATACTTTATCCTCAACCAGTTGATTAATAATAATAATAATGCATAAAATCATCGACATTCAGACGCGTCCGCATGATTTTTTATTAGTATTTTTTTTATATTTAAATTTTTACCCAAACAGTCTTGGATGGGCCCCCTCTGGTGGTGGGCCCTGGGCCGCCGGCCCACCTGGTCCATAGTTAATCCAGCTCTGTTTTCGAAACTACACCAAACTGGTTGAAGATAAAGAATCAAATGTTTTTTGACAATAGTTTAAACTTTTTATTATATCAAAACAAGATTTATAAATAACATTTATTTTCTACAACAAAATAAGTAATTGAACATTTGCTTGTTTTATCACATACTTTTTCAGGAAATAATCTTAAAATACACTGCCCAGTGAAAGAGCTTTCCCATTTTACATCTCCGCGCGTAAAATGGATTTTTTATTATTAGATTTACTTTTAGCAAACTTAAAAATATGCCAATTTTCACAAAAACTACCCCCCACCCCTCAGGGGTTGAAATTTAAAAAATATATAAGATTCAGTTTTAGCGACCTCAAAACCCCAATATATCCATTTTCAAGAAAACTACCCCCCGCCCTTCAGGAGGTGGAGTAAGAATTTTTTTTATTATCAGACACTTTCAACAATCTGAAAAACCCTAATAAACAAATTTTCACGAAAACTACCCCCCGCCCCTTTGGGGGTGGAGTTAGATTTTTTTATAATCAGATTTACTTTCAGAAACCCCAAAACCCCAATATACCCATTTTCACAAAAACTAGCCGCCACCCCTCAGGGGGTGGATTTAGAATTTGTTATATAACTTTTTTGTTATAATTTAAAAGTTGACTAATTGAAATAGATTTAATTGTATAAACAAATATTATTTATTATTAAAATGATTGTTTCAAATGTCATGATTACTATTCATTATGTTGTTAATTTATGAGATTTAAACTCTTTGTCGGGCTAATTAAATATAGTCGATTCCTTTAGAAAAATACCGTGATAAGTGCATTGTCAAATAAATTTAATATTCACTTAATTTATTGTTTTAAAAATCCTATAAAAAGATTTGCAAAAATTCAGAGATGGGTTAGTTTTGTTCAGAGTAACTCCATGTCAGTTAAAAAGTACCAAGTGAAAATGTAGTTTCTGTAAGGAATAATTTTGACAATTATTAGAAAATATTTTTAATATTTTCCGTCTTACACTTTGAAAGATTTTGAGACTTGTAATAGCAGACTTAAATATAATTACACAATTCTGGACACTTATAAATATTGTTATCATGATCACTGATAGAAATTTTGGCGATAAATTAGACTTTAAAAATCGTTGTGTACAGCTGAGGAGCATTATTTCAAAACTTATCAAATCCTTAACAAGTATATTGGATTTGTTAACTTTTGAAATAATGCTTCTCAGTTGGAATCTCAAACATACAATGATTTAAATTAGTAGTGTTTATTGGTAAACTACTTTAATTATAATACGAGGAAACATTTAAAATGTAGAAGCTTTGCTTAGAAGTGGGACTTAGAAGTAAGAAGATATCTTTAGATGTACTTGAAGCATTTAATTAAATTTATTTAATATATTATTATTAAGTATTGTTTTAATCTGTTTCGAAAGCGCCGTCTCACTAGAACTTACTGCTCCCAAATAAAGTGTTAAGGGAAGTATTACGTAACGCAAATTTTCATCATTTATGATATTTTTTTAAATATACCGTAAATAATTATTATTTAACACTTACTTCTAATGCATTGTCAATGGCATCATATTGTTTTTTGGCTTCGTGAACAGTGTTTTTCAAACTTTCTGTTAAAACTTGACGACTTTCTAAAAATTCTTGACTTAAATCCGTTAAATGTTTTTCCTTAAGAGCTAGTTTTTCTTTGACTGAAGTTATCTGCAAAAGAAAACACCTTTAATTAAATTTCTTTTTGGAACATTGTAGTTTTGCTGTTTTTGAAAACAAAACCAAGATTTAACCTTCAATATCAAAGAGATTACCTTCTATGTCCTATCTGTGAGGTAATACGTAGTTTAGTAACAAGTAGAACTACAGCCGGAAACATTTTTTTACATTTTTACTTTCTCATAAATGTTTTTTTTTTTTCGTAAATGTCGAAAAATTTAAGCAAAATCGGTCAAGGGACGGGTAAAAGGGAGTAAAATTTTTGTTCTGGCCATATTTTATTATTATTCACATGATAACAAAAAAAGAAACAGTTAAAAACCATCTAAACGGTAAAAAAAAACACACAAAAAATATTTGTGCCATGATCTCAAAAATATAAAAAAAATTACAGCGATATACATAGAAAATTAGATAAAAAACGCTTTTCTGGACATGTTTGTATTATTTACAATAAAAGAAAGAAATAAATAAAAACCACGAAAAAGGTAAAAAAAAATCACAAAATATTTTATTATATTTTTTCCAAAATGTAATTATTAAATGTGAAAAAAGTGGGTAGTCAACATTTTTTTTCTTTTTTCGAAGATTTAAAAATCATCCACCTGTCTGGAAAGGCGATTCATTTCAGCTTGTTCTTATTTACCTCATTTTGTGTTAATATGAGTCGGCCCAAAACTTCTGCCTTCGGAACCTCTCCCGTTTGCTCCCACTTTTGAATTTCTTCAGCTACTTCCTCCTCCTTTATTTTCATTTCTAGTTCTGCCTTTGATAACGCTGTAGATAATTCGCACACATCTTGGTTTAGTTTCTGAAAAAAAAAAGAAAAATATTTAATTTCTAAAAAAAAATTGCTGCCATCAAAATAATAATATCCCCTGTAGTACAGTGCAAGTCAAGTATAAACAAAAAAAAACATTTTTTATTTTTTGAAAAAATTGGATTTTTCTTAAATAAAAAAATTTTTTTTTCGTTTTTTGAAAAACGAAAAATGTCTAATTTTTTTGTTTTTTTTTGAAAAAATTGTTACCACATTTTACCCTAGCTCAAATTTTACCAAAAAAAATCCCAATCAATGATTACACATTTCCTGGACAAACAGACCGACAGAGACTTTCCTCAAATTTCACAACTAAATATTAATGAAAGAAAATATTAGTGGCATATCGGAGAAGAGAAAATTAGAAAAAAGTCAGGTCTCAGTCTGGATTTGAACCAGAGTCCCCAGGGTTTCCGGCCTGGTGCTCTACTAATAAGTTCTCAAATTTTTGCCCTGCAGAAAAAAGATTAATAAAAGGCCCTCGCCTCTACGATACGAACGTCCCAACTGTACCGCTCCAATTTTCCCGACTAATAAATTTACTGACCAAAAAATAAAAAAAAGGTCTTCTCCTCTACCAATTTCTCAACTGTACCACTCAATTTTCCCAACTATTTCCCAGCTCGACAGTGGATTTTTCCAACTGAAGCGTGGTTGGGGGGTGTGCTAATCTACGGACTTACCTCAACTTGTTCACGTTGATTATTCAACTCCGACTTCAAATTGTCCATTTCTGCGTTCTTTTTACTCAGCTGACTCAGTAACTCCTTAACTTCAGTCTTTAATCTCGAGCCCAAAATCTCCCAATCAATCAGCTGCTGGACCGCGATTTTATTCGACTCTTTTTGCTTATCAACCTGTTCTGACAAGCTGTCTCTCTGTTCTTGTAGCTCGTTCATACAGTCGTCATTCTCCAGCTGAATGATCCTGATCGCTTTGAGCAACCTGGTTATCACGTTATCTACATCTATGACTTGGTCGACTAGAGAAATAGGAAAAATGTGAGTCAAAGAGTCAACTTCGGAGGTGAAAGAGGTCGACATGCTTTGGGTCTGGTGATCGGAGAGCTGCCTGCGGTACACTTGGCTCAAGTCTTTTAGACTTTCGCTTTGAGTCAGTCTGGAACCATAACCTGATGATATCTGTAACAAGGCAGAATGAACTTTATAAAGATCCAGGGGGAAATATACAAAAAATACTGCTGCCAACAAAATAATACTTTCCCCTATAGGCCTAGGTTCATTAAAATCAAAAACAAAAAAAATTCAAAATTTTTTTTCAAGTTTTTCAATTTCTTTTTTCGTAAAACGAAATAAATTGAAAAATAAAAAAAATTCGTTTTTCAAAAAAAAAAAAAAAAATCAAAAAAAGTTTCGTTTTTCGTAAAACGAATAATAAATTGAAAAGAAAATGTTTTTGAAAAAAATTGTTTTTACCCCTTTACCCCAATCCGATTTTCACCAAAAACAATCCCAGCCTAGAACTTTACATAATCAACCTGTGGTCCAAATTTGAAGTGTTTTAAGTTATCGTGGTCACAAATTTCCCGGACACACAGACCAACCGACAGACAGACAGATTTTTTTTTAACGAAAATCATATGTTTTGGATATAAACTAACGCAAGACTATCCTTGGGGAAAGTAAAAATAAAAAATTACTGTACATACACTCTAAATTGTGGCGATATGACTTTTGGGTAAAAGTGGCCACACCAGTGGCTCCATGATTTTATATCCATCTAACGTTTAATTAATTATATTATCAACATACAGGACACACTGCAGATGATTATCAAAAAGGATAAAACTACTATTTACTGTTTCCTGTGTATTTGATTTTAATGATGGATAGATAATCCAAACCAAGATATCGGCAAAATTTTTGCCCATTTTCTCAACAAAAAGGAAAATTAAAAAAAGTTTATAAAAGCATTTCATAGAGAACTTTATTATACGCTTCTTATAACTCTTTTTTAAATAACCATTTGCAAAAAACTCCACAAGTGTACTCCAAATTAAAACGGCAGCTGGAGATCTTAACCACCTTAACCACATGCCTTCCAATTTTTAAAACTTTTGCATTTTTTAGCCAAATGTAATTTTTGTACTTTGTTGACGGGATTATAATGATTACACCGGCACACAAAAAAAAAGTCAATCACTATTAACCACTGGTTAATAGTGATTGACTTTTGGATAATAACTATTGGTTAATAACCAGACTATATTTTTCTTACGTGTTTTTATGTGCCAAAACCGAAATTGACAGTAAAAATGCTCGCTGGCCCATAACTTTTTTAAAACCGCAATAAAAAATACTGCAGTATTGAATATCTCAAACTAGCTCGTCCATGGACGAGCTAGTTTGAGATATTCAAGGTTCTCTGGCTCGTAAACTATTTAATTTTGGGAGTTGTGCCCACAGACACTTTTGATCAGAACTATAACATATGCAAAATTCAACCAAATCGGACAGAAACAACTTTTTCATAATGGTGTACCGCGGTTTTCGAGGTTTTCAAAGTGCTCTAGCACCTAAACTATTGATTTTTGGGAGTTGTGCCCTTATAAACTTTTGATCAGAATGTCCAGAACTAAAATATATATCCAAAATTTAGCCAAATCAGGCTAAAATAACTTTTACATAAAAAGGAAGCGTACTTTGGGGGTGAGCGAGCCAAATATACGAAAAAACATAGTCTAGCTAATAGTAATTAAACTTATTTTTTTGTGGGCCGGTGTTTTTTGTAAATTTTAATTTGTTACATACCATATTATGACTATGTCCATCAGGTATCACAACATCTTCCAAAACATGTTCCATCATGAGACATGGTTCCGTTTCTGAGTCTAACATCTCATTCGAGCTCGAGTGCTCAGTGTACAAGTCTTCTTTGCTTATGGCTTTCGAGAAGGTAGTTTGTGCCGTGGCATTTTTTATGGCATTTATCACTGCTGAAACAAATGAAGAACCTTTTTTCGGTGATGGTGTTTTGTCTGTTATGCATTTTCGGGATTTTTCGGGCGTCATATCTTCACTACTGCAGCTGGTTTGACTGTTGTATACTTCGTTGTGATATATCACATCCTGAAAATGAGATTTTTATTTTCAAACTAGTAGAAATTCTTGGATGAAATAATTTTTTTACTAATGGGTTATTCCAGCAAATCGTGACATGACTAGCTTTAAATAAAATACAGATTATTATTATGTACCGTAATTAATACGTTCACTGCCAACGGCTAGTTTTGACAGCGGAGCAATGGGTATGGGCAAGGGAAAAATAGAAAGAATTAATTAATGTTGTTAGGGGCGCCAGTTACTTTAGCTTTTACTCCTTTAGGTAAGTAACAACCTAGTGTAAATACTTAAGCTTTTCAGTTTGAGAAAATATAACCCCTAAATAAAATAAGATAATTCATTTGAGAAATTTATTATAAATAAACTTAATGAAAGCACATCAAGTAATGTATTAATATATATAAAAAATATGTGTAATTATATTAAGATATAATTAAAGAAATCTTAATAAAAATTACTAAATTCAGAAATCATTCGACTTAAATGTATAAAGAAAACATGAAGTTCAGCAAGCACCAAGAAATGTATGTAAACAACAATCATTTCTTGCAGTGTATAAAAGTCATGCTTAAATTAGAAATCATTTAATCAAAAGTATGATATTTAATAATTAATAAATGAGATTAAATGTTTTAAAAAAAATAAGTACCTAAAAATGAACAAAAGCCAGAAGGGCATATAGTATTAATCAATACTATATCAGATCTGATAAAGTTTACAGTTATAAGAATATTGAAATAAAAGAATTTAAAAATATGAAATATTGCTTTCAAAAGTTTTCAGAATGAGTACTTAGCTGGTTTCTGCAAAATCCATGAGGTATGAATTCCATCGTCTCCATCTGTGCAAGTCTCCCCTATGCTGATGAATTCATTTCTCAAATGAAAGAAAAAAAAATATAGGCTGTCCCATCTACTTTGGAAAAATCATCTTCCAGGATAAAATGTACGATTGAAAATGTTGTCCGGGATAAAATATACTTTTGAAAATTATGTCCAATATAAAATTGTCTGCTGGACGGTTACATAGAATTTATCTATGCCAAAAATTACAGAACCATGTTCCAACAGAACATCACTCCATGCGGAGAACTTGTATATCAAATATACCAAAATAAACTTCAACTTAAATTAATGTAATTCCATATTAATGGTATAGAAATGGTGAGTAATTAATGGTAATTAATTAATGGTCTAGTAATGTAGTAATAATGGTGGTTAATGGTGCTTAATGGTGCTTAATTAATGGTGATGTCATACTAAGTCTTCGATGTCCATCGAAACGTTATAAATGCGTAATTGTAGAAAATAACAGTTATAATATCTTCCGCATTGTTTAAATATTCATTTTCACTAACTTTAAATAAAAATACATGAAGGATTACTTCGATGATTACAGAAAATAAACACTCGTCAAAATGAGACCACCATTGTACAGAGTTGCTTCAAGAAGGACGAAAATCGACCTTATCAACCGGTATGAACCCTTCAGGTAAATAAAATCCTATTTCTGAACTATTAGCGACATCTAGGTAAGTCATTATCAACTACAGTTTTACCGTATAAGATTCCTAATAAAGGTAGCTGAAACGACACCAAAAATAATAACTAATTAAAAGAATGTTTCCTAATAAATCCGTATTAGTGATATCTAACCTCAAAATATTACTCTAAGAAACAAATATAAACAATACTTATTGTTTATCAGCAAAACTAATAAAAATACGAACAGAATACTAAGTGTCCTGTGAACTAAGTATAAACAAAATACTGAATCTAAGTGAGCAGTTCCAGCAAACTATTTTCAACAAATTCTAGATTATCCCGAAGGAATAATCATACGAAACTTTCCAGGAGAAACAAGCTACAGATGAAAGCCAGTGAAATCCAACCCTCAATAGACTCTGAAACATATAAAAACCAGGTAAGTCCATAGACAAATGCACTATAGAGAAATAAGTCATATGATTCTTTATTATTAAAAATCATATTCTAATTATGTTTTCTTTATGTTATTTTCAGGTAGAACTATGGAATAGAGACTCATATGGTTAGAATTCAGTTCCTGCTACAAAATAGTCCCAGATACAAAATAGTTCTGTACGTACGTAACTATTTATATACAAAATAAACATAAATTATAACGTAAGTAAACGAATAGTTTAATTAACCCTTGCTATATTACAAAGTGACGATTTATATCGTTACACATGCCCCCTCCAAAAATAATAAAAATATTTAATATACAAAAAATATTTTTATACCAAACTCTATAACTATTTAACTTAAATAGCTAAAATATATACTATATTTTATTTAATAAACAACAAAAAATACAATACCTTATGTAAATCATTTGAAATACTACTTGATAATTAACAATAGCTAAGCTTGATAACTACGTGTATCATCCGCCTACTCTTATGTAGAACATAATTTTGGGACTTTATCGGTGTGTGTCATAAACAGGTAATTGTCATAATCAGGTAATTGTCATAATCAGGTAATTGTCATAATTATTTTGTTTTCTTTTTAGCTAAGTTTTATCAAGATAAAAAAATAGAAATAAGACTTGACTGTGTGCACCAGAATTCTCTTCTACAAAAAATATATTTATATATATTTTTTTTACTATATACAAAAGTTTTGGGTACCCTTTAAATATTTTCAATACATTGATATTTTTTAAATATCATTCCGAATAATACTAAGAATATATTCTTATTTAATCAAATCTAGCCAACTGAAATGTCACTATTCGATCCAAAATATTTCTTTAGATCTTTAACATGCCAGTCGCCTCTATGACCATCTGCATTTTCCAAAATATACACTAACTTTGACTTTTTCGCAACAACTTTGCAAAGTATGTACTTTGGAGCAAGTTTTGCAGCAAAACTTTTACTAGCATCTGAGAGTACTTTGTTTCGTCTCCAAACTTTTTCACCTATCTCAAAATTTACTTCACGCTTTCGCAAATCATAAGTACGCTTATTTCGTTCATAAGCTTCATGTAAATATTTCTTTACATCAACAAAAATCTCTTTAAGATTTCCCAAGTCTTGGCTATACGAGTCTCTGTCACAAGGTTCTAATTTAACACCATCAGTCGATGTCATTTTGCCATAATAAGTTCCTGTGATAGGTACATTCCTCCCAAAATTAAGAAATGCCGGCGTATACCCCGTAACTTCATTTACAGACGTTCGTAAAGCTAGACCTATTTTTGCTAAATTTTTACACCATTCTTTTTGATTATCTTTTATATATGATCTTATAGCAGTAGAAATTGTGCGATGTTGCCTTTCCGTCGGATTATTTTGACTATGGTAAAGTGCATTAAACCAAATTTTCTGTACATTATATTCATCTGCTAATTTTTTAAAAACTTTACCAGCAAATTGTTTTCCATTATCGACAATTAAAAATTGACAGACTCCGTAAACTAAAAAAACTTCATTCTCAATGAATTTACATATTGCATTTGCAGTAGCTTCCCTTAAAGGATGTAATAATGTATACTTTGTAAACCAGTCTGACACAACTAAAAGATAACAAAAACCTTTAGAACTTCTGGGAAATGGTCCCTGCAAATCGCATGAAATAACTTGCCACGGATAATTTACTTCTTTTTCACGACCCATCAATCCAAAACGTGCAGAATTACTAACTTTTTGTGATTGACAAATATTACAACATCTTACATACTTTAAAATATCTTTACGCATTTTTGGCCAAAAATATGTTTCTGAAATTCTATGAAAAGTTTTAAAAAATCCCATATGAGAAGCTAATACATCGTCATGACATTCTTTTAGAACTTGTTTACGACATTTTTGAGGCACTAACAATTTCCACTCTATAATATTACTTTTTACTTTTGTCTTGGTCGGTATGAACTTATAAATATTATCATCAATAACTTTAAATTGCGGATATGAATCTGGACTCTTAACAATTTTTTCCCTCAACTGAATATAATATTTATCACTATTATAATCATTTACATTAAAATTAATTAAATTTACATCTGGAAAAATTGATTTTTCTGGTTCTATTCTATCAAAAGCTCTGGATAACCCATCAGCTACTACATTTAATTTACCTCTACGATATACAATATCCATATCATATTGCTGTAATTTTAATGACCATCTAGCCAAGCGACCAGAGGGATCTTTCATATTACTCAAATATTTTAATGAAGAATGATCTGTAATTACTGTGAATTTAACACCTTCAATATATGGTCTAAACCTATCTATAGCAAACAAAACAGCTAAACATTCCTTTTCACCTACAGAATATTTTATTTCACTACGTGTTAAAGCTCTACTAGCATAAGCTATTACTTTTTCTTGACCATCTTGCGTTTGTGTTAATATGGAACCGAGGCCAACTAAAGAAGCATCACATTGTATAACAAATGGTAAAGAAAAATTGGGACTTGCTAAAGCTGGAGCATTTATTAAAGATTCCTTCAACAATAAAAAAGCTTTTTCTGCATCAGTATTCCAACTAATGGCTTGTTTTTTACCTTTGCCCTTCAAAAGTGAATTTAATGGACTAACAATTGTTGAAAAATTCCTAACAAATCTACGATACCACGAAGCTACACCTAAAAATCGTTTTATTTCTGTACTATTTGTTGGTCTAGGATAGTTTATTATTGCTTCTACTTTTTGCGGATCGGTTCTTAAACCAAAATTATCAATTACAAAACCTAAATACTTAAGTGATTTTCTAAAAAAATTACTTTTTTCAAAATTTATTGTAAGATTAGCAGATTTTAATTTTTCATGTACTATTTGAAGTAATTTAATATGTTCCTCAAATGTTTTTGATACTATTATAATGTCGTCAATATAAACAAATATATTTGGATAAAAGGAGAAAGGAAAAAGTTTATCCATTAATCTTTGCTGACTTTGTGTTCCATTTTTGAGTCCATAACACATTACATTAAATTCAAATAGTCCCCTACCAGGTACGGAAAATGCAGTTTTTTCTTTAGCAGTTTTTGTAAGTGGAATCTGCCAAAAAGCATTTTTTAAATCTATACTTGATATATATTTTGCATCGCCTAATAAACTTAAAATGGAATCTATCCTTGGTAAAGGATGTGAATCACCTTTTGTAATAGAATTTAATTTACGTCCATCAAAACAAAAACGGTATGTACCATTAGCTTTTTTTACTAATAAAACTGGTGAATTAAAATCAGAATAAGATGGTGAAACTATATCATCTTTTAACATTTTATCTAACTCTTTATGTAAAATTTCTATTAAATAAGGTGACAAAGGATATTGACGCATTTTAAAAGGTTTATTATTTCCTGTATCTATATCATGTTCTATTAAATTTGTTTTACCTATTTTTTCGCTATATAATTCTTTAAATAAACTAACAAATTTATCTGCTATCTTTTTCTGTTCGTCTGTCAAGTCACATAAGCCTACTGAATTATCTTTATTTATATCCTGACTATCACTGTTATTACTGATCACATTCAAATTATTAATTTTATTATTCCAAGATTCATCAGAAAAATCCAGAGTCATAGAAAACAATTCACACCAAAAATAAAATTTGTTTCCAAAGAAGGAACAACCAAGACTTGTAAAACTTTATTATCTACTTTAATAGGTAAATAAACAACACCAGTTACCAACTGTTTAGATTTATCAGCTGTAGTAACATGCGGTATAAGACATTTATCAATTTTTAAATTAAATTTTTCTAAAATTTTAATCGCGTGACCACCAGCCACTGAACAATTTGCACCTGTATCAATCAAAGCTGTTATATTTTTATCAAAAATATTTACTTTAATATATGGACGGTTATCTCTAGGTAATTTAATAAAAGAATTTTTATTAATTACAGACAAACTATACGGTTTATAAAAATTTTTAACTTTATCCAACCAATCTTTCCATTCATTCAAATAAAAGCGTTTATTTGTTTCTGTTACACTTGATTTTTGTAAAGAATTGATATTATTTTTATTATAATAAATGTTTTTACAAAAAGTAGTTTTGTTATCCTTTTTTACCTGACTGTCATTATTATTTTTAGCCTTTTTATTAAGTGAATGCCGACTAAAATCATCCACTTTCCTATTTAGTTTTTTTTGTACAGGAAGGGCAATTTTTAAAAACTACATCTTTATATCCACATTTATAACAAAACTTTGTTCTTTTAGCTAAACATTTGCTAAAAATATGATTTGGTTGGTTACAGTTATAACAAATTATTTGTCTAATTTTATTATTACTACTATTCTGTGTATTATTAAAGCTTTAATTGGTACTTTGACTAATTTGAGAAACTTGACTACTATTACATACTGAACTTTGACGAGTAGAGGAAGATGGGGTAAGTTTGGACACTGTGGTATTATGACTACAATTACATTTACTACTAAAATTTTGATTTATATCCGAACTTAGGATATTTACTTTATTAACTGTTTTATTTTTTGCCACACTTTTACCTGCTATGCTCTTTTGTTTTAATTGATAAGCTTCATCTATTCTTTTACAACTGTCTTTTAAATCTTCTAAATCATTTATTTCTATAAGTGATAATGGTGTAAAATAATGTGGTAATATTCTTTCTCTAATCGTCTTAAGTCTAGTATATAAACTTGCAGCATGAATTAAACGTTTAAACAAGGTTTCCATAGCACCTATAAAAATTGCGATAGATTCATCAAGATTTTGATATCTAGAACGGATATCATCCCATGTTCTATCATCTATGTTAGCTGGAAGAAAATCTTTTTTTAATGCTTGAATTATTTGAGACCACGAATTTAAATTATCTTTAATTGAGAGAAACCATGACAATGCTGGTTCTTTGAATAAGTCATATGCGGATTTAAATAACATTTCGTCTGTAACATTTCTACTTATTTTCATATATTCAACTTGCTCAATAAAATTTAAAACATTAGACTTTCCATCAAAATTAATATTCCATTTATAAACTGGTACTGATTTTAAATAATCATTATCTTTTTTACTAGAAACATTAGGACTAAACTGTGTACTATTATGTAATGAAATATTATTATTTACTTGAGTAAGTTCTGAATTTTTACCAGATTTTTCATAAAGATCTAAAATATCTGCTTCTATTTCTAAACAAGTTGCTTTAGTTATTTCTAAAAATTGAATACGTCTAACTTTATTTTCTTCTACTTCAGGAAAACGTTGCAGACGATTTGTTACATGTACTAAATAAGTTTTTAATTTTCTTAAATCGGCTAAACTATAATCACCATGATATTCTACAATTTCTGAAGATATACTATCTAAAATTCTATTAATATTTTCCACTTCACTGTTAAAATTAAAAGTCGGATCTACATATTTTACTTTAGGATCTTCCCTAGCTATGGCTCTACCTAAAACTTTAATTCTAGATACTCTATTATTTTTTGCTGTTAAATGTCTTATACGAAGTTCATAATTTACCATTTCTGCAGTCAAAAATCTAATTTCCATTTTATCTAAATCTTCCATTTTGAATAATTATTTTCAAAATTTAAATTCAATTTACTCAAAATATTTATTTTATAATAAAATATTTATACTGTACCACAAATTATTTTTTTTTTGTGTACACTGTTCAACAAAGTTTTTGCATACTTTGGAAAATTTCCCAAATATGTCAAAAAAAATACTAAATTATTATTTATCTCAATTGGACAAATTAATAATTATAAATAGTCTCCAAAACTACAAAATTAGCTAATATTTATTAATATCCTTCGCATAAATAAATACCCTATTATCCATTTATTTCTATTGAATAAACGATAATTTCTAGAAAAACTGAACCCACGCCAAAATTTCTCTATTCCATGTTATTCCATAAAATTCAGAATAAACATAAAAAACACATATCTGATATATCTTATCAGATTAACTCTAATTTGACTTAATTTTCAACAAAAAATATTTTATTCAACAGTTATATGTAGTTTTCTCAAAATGAACTTTAAGTTACACTGAAAAAAAAATAAGCTTTAGATTTTTACAAAAAATACACTGAGAAAAATGGAGTAAAATTAAAAAAACAAGTGTTCTATCTATCCAAATACCACATTCTTGGGCGCCAATATTAGTGTACCGTAATTAATACGTTCACTGCCAACGGCTAGTTTTGACAGCGGAGCAATGGGTATGGGCAAGGGAAAAATAGAAAGAATTAATTAATGTTGTTAGGGGCGCCAGTTACTTTAGCTTTTACTCCTTTAGGTAAGTAACAACCTAGTGTAAATACTTAAGCTTTTCAGTTTGAGAAAATATAACCCCTAAATAAAATAAGATAATTCATTTGAGAAATTTATTATAAATAAACTTAATGAAAGCACATCAAGTAATGTATTAATATATATAAAAAATATGTGTAATTATATTAAGATATAATTAAAGAAATCTTAATAAAAATTACTAAATTCAGAAATCATTTGACTTAAATGTATAAAGAAAACATGAAGTTCAGCAAGCACCAAGAAATGTATGTAAACAACAATCATTTCTTGCAGTGTATAAAAGTCATGCTTAAATTAGAAATCATTTAATCAAAAGTATGATATTTAATAATTAATAAATGAGATTAAATGTTTTAAAAAAAATAAGTACCTAAAAATGAACAAAAGCCAGAAGGGCATATAGTATTAATCAATACTATATCAGATCTGATAAAGTTTACAGTTATAAGAATATTGAAATAAAAGAATTTAAAAATATGAAATATTGCTTTCAAAAGTTTTCAGAATGAGTACTTAGCTGGTTTCTGCAAAATCCATGAGGTATGAATTCCATCGTCTCCATCTGTGCAAGTCTCCCCTATGCTGATGAATTCATTTCTCAAATGAAAGAAAAAAAAATATAGGCTGTCCCATCTACTTTGGATAAATCATCTTCCAGGATAAAATGTACGATTGAAAATGTTGTCCGGGATAAAATCTACTTTTGAAAATTATGTCCAATATAAAATTGTCTGCTAGACGGTTACATAGAATTTATCTATGCCAAAAATTACAGAACCATGTTCCAACAGAACATCACTCCATGCGGAGAACTTGTATATCAAATATACCAAAATAAACTTCAACTTAAATTAATGTAATTCCATATTAATGGTATAGAAATGGTGAGTAATTAATGGTAATTAATTAATGGTCTAGTAATGTAGTAATAATGGTGGTTAATGGTGCTTAATGGTGCTTAATTAATGGTGATGTCATACTAAGTCTTCGATGTCCATCGAAACGTTATAAATGCGTAATTGTAGAAAATAACAGTTATAATATCTTCCGCATTGTTTAAATATTCATTTTCACTAACTTTAAATAAAAATACATGAAGGATTACTTCGATGATTACAGAAAATAAACACTCGTCAAAATGAGACCACCATTGTACAGAGTTGCTTCAAGAAGGACGAAAATCGACCTTATCAACCGGTATGAACCCTTCAGGTAAATAAAATCCTATTTCTGAACTATTAGCGACATCTAGGTAAGTCATTATCAACTACAGTTTTACCGTATAAGATTCCTAATAAAGGTAGCTGAAACGACACCAAAAATAATAACTAATTAAAAGAATGTTTCCTAATAAATCCGTATTAGTGATATCTAACCTCAAAATATTACTCTAAGAAACAAATATAAACAATACTTATTGTTTATCAGCAAAACTAATAAAAATACGAACAGAATACTAAGTGTCCTGTGAACTAAGTATAAACAAAATACTGAATCTAAGTGAGCAGTTCCAGCAAACTATTTTCAACAAATTCTAGATTATCCCGAAGGAATAATCATACGAAACTTTCCAGGAGAAACAAGCTACAGATGAAAGCCAGTGAAATCCAACCCTCAATAGACTCTGAAACATATAAAAACCAGGTAAGTCCATAGACAAATGCACTATAGAGAAATAAGTCATATGATTCTTTATTATTAAAAATCATATTCTAATTATGTTTTCTTTATGTTATTTTCAGGTAGAACTATGGAATAGAGACTCATATGGTTAGAATTCAGTTCCTGCTACAAAATAGTCCCAGATACAAAATAGTTCTGTACGTACGTAACTATTTATATACAAAATAAACATAAATTATAACGTAAGTAAACGAATAGTTTAATTAACCCTTGCTATATTACAAAGTGACGATTTATATCGTTACAATTAGCTAGCTTAAGGCGTTCATAAGTTATCGTGCCCACAAGATTTCTCGGGAAGGACGACCGACAAAAATAAATCAACCGACTTAGCGACCGACCGATCTACCAAAAGCTCGACCGAGTGGCCAAAAGCTCGACCGACCGATTCACCGACCGACAAAGTTTTTCCTCGAAATTGATTTATATCGACATAAATAAATAATAAAACGAGAAAGTACGTTCCTAAATTTAGAAACCATTTAAATGGGAAATACCTGGGACAAAAACTAAAGTGTACCAGTCGAAGTAGGTACACTCTCGGTATTGCAATACATTGTCAAGATAGTCAGTTTCAAATGCAAAAAAATATAGGGACTTTTAATGTAACATAAGCAACGAATTCTCTTATAAGGTAAGCAACAGATATTTCATCTTTTAATACATAACTCAGCAATTGTTAAAGATTTAAAACATTTTAGCCTGATTTCTTAAACACTTTCAAACGCACATTTAGTTTTAAAAGATTTTATATTCTTGAATAAAACAGAAATTTAAAGATGTACTTAAGTCAAAATATTTGTCACAAAATGTAACGTAAGCAACATTACATAAAATTATAAATTTTTCACAAATTAAACTTTTTATACTAATTATAAATATATGTTTTGTTACTTTGTTATTTACTTAAAATAAATATTGTATTTAAATATTATGTATTTTAATATATTTGACAAATTTATACATTTAAAAGTAAGATGTAAAGTAAGCAACGCTGGAATTACTAAAAAAAAAAATAGTTCAGGATCCAGGAAAATTCTGTTTATAGCTTAAAAGGTGTCGAAGTTAGTGTTTCCCACTTGGGTGATGCCGAATCATCACCCTTATTAACAGTCTGTCCCAACACAAAAGGGGACACAGAAAAAAAAACTATGATTTTTGAAATTTCTGAAAAATGGGTATGATGTTCCTGAACCATAGAGGATTAGAAATTATATTTTAAATGATTTTCAATCTTAGGTAAAATATTTTATGAATATTTTTTCTCCGCTGAGCAGTCATAGGTAAATAACCTAGTATTGGTCTATTGCTGCAATGCAACATAATAAATTATATGGTGTAATCATACACATATTTTATTATCACTTCAAAGGTTAAACAACCTTAAGGTATAAAATACAATATTTTAGGGCCGCTGTAATATTTATGATAAGATAAGGTTTATTGCGATGTTTTTAATTAGATAAATGTTGAAATATTTGGATTTAAAAATTATTAAATTGTAAAAGTTAAATCTAAATAAAATCTATAACACTAGTTTACAATGGTTTTGCATGTCAGTTCAGTCATCCGTCAAGAAAAATAATTAAAATTGGCCAATTGGAGATATTTGCTTAGAATTATAGCCGAAATATTTTTTTCCGCTTAATTACTGTTATCGGAGGTGTCTTTGAAGTCGATAAAACCGAATTTATGTCAAAAAGGAAAATAACATGCAAAACATCGTTGCTATAGCTATAGCTTAAGGGTTCCTGAGTTATTAAATAAAAGGATTGTAGTTATTTAGGAATTGTTCTGTATATAATAAAATAATCAGGGTGACAATTTTTTTTTCGAAAATTGTATAGCTAATATTATAATAATTATTCAAAATAATAAATCGAGTGACGTTATTAAAGTTCTTTGACGATTCTTTTTTGCTACAAGAATTTTTCCTAACCTGAAACAATTTACCCTCATAGCACAAAACAGTTCTAAGAATATTCTTAAAATAAATATTGGGAATATTGTATGATTTTAAGACATTCAATGGATACCGTTTTAATCATGCGAAAGCTTCTATGATCATTCTAAAAAAAATCTTGCAGAATATGCCCAGCATATTCTTATAACTTGCAAAACTATCTAACCTAATTTATAATCCTTCAAATTTAAAGTAGTCAATATCCAGAATAGTCACATGTGTAATAATGACATTGTATGGCACAAAACAATGTCTATTATATAATAGATTTAAAATTCAGTAATAATAAAATTTTCATGCATTAATTTAATTATTATTTAATAAAATCACCAATCACTAGACTTAGGTCTATAATTATAATTATATAATACACGAGTGGAATCACCAAAAACAATTAAATGTATAATTTTTTATCGGCTACTGTAGAATTACAACTCCAACATTTCAAAAATTTATTGCAGAGTAGTGGTAAATTCGAATAAACCTTCTATCAGAACATTCTTAGAATATGCATAGCATAATTTCCAAGAACATTCTTAACATAAATTTCTTAGAATATGCATTAGAAGAATTATGAGAAAATTATACAGTCCAAATACCTTTGAATTTGACTCTAATTACCTAAAGTTACTAACCTCTAATTCTTGATCGGATATATTATAGGCCGCTATCAATTCTCCTGCTAGGCCGTCCAGTCGTCCAATGAGCGCAGACAGAGCAACTGCAGCTCCTGAAACAGAGCTGCCTTGATGCACCAATAATTCCCTACTCTTAGTTTCCACGTGGATCATTTTTGTCTGAAGCATCTGAATTTCCTGCTTCCTTTGCTCACTCTGCCTCACTAAATGTTTACACTCCTCCTGCTTATCCTGTATAGAATAGTATAGTAGAATTATACAGGGTTATTCAGGAATAAGTTCGAGAATTTTAAGGGGTGATTCTACAATAAAAAATATGGTATGAAAAAATGTTTCTATAAAGGTTGGTCCGGAATAAGCCCTAAGGGAGCTACAAACCCCCATTTTGCTACTACTTTTTAGATGTACCTTTGGGAGGATCGTAGCTCCGTTACGGCTGATTTCCGCACCTACCTTCAGAGGAACTTTTTTTCATATTTTTTAATGTAGAATCAACCCTTAAAATTTTCTGAATAACCTGTATTTATTTCACAAAAAAAATAGTACAAGAGCTTAAAACACAATAAGAAATGAAAATTGTACTTAAGATATTAGATAGAAATACTGTCAAGACAAAGGTACAAAAACCCAGCTTTAGCAGAAGACAGCACCTGCGCTAGAGTAATTCTCTGCTGAAATAAGGACCATTCTTGGTCAAGAAATTTTGCTAATGAATATGGTTCAATATTGCAAATATTTATAATTTAAAATTTATTGGCAAATTGTATGTAAAAAAATGACGGTAGGTATACTATTAGACTGAAAAAGACCTCGACAAGATTCCTTATATTAAAATACGGAATCTTAAATTTTAAGCTCGAGCATTGTGTGAATAACTCTTTTTTGGCACTTTAAGATCGATTTAATGTCTGTTTCTTTAACCCAGAATATAAGGCCATACCTGTATATCCTTATCCTTTTGGGCTATCGTAGCTTTACAACATTTAATCTCCATTTCAGCTTCTTTTAAAGCTTCAGTCAGTGCAGCTTTTTCGTCCTGCAGAAATTCTTGAATTTCTCTGGATTCAGTTTCCAGTTCTTTCTGATGGTCAAAAAGGTGTTTCTGACATGTGAGACTTTTTTCGAGATCGAGTTGCAGTGATCTGCATAGATGGTGGAGTTTTGATATTTCTTCCTCTTGCTGAATGACTACTTGACTTACGTTTTGATAACGATTTTCTAGGACCATTAGGCTATCACTGTTTTGTTCGTCTAAAAGGAAATATAAAATTATAGGAAAATAAATGTATAATATAATAAGTAATTTATTTATTAGTTACTTATAAAACTGATTCATGGAGAGCCCCAAATAAGCTTTAAGCTTGTGCTCTCCATTAATTTTGAATAAAAATATAATAATTAGGCTACTAGTCTTTATTTTAAGCATATTTTTCTATTTTATGGTATGTTATATCGAAACCAATGCTATTACACCATCAATATGTCTATTTAAAAAACCGGGGATTTTTTCAGTCAATTCAAATATTAAAAGTATGCTCACCACAGAAATTAGTTTAAATTGACTTTGCATTTAACTTATTTGAGATAAGATTGCGGGAAGTTTATTGTACTTTTTTAATTAACGCACTGTTCTAAACTTAACCTTAACCTAGTAGAATGTTCCGATAAACATTTTTTTCTAACGCGTTTTTAATGTATAAATGTCCCGATTTCTAACGTTAGAATTCCTAACGTTAGGTGTCTAACGTTAGAATAACGTGCCTAACGTTAGAATAACGTGTAAAACTCGTGCCCCCTTCTCTAAATCGGCCCTTGGTCGGACACAAATCCCAATGCCATATTGCATGAATGAAAAATTTGTCTTACACCGCGGGGACTCGAACCCAAGCTTTTGGCGTGACGATTTAAACACTGAACGCTTAGGCCCGGTACACACATGCGTTTTTTGCCGCGCGGTACCGCAATTGCGGTGTGTGATACTATAAATATAATTGGGCAATGCACACATATCTCCGGCGACGTTGCGACAACGTGCGTCCGTCTTGCCCATTTATATTTATAGTATGACACACCGCAATTGCGGTACCGCGCCGGCACCGCGCGGCAAAAAAACGCATGTGTGTACCGGGCCTTAAACCGCCACGGCCACCGCCACCGTGCTGTACTACTGCATTTACTAAATATTCAGATATAATTTAGATTGTATTTGAAATCCTTCATATTATTTGATTTAAATAGAAAATAATATCCGCGTGTGGTAGATAAGAGTTATAAAGTGCTACTTAATTTCGATAAAAAAATACAAATCAGTCAATATAATACAATAGGGTGAACCTTATGTTTGTTTACTAACTTAAAATTTTCATTTAGGTGTAACTAGAAATTTCTGAAAATATGAGAGTGATCAAACTTCTCTAAGGGTGCTGGGCCCCTAACATTCGTAAATTACTCATAAATTGTAAAAAATCGTTGAAAATAGTCTGTAATTTTTGAATAAGTGAAAAATTTAAAGGGCTAAATAAGCAACTTTGAGGACCCCTTATTTTCAGCTTAGCTCGTTGTTTTGTTGTTGTTTGTTTTATGGTCTGTTTCATCAAGCAAGAGAGGAAATTAAAAATCGCACAGTAAATATTTTTACAACAGGTTTGAATAGTTGATGTTTGTGTATAGAATATAGTTATGTTTTATAAAATAAACTACGCAGTATATTCGCACATCCAATATTCGAATCTGTTTTGAAAATATTCACTGTACGATTTTTAATTTACTCTCTTGCTTGATGAAACAGACCATAGTTAAATCATTTTAATATTAAGAATAATAATTATTAGAATGCATTAAATAAAAATAAATTCAGTTCGATCTGATACATTTTTAAAATGTTTGTTTACCGTTTGACTCAAATTTATGGTAGAAATTCGTCAATTAGAATCATTTGATCATCTTCAAAATTTGGCACATAATTTTGTATGCTCCAAAATAAAAATTAATAAGATTTTGACTTTTCAAAATTTACAAACCAAACGATTTTTTACGATTTATGGGTAATTTTACGAATTTTAGGGACCCAATTAGGAGCCTTAGAGAAGTTTGATCAGTCTCATATTTTCAGAATTTTCTAGTTACACCTAAATGAAAATTTTAAGATAATAAAAAAATATAAGGTCCGCCCTAATAATACAATCTTATACATACTATTAATATTATTATACTCTTCACATATTTCAAACTAGAGAAAAAAATATTTTTGAAAGTTTTTTTCTTTTTATTTTTTTAATTATTTTTTTTATTCTTCGTTTAAAAAAAAAACACTTTTTTGTAAAAACAGATTTTTTTTCAAAATGGTTTTAATAATCTTATGGGAAATTAAAATGAGCATCGCCGTCGTTTTCTCGATTTAGTTTTTTTTTGCAATATCATAATACTTTTCCTTAATTCGTCATCGCCGTTTGCTTTTTTTTCCATTAGCGACTGCCAGTCTAACCGGAAAAAATTTCACCACGAGAACTCAAGAACAATTTAAGATAAATACTTTAAATTTGGATTATTGGTTCTTTATCCACAGATCTAAGTTGGGGTTGTTTTTAGTAAAAATCAGTGGTTCAAAGGGCCAAAGAACCTAAAATTGTTAAAAACACAATTTTTGAATTTTATTTGAACTACAGGAAAAAGTATTCCTTTGTTCGCAGTACGACTTAGTATTTTCTGTTTTAAAGGTTTTAATTTTATTAGTAAAACAAGGAATATCCGCAATTTTTAAGTAATATTTTATAAACAAGTGGTTTACATTGATGCGAAATGATATTTGTACAAACAAGGTTGCTAATATTATGGACTACAATTTCAATAACCTTGGGTTTTTTGTAACTTTATATGAAGATTTACTTGATTAAAAAAAATATACTTTATATAGAAAACTAAGCAAATAAATAACAAGCCATGAAGGTAAGTAATGTTTCGCATTGAATGGTATACACTTCACATTGGATAGTACATTGCGTTTTCTCCCGATACTCTTCCTTTATGATTTCTGTAAACTTTAAAGTATTGTTTTTATTAAAAAGTTGAGACTTTGTATATGTGTTATTTATGTCCAGTCAAACCACTTCTTACATAAGAAAATTCTCGGACAGACGGACATTTTCAAAGTTTATTATTTTTTCATGAAACACATTTGTATCCAAGAATTTTTTGTGTAGGACGTTTTTTGGCGATTTTGGGAATTTCGAAACTACCGTATATTATTCTAGCGCAGGCGCTGTGAATAATATAATAAGCGTCCGCAGTCAATATGAAAATTGTTTAGAATTTTTAAAGAAGTACCTACGTGTATGTAAACATTTTTGATCTACCTAGGATAATTATAATTTTTCACGATTTTTGAAAATTGAAAACTATTCTATAATACTTTTCTAGATATCTAGATAAAACTTTGCACAGTGAAGACACAACAATTGAGAAATATATCCTGTTTATTGTTTATGTATGACAAAATTTTAAAATGTTTATTCAATTGTTTCAATGCATTGTAAATATTATTTATTAATTAATGGTGTTACTAATTTAACTAATGAATTGCATTCTAATTAACCCAATTTTAAAAATCAGTAAATAAATTCAAAAAGTTGTGAAGATATGTAGTGCTACGTATTCCATTATATACTATTCACATACGAGGAGCATTATTTCAAAAGTTAACAAATCCAATATACGTGTTAAGGATTTGTTAACTTTTGAAATAATGCTCCTCATATAATATAATGCATTTTTTCAAATACTTAAACAGAGAACTAATTTAAGTTTTCAAATAATCCGTTTGAAGAACGGGCTTCACGGCTTTTCATAACGGCTTTTAATAACAGTTTTTTTCGCAAAAAATAAAAAAATATTAAACATTTTTTAAAATTCTAACGCCGCTTTTTATCTCTTATAGTACCTAAGGGATTTCTTTGTGGTAAAAATCGTCATATTTAAGTCGTAAGGGGTTAATAATTTTAATATTAAACGTTTTTAAAAAGTGTGCGTATTGGGCGAAAATGTTCCTTATCAAAATCGAAAAATTGTGATATTTTGGTGTTAAGGGGTAAATAATTTAAAGATTATACATTTTTAAAAAGTTTGCGTATCTCAGAGACCTCTTACTTTACAATCTCGATATTTGGCAGAAATGTTCTTTATTGATATCGAAAAAATACGTTTTTCAGGAATTTTTGATATTCGACCATTAAGTCGGTAAAATTTTTGATATTTACGTCGAAAGTGGTACACTGTGTAAATATTAACTTTTTTTGAAAAGTGCGTATTTTAGAGGCGTCTTAATTTAGATTCTCGACATTTGACATAAATGTTTCTTATCGGATATAAATATACGCGCTTCAGGAATTTTTGATATTCGACCCTTAAAAAAAATATTCCCTTATCCCCTTGTTTGCGTGGAAATTATTAAATTAGGTTAGTAAAGAAAGAAATAATTTAAGTTTTTAAATAACCCGTTCGAAGAACGGACTTCACGGCTTGTAATAATAATAATAATAATAATAATAATAATAACAGTTTTTTTTGCAAAAAATAAAACGTCAAAAAACATTAAACATTTTTCTAAATTGATCCAACGCCGCTTTTTATCTATTATAGTACCTAAGGGATATTTTTACTCACCATCTTCATTTAGGCTGCTTTCGTGTCCCAAAATCGTTAAAACCCTTTTCGAATTATTATTCAGTTCATCTCGTAGTCCTTCTTTCTCCAAAGTTTCAGCTTTCAGTTTATTTTCAGTCTCTTTTAACGTTTCAGTCTGTGCCGAATGTTTTTCATTCAGCCTTGCGTACTTGTCGCTCAGCAATTTTAGCTCCTCCTGCAACTTTTCTACGTCCTTTTGCCTCATGTTCACCTGGGTATCGACAGTTTTCATTTCTTTGTCATGAGGTCCTTTTATCGATACATTTTCTCCTTTAAAAGCCTTTTCTAGATCACACATAGTTACCGTAGTTTGTACACAAGTTTCGTAGCATATTTTAGTCTTAGTTTTCGGTTTGCTTAAATACAAGGAAGCATATTTGGAGGGAGTCGATTCTCTTGAGCTTTTTTTTGTAGTAGATAACCTATTACTACTACTTTCTCTACTGTTAGTCCTTTTTTGATTGGGAGTTTCCTCCGGTTTTTCTTTCTTACGTCTAGGTAGTGTTGCATACTTTTCTATGCTCTTTGACTCCATTTGGGTGATCGATTTTACTCTGGGGGGAGTTTGAGCAACTTCTAAAGTTCCTAAAAAGAATAAATACATGTTAGTCAAGGTTATTTACTGAGGCAGTCATTTATTTGGAAAGGTAAAACTGTCTCACTGGATTTTTGTCATGACTAGTAGTCGCCAAAATTTGAATTTTAAAAAACTTATTTTTAATGTAAATAGGCCTTTAAACCATATTTCACTTACTGGACTATCACATCGACGCTGTTACTACATGGTGAGTATCTTGGAACATGAAAAAAATTATTTTTGAAAAAAAAAAAAAGGTTTTCAAAAAATATTTCGAAAAAAAAACAAAATAAAACAAAAATAATCAGTTTTTTTATCGTCTTTTATATGACTCACCTTGCAATAACTTCGTCGACAAAACTGTCCCGTTAGTAAAATATAGTTTCAAATGTTTATAAATAAATATATCTACTTTAAAACCTAGTTTTAAAAATTTATTTTTTGCGTGTTGACCCGACCAGTGTTTTTGACTATTATATCATAGATTGATTAACCAGGTCCAAGTATTTTAGCCAAAATTTAATATATTCTTTCTGAAGCTTTTTATAATGGGCTTTTTGAGAATTAGGCCCTATGAACAGTTTAGTTTAGCCCTATAGTTGTAACTAAACCTTTAAATCCTTTTCTCATTAGTAGTCCCGGATATTTGGTATTGATTACGAGGGGCGCGCGGAAGTTTAATTTTTTATAAACATTCTGACATGGGTGACACTTACTGAGTGTAATTTATTATAAATAAGTTTTTCCCGAGCTGCAATTTGTCTTAGAAATGTAATGTTTCAAAGCACTTATCATCAAAATAATGGCATTCAAAAATGTTTTATTTTGATTAAGTAAGCCAGTTGTCGATGAAAATTAAAAATCCTCAGGGTAATAGAAAATTGGAAGTTGTAAAGTTGCCAAGCAAGCCCACAAAGAGAAAAAACTATTTACCAAAGCCTTTCGAGGATATAAAATCCAAAATTTTAGTACAAGAAAAAAAAAATTTTAGCATAGATGAAACCAAAAATGCTTCTGGTTTATTAGATTGCGCATGTTATGTTATTTCAAATTTTCCACAATGTTCAATTTTTTTAATGGCAAAGAAGTTGAGTTTTCTAAACCAAATCTAAATACTAATAAATAGATTAAGAAATCATACATTCTTTAATTATGCTCTGCTTCTGTACTTCGGTAGACATAGAACTTTTATTTTCAGATTATATACTTTTGGTAATATTATGTTTAAAAATATGGGTAAATTTAGTTTCAGAACACTTACATGTAAATATTTTGTAAAATATACATTATATAGTTTTTTGTTGTTTACCTTTGATATTTATATAGTTATAAATCTTTTGTAATACTAAAAGTATAGTTATTTCCCCGTGTCATAATATTAATACACCTCTTTAACATAGTCGTCAAGTTACGCTATGAATAATAACTATCGCGGGATGGTTAAGAAAGTGTGCCCTTAATCTTTAAAAACTTTTTTTTATAAGTAACATTTGCGCGACCCTCGTAATCAATACCAAATATCCGGGGTATGCTCATTAGTATGTGAAATACTCGGATATACTATTATTAGATTAGATTAAAATATATACAATGTATATTATACATATGTATATCATATGTACATTTGTTATATTACTTACTAAACTATAAGGCCTAAAAATTAATTTTAATTCTTAAAACAATAAAGAGAAACTAAAATTACCGAATTACATTTTACTTACTAACACATAATCTATTTTTGACATTTTAAACAAAGGTGTTCATTCTTAAAATTATCTTTTTCGTATTAATCAGCCATTTTCAAATGTTTTTATCAGGTGAAACTATTTTTATACGAAAAAATGCATTCTAGTCCAAACCAATAATTCATTTCAGTCTAGTTTTATGTTGATAATAATTATAATTATAATTAGGAATAAGAATTTATTTATTTTAGAGAAAATGTCTACATAAATTATAACAAATGGTCAATAGATAGTTATCCATAAAACAGAAAAAAAAAAAAAGACTTGGTACTTGAAATTTTATACACACAGTCAGTGTCGGACTGGACAGGTGAGATAGTGAGAAAAATTTCACGGGCCCCCCTACTTTTGGGGGTCCCTCATACTTTGGCGGCCCCCGCCGGGTGATGTTTATTTTTTCAGGGTTAAAAATGTTTGGGGGATAGGGACTTTTTTGTTAGTGATCGAAATTTCTGGCAGGGGTAAAACAAATTAACAATTTTTTTTAGCCATCAACATTTTTGGGAGGGGAAAATTTTTTTTGAGGGTGATGAGCTTTTTTCCCTAGGTTACAAATCGCACTGGTCCCGGGCTGCCCAGTCCGACATTGCACACAGTATTAAACACACTTGTAGAACACGTATAAACTTGAAATTTGGCATGTACAGAAAGTACAAGACCACAGGAAAAACCTGAAAACTAAACAAGAAATTAACTTAAAATTTATTTATTTTAAGGCTTACGTAGGTATATAAATGCCGACTACACCCAGTTTTGAAATTCTGAATCCGAATGTTAATATTATTGAAAGTTACTATTTGTAACTACTAGTATAGTCGCGACTTCTCAAAAAACTGATCTAGTATCTATTTGATGCATGGTTTAGCAAATTATTTTTATAAATTGTGATTCAGAATACAAATCCAATTTATTCTCTATCTCACTAGCTCCCGTTAGTTTTTATGTTGCATTCTCAATCTCTGATTTGTAAATAATAAAAAAAAACAAAAATAAATAAAATTATTTGTGTTTTATTTTTAGTTAGATTTGTAGCCTTCAATTTTTAGGTAATGGTATTTAAACTAATGTATTTGTTACAGTGGCGTAGCGAGAGGGTTGCAGCCACCTTCAACAGAATCTTATAAGAAAACAAAGGCTAATTTTAACAAATATACAGGGTGTTATTTAAGTACGTGGCCAAACTTCAAGGGGTGATTCCTCGGGTGATTCTTTGAGTGATTCTAAGACAAGGGTGTCAAAACTTTTTTTTTAAATCGTTTTTTCGTAATAATCTTAATAATCCTTTAGCCGATTTTGTTGAAATTTGGCAGTGTTATTTATGGTAGTAAGGGTCTAATTTAGCCCTAACTAGATTAAAATTATTAAGTCCAGTGGCGTCGCGAAAGGCACTTGAACCAATAATTTTGACAAAAAAAATGTGCGTCTCTGACTTTTTTGAAATCTATACATTTTTTTCGCATTAAGCAACTAAAAATACAGCTTTTTCTTTTTTTGTTTCGTTTTTGAAAAAAAAAGATGCTAATTTTATGATCTTTCAGAAGCAAATTCTAAACCGTATAAAATCTTATGAAACGTCAAGAAAATCTACGGATTTAAAAAACAATGTATGTACACTGATAAAACAGTTTATTTGTGTATACTAAATATTTGGTTGGATATGGCCAATTAAATTATTTGGTTGTGGCAAATAATTTTTTTACATGAACTATATATTTATATGACTCAAATAAAATTTGTAACTCACAACCAAATAATTTAATTGGCCATATCCAAATAAATCCTTTTTATCAGTGTATGAGAAAACATCCTGGAGAATTTTTTTTTGTTAAGTGATAATGCATAATTATGTCTGGATTTTGACCATGTATAAATTGTGACCCGGTATGATAATTATGCATAATTTTAGGTAAAATGCATAATTCTATTTATTTTCTGTAAAATTTGACATAATTATGCCGGGATATGGTTTTCCAATCAGGACCGTAGCTATGGTGGATTGGGGGGAGCCTCCCCCACCTATCTGGAAATTCGAAAAAGTTGTAAATTTCATGGGTTAAAATATAAAAGTTGTAATTTTAGAAGTAGTGGGAAGGTTTTTTTTTTGGTCATCAACTTCTTTGCCAAGAGGTAAAAAGTTGTTATTTTAGACTAAAAAAATTGTAATTTTTGACCTTCTCCCCTCCCCTCCCCCCCCCCCACTAAATCTTCTTCCCTACGGCCCTGATTCCAATTCATTTTGTTATATTTTACATAACATGTAAATAATAACAGAAATACAATAGCATTATCTAACAATGCTTTCAGAAATTCAATTCAAGGACATTTCAACTACTTGAATCACTTGAAGTTTTAAAGGTTTCTCGGGTCGCGTGTGTTAATGTGAAAAGAATTCTTACCTCTTAAACTTCTTGACATTAACGGTGCAGGTTTCGAGTTTACAGACGGCCATCTGCCATCATCAGTCGGCGTTACCTGAGGAGTTCTCGAACTTGAACTAGTCCTAGACGATTTTTTGATATCAGGCTTATTTGGAAGCAATTCTAAATTATTTGGAGTTGGTTTTCTAACTGGTTTACTAGCTGTCTGTAGAGTTTTACCCTGTACGCGATCTATGGACTTTATTCGAGCTTGTGAACTCGAAGTTTTTGGAAGTGACAACGGTTTCGTTCGACACCGATCTTTAGCCAAACTGGCTTTAGTTTTAGCATCAACTACCGATACTTTTTTCTTACCAGAACTCAGTATGTTCCGTTTTACGTTACGGGTTGTATTTCCACTAATTGAGGAACTCTCACTACCATTTTCACTAGTTACGTCACCGTTTCTTAAAGTGTAATCTTCGAATAAGGTAGAGTTTTTCCGGACAAGTAAATTATAGGCCTCGTCATAGTTTGAACAACAACTTATTATAGAACTGTTACATGATCTGTTCGGGCTTGTGTTTCGAGGGTAGTCAATGGTTTCTACAACTTCTACACCACTGTCGCTCCCTTCACAGTGCTTTAAATCTAGACAGCTATCGGTTTTCGCTATTTTCGCTCCATCACATTGTTTTAAAATCAAGACTGTCTCGATTTTCTCTGTATTTTGACAGTTCTTCGAGTTCAAGGAGTTCTCAATTTTATCTGTGTTTTGTTCGCAACTGTCTATTGGCTTTTCTATTACGGTGTTGTTGATGTTCGAATCATTGAATGCATGAATGGTGCTATCGGCTTCGCTGTCGCAGACATGCAAACTAGTATTTTGTTCGTCCGACGATGGAATTTGCGTCTCCATCCTGACGTTTATCTGTAACAAATAGAGGTGCTATAAATAAAAAGCGTATTGATTGATTGAATCATTGATATTTATTTAGATAGCGATATAAACATTATATCTATCATATCTGTATTAGGATGCAATTTAAACGGTAAATGCTAAGATGCATATTGTTGGCTAAGGGAACGTTCAAGTATTACGTAACGCAAAATGTACCAAAATTCATACACTTTATACCTCGCTTCTCGCGTTATTCAAGAATGTAGAGATTTAATATTTTGGCTACCCCCCTAACACACCTCCTATTAGGGGGAGGTAGCCAAAATATGAAATCTCTATAATCTATAATAACGCGAGAACCGGGGTAGGAAGTGTATGAATTTGGGTACAATTTGCCTTACGCAATACTTGAACTTCCCTAATAGTGTACTCAGTAAGGCGACAAAATAGGGGATAGGGGCCGTGCACAAAGACCTTTTTTAAGAATTTTTTACCCCCTTTCTATGTAAGGTTTTCTTACAATCACCTCCCCCTAATCTTACGTAAGACTGTGCTTCAACATTTATAATAATTTGGTGTAGGTAAAAAAAGTTTAATTTGAATTGTAATAAAAATGTAGCCCTAAATAATATGTTAAGTATAATTATTTTTTTTTAATTTTTTAAATTCATTTTTAATTTAAAAAAATAAATTTCAGACAGAAGAAATAATCTTACGAAAGTTTTACCTTGTCCTCTTGTAAGACATCCTAAGATAATTGAACCCTCTCCAAAAAAAATCCTGCAATATTTTTTATGGTGTAAGGGATTTTACCCTTGCCTTGAAAAAACAGTATGAGAAGATCTCAAAGGGAGTTGCTTTTCATCCGTGAAACAAGCATCATGTACTTTTGGCAATCCGTTAATCGCGTTTATTTTTTAGCATCAAGTGTTTTAGTATAGTTATTTATTTATTTGCTATCTTAGATATGCACTGGATTCGATTTTATATATTTTATAGTGATTATATGGATGCTGTGCAGTAAAATTAGGAACATGTAAAGATTATATTGAAGTAAGAAGTCAATTTTATTATTTATAATTACAAATTAGAAAAAACAGCGTTGTTAACAGAATGTATACATTAAGAAAAAAAAAACTGGGTATGGAATTATACGGACCACTTCACCAAGTGACCCATTTTTTTAGAATAATATAAATACAAACTTATATTGAGCTGGCCAAATTCTATTAAAAGGCCATGGATGTAAAGAAGAAGAAGAATATCTCACAGGTTTTTATAGGTTAATAGGAAATATAATAATAATAGGGTCTTTACGGATCCGTACTTCCGGTAGTGAAAAACTTTATATGAAGTACATGATTAACTGGACCGATAGCATTTTACTGATTACTTTTTAAGCTTACAAAACCAAGTAGGTAATATTTCTACTTGAAAATCTTTTGGATATAAAGTTTTGGTTAGGAGAGGTGTGAAAGCAACAAAAACAGTTTTGGTGGGACACAACCCTCCTCAAAATGTTTTAAACCAAAAGTTCCTTTCTCCACGGCATAAAACTTAATAAAACGTAAGAATACTTAACAGGCAAATGATAGGGTGACTGGAGCGGTTAGCCGAGCACGACCCCTTCTCAGCCAGTCAATTGCAAAAATAAACAACATATTTCGATTCATTCAAAGGTCCAAAATGATCAAAATTTGCGTTACGTAATACTTGAACGTTCCCTAATGTAGGGAAGTATTCTTAGGTTGTCAGCAATATTTTATTTGGCGTTTTAAATAATTTTAATTTACGTTATTTGGAAAAATGCATGGTATATTGCATTGCACTGTGAATAGCTACAATAATGAAGGGTGTACTACAGATTCCATTGTATAGCATTACATATCTTCACGGCTTGTTATTTAACTAGAATTGAATGTCTGATTTTAATCCTATAAAAAAGGATTAAAATCAGACATTCATTTCCTATCAGTCTTTATTCAGTACAGCTAATAGCACAAATACAACTACATAAAATATGTAAATAAACTACATGTGAGAAAGAAAAGACCTTAAAACTTTAATTATTATGTATTAGTTACGCCAATGAGTTTTGCTATAAACAAAAGTGTTTAACTGTTTAAGTGTTCTGTACTGCTGTTCTAGACTTAAAAGTGACATCTCGACAGGGGTGCCCGAAGCGAGGGGGGGGGAGGATTACCCAACTCCTAAAAAAAGCCTTTACCCATGTAAATAATTTTTTTTACAGAATTTTTGATGACTAAAGAAAAAATGTTTACCCCTGACCGAAAATTGTGACGACTTAATAGAAGTTCCTCATCCCCAAAAATAAATTATTTTTTTTACCTCTCAGAAATTTGATGACTACAAAAAAAAAGGTCTTCACCTCTGAAAATATACTCAACTGTACTACTTCAAATTTCCCAACTGTGCTCCAATTTTCCCAACAAGAGAAAAAAGCTTTACCCCTACCGGAATTTGCTGACCAATTTCCCAACTGTACCCTCAATTTTCTATTTCTATTCTACTGATTACCGAAATCTACAATTCAATTTACTCAATTTTACCAACTGAACAGTGCATTTTTCCAACTGAACAGTGGATTTATCCAAACAAGCGCGGTTGGGGGTGTGGGAGCACCATGGGAGCACCCCTTCATCTCGAAATTATATTGGTGTAATAATACCAATTATAATTGGTCATCCGGTCGGTCAAGCTGAATCAATTTATTTTTTCTGGCACTGCATAAGCGTAAATGCACAAGCATACGCTTATTTGTGGCTCTCCATGAGACAGTGCTGTATAAAATATCAATAAATAAATAAATATATCTTGTTAAAAAGTTATGGAAAATATTATTTGTTAAAAAGTTATAGTAAATAAACCTGGACCCTACTAGTAGTTCCGGGTACTACGCGTCCACGTTTATTCGCTATAACTTTTTAACAAATAAAGACAATCTCTTCTAATCTTATCCAATTTGGAATAAGAGTACCTTATTATATTAGCTAGTTATTCGCGAAAGGAAAGTTTTTCTAAATTAAATCATTTACGAGTTATGTAGTTTTTGGCAGTATTTCCTTAAAAAACGCTTTGGGCTAACTCTGCCCTATCATCATCATCATCAGTAGCGGAGCAGATATACAAAGTAACTGCTATTCACTCAGACCTGCTGGTCCTTTGTGTTTCCGCGTAAACATAATTTTATGTAAGAGCAAAAGCCGTTATAGTTCCAACAGATATAATGCTTCTGGTAAAAGTCAAAAGCGAATTCAATGGAAGCTAGATGAGTTTTTGGGGCAAAACCTATTGCATACCAAAAACATTTAAATCTTAAGGTGACACTTGACGGTATATTCGTTTTCGCCTCACTTGTTATAAGTGGGCCTGGTAGGTCGTCATGACATATTCGTCCTTGCCATAAAAAGCTAACTGAGCCACGTCCGATGTAGTCGGCACTGTGGGATTTGGATCAGCAAAGCCTCCTTATTCCCTTATTAAGACCAAAGACACTGGATAGCAACTAAGGCCACATCAAACACCTGCAGTCCCTGCCACTTCCTGACCAGTTATTTGGTCCCGTTAAAAATAAGTAGTCCCAGTAGTCATTTTCCGAGCACACCGATGTCGTTGCAGACCCGGCCAAGCTAGATACATAAAGGAATCGAAATACCAGCCCAAGTCCTGCAAGTCCCTGAATAAATAAAAGTTTGCCAGAGCCTAATCTAGTCCCTGAAGCAAAACTCGCCAATTTCCCAAAGGCATCAAATTAGACACTACATACCTACTGCCACGCTGTGCCTAAAAAAGAAGAAAAAAAAAAAAGAATAAAAAATAAACCATTTTTTTTTTAGTTTTTGCTGGAGTTATTGTTTCTTAGGAGTTTCAGGAGAGTCATATAACTGAATGAAATTTGCATAATTATTTTCATATAGAAAGTCAGACTTTCAAAGTCTATAAAAGTATTTTGGATTAATATTGCCTAAAAGAAACAAGAAAGAAGTACAGTCACAATTTTGACACTCTGGAGGGTAAGGGTTAAAAAAATGTGTGGGATTCTAAAGAAGATTTCCTAAAATGAAAACGGTAGGAAATTTTTTTGCAAGAAAATTTGCTGTTTGTGGACTTTTTCTATATAAACCACGCAGCTCCACAATTATTTTCTACAACTTACTACCAAATAGTTCCACGTGGTTTACTTATAATTTCTCTAGGACTTGTACAACGGGTGGGGTGTTTAACTTACTATTTCAGATGCCACTTTTAAGTCTAGAACGGCAGTGTAGCCATTTAAAACAAAATTAAAATAACAATAATCGGAAACATGATGCGCTTCAGAAATCAAAAACTGTAAAACTAGTCAACTGTGGCAACTCTCTAAGGATATCTAATCTTTATTATCCATTTTATTTTTATTTCCACATCTGCTTTTTACGGTTATAAAAATTCATGTTGCATCCGTATGTACTCGGAAATAACTTAATAGGTCAATATTACCACAAAATTGTAGTCTAATAAATTTTAACCCTTTAAAGTGTAAACAAAGAATATCATTCTCAGGACATAGGGTTTCTGGCCCACAGTCAAATCAAATAAAATGACTAGTTGTCGAGTGATTCGCGTTTTTTGAAGAAATTTTTTTGTACTTTATACTTCTACTTCATAGCAAAATTTTTGAAGCCTAAGGGAACGTTCAAGTATTACTTAACGCACATTTTGATCATTTTGGACCCCCCCCCCCTGTAACGCTATTTTCCTATACCATTAACATGGGCGTAACACTCCAAAATGACAGTTGGCAGTTGTTGTTATAAATGCATTTATATTTAAACGAAAACGGGGAACGTTTATAATTTTTTTTATGAAATTTGCCTCATTAAGTAAGGCTATTAAATGGATTTGTCCCTTGTAAAAAATACGTGGATGCTCGTCGTTTTGGTTTTCAGCGTCTTGGAGATCTACTAAAACCAGTACTTCATTTAACCTCTTGTGTACTGAATTATTAAATTCTGATAATATTTTTTTTCGTAAAAATAAGCTAAAAATAGGAAGTTAAGCTCGAAGTTAAGGCAGTACTAATGTATATTTTGTTTAAATTTTTATTTTGTACAATGGTATAATATATGATATATCATATTTGTAATAATAGGGCATACCTAATAATGGAATTTATTGTATGATTTCTTTTTAAACAGTAGTATAATACAAAAAAAAAGGAAATAATATGATATACAGTGCGGTCCAAAAGTCACCCCCCCCCCTTTAACTTTTGAACCAGTTGAGATATCGACTTCAAATTTTGAACTTTTAAATAAGACAACTTAAACTATCTTTTAGCATATATTTAATACTTTCAGTTCTTAAAATGTGGGCAGGGGGGCATGGAGCACATTTTTTTTTAATAGAAAGGGGGGTCGTGTAATACATCATTTTAAAGCTTATAAAATTCTCCATTCAACTCCATATTTTTAAATTAAAAAAAAAATGGGTTTAAAATGGGGTTGAAAATGGGTATTAATGTCAAATGGGGGATGACTTTTGGACCGCACTGTATAGCTTTAACCTTATTTTTATTCATTTTGGGACTTAAATAAACCAATTTTTTTGAGTTTTAGGTTTTTTACGGTCTGTTTACTTAGTTTACGCATGTTTCATAAAAATTATAACTGATGGGGTTGATTGTGCTTTAAAATCCTGTAACATATTAGTTTACAAACATAATATAATGGCGAAAACTGATACTTTTTATATGTTTTATTATTTAATTGGGTTCGTTAAAAATTTGATACTCTGGTAGACAAGAGGTTAAATCCATTCTTAATAAAAGTCTGACAGCTTCTGTCGCAGTAAAGTGATATGAACATAGTCTGGTCATCGCTTTTACTGATTTTCGGTGAATTTGGCTGAAGTGATATGATATTATTATATCACCTAAATAAGAATCGCTACCCTGAGTGGGTTTTAAAACCACTGCCCAGTCCTGGTAAAAAGTAGGTATTCTTTCACGTGAGAAGTACCCCCATATCCGAATCAAACTTATTATACTATTCAAAGCGCGTAGCACTAGAAAAGTATTATACGGTCGTTTCCCAAAAAGTCCAAAAAACGACCTAGAAAATAAATTCTTGGATACAAATATGTTTCATAAAAGAATAAGAAACTTTGAAAATGTCCGTCCGTCTGATGTCACGTTTTTTGTAGACACGAACCCAAGAACGAATATTTTTTTAAGTCTTTTTTCTCTACGAAAAAAATTTTTTTTTGAAAACTTGTTTTTAAAAATTTTTCGTTTATTAAAAAAAGATTTTTTTTTTTGACAAAAAAAAATGTTATTTTATTTTGTTTTTTTTTTTAAGTTGCGTTATTTGGGAAAATGCAATATACCATCCAATGTGCATAGTATATAATGGAATGCGTAGCATTACATATCTTCACGGTTTGTTTTTATTTTTCTTTGTAGTATTTTTTTTGAGGATTGGGGGCTGAGGGAGGGTGCCAGTAGTCAGGTAACCAAATCATGAAATTAAATAAAACTTTCATTTGACCGTCAAACTTTGTATTTTTTTTCTATTTTGCGACTCTCATAAGCTCATAATCACACGCATTTTGCGTGTTCTTATATGCCCATAAGAGGTCTCTACTTTTTTTTCTGTTGGGTTGGCAACATACGAAAGCCTATCTCTTGACATTTTGCGTGCAAATGTCAATGTCGATTTAAAGTTTAATTTTTTACAAAATTTTGTGTTTGGGTTATTTTTTACCGTGTTAAAGTTGTGGACTGGTTAATTGCAGTGAAAAAAGAAGAGATGACTGTAAAATATATCAAAATATTATTTGTTCTTAGAATTTTAAACATAGTGTAAACTGTAATGCCAACCCAAAACAAAAATCCCTAAATTAGTCATCAATTTAAATGTAAGTTTTTTACATTTTAGAGCAAAATAGAAAAAATTGTATAAAGCACTCGTTTCATAACAGGTTTTTAGCGCACGAGTAGAAGTTTAGAAAACGAGCCGCTTGCGGCGAGTTTTCTAAAGTACTAGTACTAAACTAGTACTTTAATATACTATTATTTATTTTTCATAATTACAAGCACCATATAGGGAATTTGTAGTTTTTTAATAGTATATTAAAATACTAGTTTCATTATAGACATTTTTAATGCATCAAACTCATTCAAAGTCAGTTAAAATCCATCGGCAGATTCAGGGTAAGACCGACTGAAAAAGTTTAAGCGAAATTAATAATTATAAGGTGTACAAAAAGTGATTTTTTGGCCCAGCTTAATGTTGCCACTCGTCGTATGATCTTACAACATTACCCATTTAATGATGTAAAATAAGAAAACAAATATTTAAAAATAAATTCGTTTTTGGAAATCTTTTTGAAGTCTTGTTTTAAAACGTGTTATGCAACTATGTGATTATTTATGATGTTACTGCCTCACATAAATATAAATATCCCCTTTTCTGGTTTGAGATATAGCTTGTGAGTCATCAACAGACCATGTTGAATGACTTTTTTTTTCACACATGGCCCTTGAATGATAATTTGAATTTTCATATTAAAAAAAATATATTAGAAAAAGAATTAACGTTTTTACAAAAAAAAAAACTATATGATCAATATTATTCGAGATATTTATCCCTTTTTACCCCATAACCCCATCCCGAATAATTACCAAAAACGTTTTGAAGCATTCTCGAGTTATCATTTATTTTATGTTTCAAAAAATGAAATTTTTATGTTGATTTTTTTTTAATTTTTGATTTACATATATCATGAAATGTCGAAAAAATGTGAAAAAAGGGTGTTAAAAAATGTATGTCCGCGGATCCGCCTGTTTGTAGAACTTATAACTTTTGAACGAAATAAACAATTTAAAACATTTCTTTACCAAATAATTTACGAGTTTTGTAGTTAAACATGGTTAAAATTGAGTCAGGGGCGGATCTAGAGTCAAGGTACGGCAGGGGTAGTTGGAAATTTTTAGGTGAATTCTCCAAAAATTGAACATTTTCAGTGCAGCAATGTTTCTAAAAATATTTTATTTAATGACACTAACCAAGAAAAGGACCGCAAGCCATTTTGTTTTTTTTTCAAAAATTATACAGAAGAATTATATAAGTTGTTTAAATTATAGTAATTCATATTACTTTGTCTATTAAAATTATAGTCATGTGGGTAATTACCATCATTACCCCTCCCCCCTAAATCCCGCACTGGTTATGGTAAGGGGCAAAAACGAATATTTTTGGCGGAAACCCGTAGGATAAACATTGTAATACAGTTAAAAAGCATTTAAAATTTTCTACAAAAACATCTTTAGTCATTTGTGTTGTTCACACCGTAAGCTTTTACGTCCCAGTAAGTTAGGCAAAATTGGCCATTTATTTATTAAATTAATTTTTGCGTTTATTCATCGTATTGTTTAAACGCATTTGTTAATGTATCTATTTAAAACAATTTTCTGCATTAGTAGATAATTAATTGCTATAACCTGAATAGAACCAATAAGGAAAAGAAATTGTAACAAAAATCCTAATTGATTGAATAACAGGATAATGGTTTTTATCTAATTCAGAAAAATTTTCTCTGCCGTCTTATTATATCCTCGCATCCTTACAGCAGAATAGTATATTATATAACGTTATATAACTAGTGTGGAAAGTGACATATTTCAAGCGAGTGAGGAATTCCCACGAGTGTAAGAAATACACTTTCCAACGAGTTATGTACACTATTTTTCCTACGATCCCGAAAAAATATAAAGTTTAAACTTTAAGAATTCTTAATTTAATATTTTTTAATTTTTATTACTTATTCCGAGAATTCTTGAGAAAAGCAAAACACAAAATAGCATACAAATTTATATATGTATATCAACAGGAAATATGTTTCTTATTTACCTTTAGTTTTCTTGGTTTTATATTTAATACAACATATTATAATGGAAGCTCAACACTGTTTAATGGGTTGCCTAACCGCAAACATCTTTTCAATCAAGAAAAAATTGACAGTTTACTAATTAAATTTGATTTCTGTGGATATGCTACCATATAAGACTGTAAAATTCTACAATGATTTACATTTCATGAGGAAATATTGATGTTTTTTATAAAATGTAAGGTAACTAAATCAAAAGTTAAGTAATTTTTATAAAATCTAGACATTAATAAAACATATTAAGTTATATTGACCTGGGTCAAAATATTAGGGTTATAACTATAGTTTTTATTTTTGACATGAAAAACAGAAATATCTGGATTGAAAAACATAATAGACATCAAAAAAGTCTGTAGTGAAAAGTGGACAATTGCATATAAAACGAGGTGAGTAAAATTCGTAGAATTTACAACGTAAATATCTAAACAAAATTAGGCAAACCTCCATACATAAATATCAAACTAGGGTGTTATGAAAATATCAAACAAGTGTGATATAAGGCGTTCTAAAGAACAAAAGAGTGTGCTAAATGTCATTTTCATAGGCGGTCGTAGGAAATGTACCTTTACCGTAAATGCCCTTTTGAATTCGGTCCTGTAAAATGGAACGTAAACAAAATATTGGAGCCAAAACTCAGTAATGTGTTGTTTAGTACCTTTGTTGCCGACGTTTTTGTCAGTTTTAACGAATGAAATGCCTATTCTAGAGAGAAGAGTTATTAGTTCGTTGGGCTGATAAAACTAGGTAAGTTTATTTTAAGTAGACTTTTGGCTTAAAATTAAATTTGACATAAAATCAGCTAAATTTATAGGCTGTAAAACTTTGATTATGTAGACAAAACTATAAATGATACTATCTATATTTTTACTTAAAGCTTTTGTTGAGTTTAAGCTTTACTTTCATAACCTAAAACACTATTTATGTTCCTCACTTGAAACATAAAAAAATGCAAACAAAATTGGGATAAGGCAATATGTATATTATTCAGTTCAGTTACACTAAAAAATGCATTAAAATATATAACAGATGGAAACACAGTTGCACCAAACTTGGAACTGGGACTATCTCAACTAAACCAAGTTTGTTATGGTGCGTTTGTTATGATTGGTCGACCGTCAATTTAATCGTAGTTTAAAGTTAAACCGTCGTTGGTGCAATTCGTCCTAAGAAAATCATACGGATTGACTGGTGTACTTTTTTTACTAAAGAGATATTATCCAGAAAACGTCGTGGATTACAAAGCGGTTCATATGGGGGCCAAAAGGCGTTATCTAAAGAAGACGAAACAACATTAGTGAACAACATTACATGAGCTGAGACATGGGGGTTTTCTCTAACGCCTTATCATATTACATTAATAATTAAGGGTTATTTGGTGAACTTATGCCTTTAGGGGTAGATAGTTATTATATGTTCTTTATGTACACAGAAAAAAAGGTTATCTTGGCAGAAGATAATAAATTATCTTGGATTTATATTATCTTAAATCGAGGTAATAATCTTCTTTTAAGATCATGTATCCTCGGTTTAAGATTATCTGTGACTTTGGTTTCCTTTAATTATTCTCTTGGTAGAAAAATCCTTGTGTCAAGGATTTTTTCCTTAAATGCAGGAGATTTAAAATAGTAACAGAGAATCAGTAGTTCAAGATATGCGCGGGAGGGAAGTTAGGTTTTTTTTTGCCGTCAGTTGTCTTTAAAGGTGTATCATTGTTTTTATCTGCTTTAAAATGGACGAATTAGTATCTGTTACCCTCAAACGATGGGGATTTTCAAATTTACTTAAAAAATTCACGGGTAAGTAGCTTTAAATAATTTATACCTATAAGCGCCATTTTGCAATGGCATTGCAGCAAGTTTTTCCTCAAAAACAAGTGCTTTTTCCTACGACCACCTATGAAAACAAATTTCACAAATTTGGAGTGTTACGCCCATGTTAATGGTATAGGAAAACAGCGTTACAGGGGGGGGTGGTCCAAAAAAAAAAAATTATCAAAATTTGCGTAATATAAATAAAAACCCTTAATTTTCCCGAGCAAGAAGATATATAACCCCTTAAGTTGAACAAAAAACTTCACCAGGAAAAAGTGGCTACTTGCAACTGCGAGGAGTATACTATAGAATGCGAAGCATTATATATCTTCACAGATTGGTATAAGATTATTATGTATTCGTTTTTAAAAATCGAAAAACCTAAGGCGATGAAATATGTGGGTTTTCATCTTGCCAAAAGTCTCGTATGTGGGAATGCATAAAAACTAAAAAGACGAAAATTCCACTAACCAGAAGATTATTTTTGTCTCTTCGTATAAATATAAACATTCAAATAGGTGGCAGAGATTCTTGACTAGAAATATCCCAACGAAATAATGTCACATAATATATAAATATAGAAAATACATGAAAATTCCATTATGAGGTTTCATCAGTAATGCGGCTAGAATTTTTTGGGGAGAGCAGAAATAAAAATTTACTCAAGACTGCGATTTTCCCAACTTTTTACCCAAGATTTAAAAATTCTCAACTTTTTACACGAAGGTAAAAAGTAAATGACCAAAAAAAAAATATATATATATTTTTGATGATCCTTGCTCATACTGGAGGTAGTTTTAAATAAACTTAAGACGATATTAGTCATATGACTTGTATACGTGTAATGTAATTGTTGTTGTTTGTTTTTAATTTTAATTATTAGCCTGAAGATGGCCCTACGTTAAAAGGGCAGAAACATGTCGCTATTATTTATATAATAGTAATAAAAACATTTTTGGAGAGATAATATCGTCTTAAGTTTATTTAACAAAAAAAAAAAGGTCGTCGTCAACTTCATAATGTACCCCCTACCCCTCGATCCCGTCATTCCGGGGTTTCATGTCTATTTCCAAAAACTTTATAGCCAATATCATGATTTCTTGATATTAGAAAAAAAAAGTGGTAAGACCCCCTCATTTCGGACGCCCCTGGTTAAAGTTGGATAGGCCTTATTAAGGATAGATCACATGCAGGGCCAGATCTATGCAATTTCTTTGGAGGGGTGTGAATGGTAAAAATGCCGAACCATAGTCAAAAATTCAAAAATTTAAAAAAAAATACGACTTAAACAAATATCTCGCCTCTGAAAAAATCTTTATCCCTGACGCCAAAAAAAATCCGAAAAAAAAAAGCTTTACCGCTAGCGATGACTAAAAATAAAGGTTTATTATTCCATCAATCTATTTTCTAATCATCGTACAGAGTGATATTGGCAGACTGACAGTTTCGGGCTGCTGGCCCTCTTCAGTACCAAGAGTCAACTCTGCACGCTGATTAAGAAAACGTTTTTAGACTTTACTCGCAAAAGGAATATAGCCATTAGATTGATGTAGACTTGTGCGCCATCTATTTCTAGATGTAGACAACTACTCATACCTCTCCTTATCTGGAGACTTTGAATGGTAGCAAGTTGAAGACTTGTGTGTCTCAAGCACATAGTACCACTAACGGGTGGTTAGACGTAAAATTAGTAAGGACAGAAATTTTTAATTTTAAACAAAATTATAAAAATATTAATTTATTATTCCATCAATCTATTTTCTAATCATCGTACAGAGTGATATTGGCAGACTGACAGTTTCGGGCTGCTGGCCCTCTTCAGTACCAAGAGTCAACTCTGCACGCTGATTAAGAAAACGTTTTTAGACTTTACTCGCAAAAGGAATATAGCCATTAGATTGATGTAGACTTGTGCGCCATCTATTTCTAGATGTAGACAACTACTCATACCTCTCCTTATCTGGAGACTTTGAATGATAGCAAGTTGAAGACTTGTGTGTCTCAAGCACATAGTACCACTAACGGGTGGTTAGACGTAAAATTAGTAAGGACAGAAATTTTTAATTTTAAACAAAATTATAAAAATATTAATTTATTATTCCATCAATCTATTTTCTAATCATCGTATTGAGTGATATTGGCAGACTGACAGTTTCGGGCTGCTGGCCCTCTTCAGTACCAAGATAAGGAGAGGTATGAGTAGTTGTCTACATCTAGAAATAGATGGCGCACAAGTCTACATCAATCTAATGGCTATAATCCTTTTGCGAGTAAAGTCTAAAAACGTTTTCTTAATCAGCGTGCAGAGTTGACTCTTGGTACTGAAGAGGGCCAGCAGCCCGAAACTGTCAGTCTACCAATATCACTCTGTACGATGATTAGAAAATAGATTGATGGAATAATAAATTAATATTTTTATAATTTTGTTTAAAATTAAAAATTTCTGTCCTTACTAATTTTACGTCTAACCACCCGTTAGTGGTACTATGTGCTTGAGACACACAAGTCTTCAACTTGCTACCATTCAAAGTCTCCAGATAAGGAGAGGTATGAGTAGTTGTCTACATCTAGAAATAGATGGCGCACAAGTCTACATCAATCTAATGGCTATATTCCTTTTGCGAGTAAAGTCTAAAAACGTTTTCTTAATCAGCGTGCAGAGTTGACTCTTGGTACTGAAGAGGGCCAGCAGCCCGAAACTGTCAGTCTGCCAATATCACTCTGTACGATAATTACAAAATAGATTGATGGAATAATAAATTAATATTTTTATAATTTTGTTTAAAATTAAAAATTTCTGTCCTTAAAAATAAGGTCCTGTGTCTCCCTGGAATTGAATGGATTGGAACATTTGCCGAATGAATGCCGACTCGAAAAAAGCTTTCCCCTTGCGCAAACTTAGATAACTAAAGAAAAAGACCCGCCTCGCAAAAATTTAAATGACTAAAAAAAAGTCCTGGCTCCCTAGGATTTTGCCAAATGGATTGAAACATTTGCCGAATGAATACCGACTAAAACCAAGCTTTACCCCTGGCGCAAACTTAGATAACTAAAAAAAAAGGTCCCGCCTCGCAAAAATTCCTGGTGAAAATAAAAATCTTGCAAGTACCTACCTGGGATGAATTCAAACATTTGCCGAATAAATGGAAATATCTGCCGACTTGAAAAACTTTAGGGTGTTTCACCCCCTTATGTCCGGCCCTGATCACATGCAAAACCTTGCTATACTTGCTACAAATCGAATTTTAGTCCGATCTTCGTACTAACTACTTACTACCTATAAACAATTCTAAAACGGTAAAATCAAAAGTAAAATAAATTATTATACTGTTTAGATATAGTAAATATCATGTTTGTGCCAATAAAATAAAATAAAGCTAACTAACTGTATGGCCAATTAAGTTACGTTTTCTTAAACGACACGAATTCCAGAAATTATTCTAATGTCTCTTATATTTCCACGTAAAAGATTACAAGAACTTGTCTAGTAAATACGGTTTTAAAAAATGCAGGATGTACGATATCGAGGGCTTCATGACATATATTAACACGGTTGATACGCCCCTATGTTATAAAGCCCTCGATGTATGTGTCATTAGAGTATTTTAAAAAATACTAACCTTTGAAAATTTTAAGCCCTCCTCATGCCGTGAAAATACAAAAATAACATTCTGTGCCAAAAAATAACTACGTTTACATTAAATGTCTCATATTGTGTAAAAAAATTACCTACTACCTTTACACGATAAACAACTACCCACCCTGTTAAAAAAAATAAGTAGAGACCAGTAGGATCCAGTACATTCCGATTCGTTTTTAACTGGTCTCTACTTATTTTTGTTACAGGGTAGTTATAATACGGTGTTTCTTAATACATAATAACAAAAATAGGTGCCAAAAATTTTACCAACATTTAGAAAATAAAAGTAAAAATACCTACACTACCTAAAAAATTTGGTGGTTTTATTCATGTGTGATGTTATTTGTTTTTTTTTTGTCTAAGGTTGACAATATCGGCATTATTCGCCGTTTTCACGGTTTTTTCTCATGACTAAATTCCGATTACTAACTCTAACCCTGGTAAGAAGATATATAGATTTATAACTCTCGATTAATAAAAACTCGTAAATAGCAGAAAAAAGGAAATTTGCACGCTTAAGTACTGTATAGGTCGATTTTTTATAATGCGGTATTTTTTTGTATTTATTTAACTTTACCAGTCATACCAACAATGTATAGTTGGATAAGACAGCCCCACAAAATAAAAAAAACTCCGGAGTTCTAATGAGGACTATGGAATTCCTACGTATTTTTTGACACTAAAACCAAATCTGATATTTAAAAAAAATCGTGGACCCTCAAAATCTTGAGATATAGCGCACAATGTGTTTTTTTTTGTATGCATTCAAGCCAAAAAAAAAAGGATTGTTATGGAAATAATGCTAAATAAAAATGATTTATGCCATTACTTGCAGATTGCAGATTTTAAATATCTACCCTTGTTAATTTTTTACAGGCCCAAAAATCAAAACTTTGCACTTTTTTGGTGTTTTTCCGATACATTTCATTAAAAATTTTATATAAATAATACAGATACAGACAAAAATTTATCTATGTAAACTATTACATACATACATATATGTATATATACATATATTTTTTATAAAGCATATATGCTTTATAAAAAATGTAAATATATTTTTTTTATCTCCAGGGATGGAGAGGTTGGACTTTAATGTCAAAAGAAATATATATTATAAAATTTTCTGGTACCCTTAACCAGAATGTTTTGAAACAAAATTAGGCCTGAGGAAGTTCTTTTATTTGGATATGTTGCAGATCTTGTTGTCCCAAACAAAATTCTTTCAAGACACAAATTAATCCTATGGATACAAGAATGTTTCTATAAATTAATTTAAAATTGTTATTGCCCGCATTTTTTTTTCGCAAAAACTATAGATATAACTTTATTTTGTTTCGATTTGGGTTCTGCATGCGTGTGAATGTTTGGGCTGATGCTGGTCTTCAACTTGCTACCATTAAAAGTCTCCACGAAAAACAATATTTTTGTATTAACTATTCGTTTTTTGAAAAGAGAAACTATTTTCAAAAAAAAAAAATAAAGTCCTTCTCCATGAGTCATGGACCATGCCACTGAGTATTAACAGCGTCGACATGACATTCCGCTTGGTGAAAAATAGTTTAAAGTGTATAAAAAATAGTTTTTTTTTAATTCTAATTTTTGCATGCCGGATCGAAGTAGCCATTACCGGGCTACTTCGATCCGATCCGTGTTTATAAGTTATAACCGAGATAAAAACAATTCATATGAACGCCACTGGATTCATATTTATATAAATTATAAATTTTAATATTATGATCGCTAAAATAAATCCATGCAGTTATCTGCTGTCAATACATCCTGTACCACAAGTTCTTACTATTTTTTTTTATTTTATGATGGGTATTTTATATTCTTTATTTTTTTATTTAAGTCTGTATAATTCTCTACAAAGCTAAAAAGTAGAAAACCAGATATTTAAATAAATTTTCAAAAACTAGATTTGTAAAATAAGGGTTTTAGAAACGCTCTTTAAACGATAAAAAATTCCAAAACCTCTCTTTTAACAATCTTGTTTTTGAAAATTTATTTAAATATCTTGTTTTCTACTTTGTAGTTATACATGACATGTTATTAATAGAAGGGTTTTAACTTAAAAAACTTGTTTTTTATATTATTTTATTTCATATCGTCGCTTCCCTTGCAAAGGGGCTTATCTCATTTTTTGTGATTTTTGATAATATCCTTACACAAGGGCGTATATCTTTTTCTTCTATGGGAGGGGGGGGGTTAATACCCAGGGCCGGCCTTTTAAGCCTCATTTGACGCCCCTAGCAAAAGAAAAAATTCCCAAAATAAAGCTTTGTGCGCCTACAAAAAAAAAGCCCCCCAAAAAATGCCATCAAGAAAAAAAGCTTTTTCCAAAATGATCAAAATTTGCGTTACGTAATACTTGAACGTTCCCTATGGGGGGGGTAATTACCCCCATTACCCCCCCTCATCTACGCCCTTGTCCTTACAAAGGGGTTTATCTGCAGGTTACTGTTTTAATGCCACCCAAAGGACTAACTCAATTTAGCAATTTTTTGAAATAAGCCCCATTGTAAGGAAGGCGACGATATGGACTTCACAAAAATACCTCCCTAGATGTACAATTAAAAATATAGGGAGGGTATACCATTTAAAAGAATAACACAGTAAAGGAAATTACTATCTTAACATTCTCCACATGATAATCTATGTGTGAAGATTTTTTTAAAAAGCTAATAATTAAAACAATCTTGATAATTCTTCATGCGTACCTGGTATGTGTACTATTTTAAAAGAGCAAAACTAAATACAATGGTCATTAACCTAGGAGAATAATAAAATGCACAACATCAATGCATTTTAGTTCTGTCGCACTATTTTTAGTCATTTTATGATCTTTTATGGTTCCTTTTATTACGCACTGTCCCTAATTAACATAAAAATATACTTTATACAAAGTTATAACATCATATACATGGTGTATATGAAATAGCGTCAGTAATTTTATGGAGTGATTCTACATCAGAAAATATGAAAAAAAGATCCTATAAACATAATATTATTGTCTAAAAATGCGTCGTAAGGGAGCTACACCCCTATGCAAGGGGATAAAAAATCGGTTTTTATTTAATAACTCAGGAATTTTTTGAGCTATAGGTTTTCGAGGTTTTCCATATGATCTAAGCTTAATAAGGCTTATTATCTAACGTAATTTTCATGTATTTATTTTAACCAGTGGCGTGCGAAACGGGGAGCCTTATCACTTTTTTGCCCCAAACTTTTTTCTGTGTAACTTTTTGTATTTTATAAAAATGTAGTTCCTTAGGTATAAAAATGCATAAAAAAGGTACTTTTGTTATAATACCGTAAGATTAACCTTTTTAGAGAAGAATGCATTTAATTGATGCAGGGTAAAAGTACATCAAAAACTAAGCAAAAACTTTTTATGCATGCATGTACTTCCAAAAATCGAACCCAAAGGAGCTGACACGCATAGCAATCATAAAAAAATGCTACCTTATGATTGGATTAATAGTAAACATATTTATTGAACTTTTACATTTAAAAGGCTAAGGCTATGTTTGGATATTGATTAAAAAGTTATACTATTTTGGATACATGTAAGACCTTTTTTTCTAGACTCATTTTTGATAAATGTATGGCAGTATCAGCGACGATATATTGCGTGGCCAAGTGCGGCGGCGCTAGATATTTTCTACATTTTATGGAATTTTAAATTTTAAAGCTGTTTTAAAAATAAAATAGCCCATCAAATTTGTAAAAGTTAAAGCTAGGACTCTCAAGGCTCCTACCGACATTTTTATGATTTTATGTAAATTTTAGGCATTTTATGACAAAATATTTGGGAAATAAAGCGAACAACTTGAAAATTTTAGGCATTTTATGACCAAATATTTGGAAAACAAGCGAAAAACTTCCATTTTCAATCCTTATTCTACAACACTTAAGTAACCTTTCACCAGAACCGGACCGAGCCAGCCGGGGCCCTGGATATTTTTCCCGGGCCCCCATTTTTCCAAAACATCGTTTTCCCGCCTAGGGTGTCTTTTCTTGACCATTTGCAAAAATAATTCACATATAAGCTATCATAGCAACAGCGTATGCAATTATTTTTGCGAATGGTCAAGAATAGAGTACAGTAGCTGAAGTGAAGCCCCTCTTGACAAAAAAGTGACGACAAAAAATATGGTCGTCAGCTAAGTTAAAAAGCTCAAGTTTTACAATCTTAAATTTAAAAAACCTCTAAGAAGCTGTAGCGCCGCAGGCGAAAATTTTTACAGTTTTGATGGTCTATTTTTATTTTAAAAGTGTTACAATTTCAAATTTCATAAAAATGCAAAAAGGCTCTAGCAGCCCAGCCGAGTTTTGAAAATTTTTGCACGAATCCAATGTTTTCCCATTTTTTTTTTAATTTTCAAAATGGAAAAGCAATAAAACGATGTTTAATAGCAAAAAAATTAATTTTGCTTTCCATTTTAAAAACTTTTAAATTTTTGGGAAAGCCTTTTTTACTAATACAAGGCTTTACAGCTTTGCGAGGTGGCCCTATGGAACGATGCAGGCGATAAACCGCATATTGCAAGTATATTATCTTTTTTTGGTAGGGAATAACAATTTAGTAAATTGTACTTACTTAAAAAAAAACTAACTAAAAAAAATATTTACGTTTCAACTCATTTAGTTTGAACTAAAACTAAAACTAAATCGGTATAAATTTGCAGACTCCGGAGGAATTTTGTGAGAATTCATGTGTAAAATTTATTGTTTGAACTTATTATTTTATTGGAAGCAAAAAAATAAATTAAAAATAGAGGTGGCAGATTTTGTCAGTTCCAGCGCTGCGTGATTGTTTTCCTTAAGGAATAAAATAAAAATAAAAATAAATTTACTTTATTTTGAACACAAATTTGCGGGACTTTACGAGAAAAAATTAAAAACGTCAGAAAAGACAAAAAAAATACTTCTCTTTCAGGAAAAAGTATACATTTTCCTTACTGAGTATTTTTATGAAATTTTATGACTTTTATGGCAGTAAGTTTATTTTATGAGGATTTTAGGACAAATTGCGACATTTTATGATTTTATGACAAGTAGTAGTCCTGGACTGTTTTAGTTTTTTTTATATAAGAATCTAAAATTTAAGCCCGAAATTCGTAAAAATTAATGCCTGCGCCGCTAGAGCTTTCTTCCATTTTTGTGAAATTTTAAATCATAAACCTTTTTTTAAGTATAAATAAATGTTTATAAATTTTTTCCTGAGACGCTAACACTTTCTTACGTTTTTTTTTATTTGAAATTGTAAAACTTTAGCCTTAACAAAATTCTTGCATTTTTGTGAAATTCTAAAGTGTAACACTATATTAAAATTAAGATGGACCATAAAATTTGTAAAAAAAATTGCCGGCAGCACTAGGGATTTTTACGTTTTTTTTTTTTAGAATTTTAACATAATTTGTAAAAGCTTTCGCCTGCGGTGCTAAATTACCCGGACAACATCCATGAACTCATGAAGCCTCATGAAAGCATCATGTTATGATATCCACGTTTTGTACTCATACGAACATCATGATGAGCACATCTCATGATTTTGTTATGAGTTTGTCATGAGGTGTATATATTTAAGGTTAAATCATTAAATGATGTCATAATGACTTCCATGTGAAATAGCAAATGTTGCCCGGGACCCGATTGAGAACGATTGCCGAATAGTACAGGCTTCTGTAATGTTTCAATTTCAGTGGCACCACATGTTATTTCCTACCACTAACTAAACTTTTTAAACGAATAGGAATACTAGTATTAAAAGGCAGCTGTCTTTATAAGGATATACTACTAGTAATAACTAGTAATTAACTTACTGGTCGATACACATTATCGGATTGGTATGGTGAGCCGTAGATATCTGGAGGCTTTAGCCTAGAGGAGCTAGTTCCTCCAGTCATCAGTCGATTTTTTCGTTATTTTTTTTGGTATCTCTTCGCGTTTTCAAGATAAGAGCATAAAGGTGTGTGATCTTTTTAAGCAGGGTAATTAAGAAAATTTCCTTTCTTTTTTTTTTTTATTTTAAATTTCGCGGTTAATTTAAAGTTTGCGCATGCGCATTCCGTATACCGCTGCTAGATCTTCATGACATGATCTCGTAATGACTTCACAATGAGGAGTCACCTGTATGCGTTCATGAACTCAGAGAAAATCATTAAATAATGTCATAATGACTTCCACGTGAAATAGCAAATGTGGTCCGGGTAGTTTTTGAAGGGCTGACGAGTCGTCAGTCGTCAGTTGTCGTCAGTGACGACAACTTTTTTAGTTGTGTCGTTTTTGGTAAAAGAGGCGCTACTCCATTTGCTCGAAAGTAAAAAAGGGTAACACTAAGTGCATAATTGTTAAATGAAGAAGGAAATATTAGGAGAAAGTTAACTAGTTATTTATAAGTACACAATCTTATTTTGCATTCATCGTACATACATTTTTTAATAACTATTAGGAATTCCAATTAAAATCTTCAGTCTTTGGTAAGAAGCATTAAAATCATGACCATAATAAGCCGTGAAGACATGTAATGGTTCGCATTTCATAGTATACCCTTCACATTAAATATTATATTGCGTTTTCTTTAGATTGAGGATCGGGAAAAATATATTCAAATTGGTCCACTGTCATGCTTTTGTTGTGAGATAAGCGCAACGTCGAACTTCTTGCTTTATCTTAGGAGCGCTTATGTGGGTTTTGATAAAATGCGTAGGCGCACGCGCATGCGCTGACCGTTTTTAAATATATTATTTTAAATAAAATACATTTTTTTACAAAAAAAAAAAAACAGAACAGGCGCCAAACCAACGTTAACGTAAACCAAGGCCCCTCATTTTAAAAAAAATCAATCAATGAAAAACCAAAACAACCTTGTCTTTATCTTAAGGCCTATCCAGAAGCTTGCATAAGAACATAATACATAAGAATGCGATATCGTGATTGGCTTACAAAATACATGGCTGCATATCAAGCCAATCACGGTATCGCATTCTTATGTATTACGTTCTTATGCGAGCCTGTGGATATGCCCTTATCCATGCACATTATGCGCCGCATAAAAAGCACTGATGTAAACTACCCATGGATTTTGTATAATAAGTATTTTGATCAAAATACTTATTAAATACTACTACTACTATTGATATACTACTTTCCACAATATGGCTTTTTTGAATCAATCAAGCGCGCATTATTTTTATACTTTTGCCCAAGAAAACTTTTTTGTTTCTGAATTATTTTTTTTTTTTCAATTAATGATTTCTAATAATTTTTACTTTTTTTTCTTTATATGTATTTTATAATTAAAAAAAAAATGGAATCAATATCAGATGAAAGGTAGTTTAATTCTCTATTCAATGGTGTCTTGTTTGAAAATCGGTGTAGCCATTCGCAAGATTTTTACCCATTACATATTTCTTAACTTTAAAATTTATTATTTTTAGAAAAATTCCTTGTACAGTTTAATTTTTTTTTGATAATGTCATCCCCATCCCAACCAAATAATGGGGTGCTTCGAAAACTTTAAGGATACATATCTTGGACCAATATTCAAAAACAAGACACTGTTAAATAGAGAATAAAAATACCTTTTAAACAAGGTATCACTCAATATATAGTGCTGTTTAAGATTTTAAAGTTGGTGGCTCCCCACGGTGAAGGGGTGAGTGGGAGGAAGATATCATCGAAAGATGTCCCCCTTGAAACAAAAATCGACCTGTCCGAGGATTTTTTTCTAAAAACATTTTATTTAAACATTATTGAGGGTTGAACTTTATATGGGAGATCGAATATATATTTTTTAAAAAGCCTTAAAAAATCGCAACATTTCGCAACAATTTTTTTATGAGTTTTCTAAAGAATAAGTCTCTAGCTTTCTAATAAATCTATACTCGATACTGGAGAATTTTGGGGGTGCAACTTCTAGACTCAAATTTCGAAAAAATTATACTAAAAAATAGCACTTTCTGAAAACGTGTTTTAAAAAAATAATGTAAGAGATATTGCCATAAAAAGCCACGTAAAGGCTTCATCAGAATACATGATATTTATTTATAACTGTATACAAAAAAAAAAAGGAAAAATAGCTACTTGTAGGCGAAGTAGGCCGAAAAACAAAACTTGCACTTAAAATGACCACTAAGTTTCGACCGATCGTAGTGGCGCTAAGAATGTACGGGAAGTGGGGGGTTTACTTATCTCATTTAACAATCTCTCGACTTTATATAGGACCTTCCCTTTTCTGCTTACGCTAATTTTTTTAAATACCCGTCTGTGCGATCCACCGATCGAGCGACATTTTTTTTGCACGATTACAAGGCTTTTCCAAAATTTTGAAATTTTTTAAAATGGGATAGCAATACTCTTCTAACTCGAAAGCTGTGAAGAGTATAATTAGTCATTATAATAATAACAAATAATTTTCTTGGTATATAAAAATTTCTACCGCGCTACCAGTCTATCTAAAAACTATATTTACGCGTTTTAATTTACATTATTATCATAATTTATTTAAATTAACATTTTTTTTTAATAATTATAATGCAACATATGTAGTTATTACAAAAGAATGATGGGTAATAGAGAATGTCATGGTTTATTTATCAGATCTATTGAGATGTTTTCATTTATTATAATTATACTTTAATTTGTTTATCCAAAATTAATAAACATTAAATCGTGGCTTTTTATAGACGGGTGACAATATTTTGAAATCACTTTTGTGTCATATATACATAATTGGACAATAGTTATTTGCGCTCCTAGTAGAGGTAGGTGAATTTTTCTGTGTGAGTTCGTATTTTGTGGACCGAAGCGGAGCTGAGGTCCATAAACACAACCGAAGACAGAAAAAAACTTACCTACGAGTAGCGCATTACATTTTTCTCACTACCAAGGAGTTAAAATCTTATTTTATTAATAATATTTTTGGCATTTATATGTGTGACAATTCAAGAAATCCTTTTTTTATGGAATCACTCTATAAAAGTATTAATAGTTGTCTTCTGTCTAGATGTCTCCCTGTGGTGTGTTAAATTCTAATTCGTTGGCGAAATTGGGCTATTTTTTTAGTTTTAGGGTATGTTGGAACCTAGTCAGGTCTCTGGAACCTACAATCACTCATCAGTAAAACCGAAAGATGGTATAGTGATTGGAGATTAAAACCTAACCCAAAGAAGTCTCAGTTCCCCCCACAGACGGTGTATGAACTAATGACGAACTTAAATTAGTGAAAATTGGATTCAGACTTTCTTTTTTTTTTCTCTCTTATTTTTATAATATAACTTTTAACATACATACTTTTGTAATATCATATATTTTTGTAACAGACGGGCAGTAGGACCTCGGTCGTAAGCCCTACACCCCAGGAGGGCAATAAACTCGGTAATAAAGCATTTTTTCTATCTATCTATCTATCTATCTATCTATCTCTGGGACCAAAATAATGTTGACCTATGTCAGGGGAAAAGGGGTAATAAGAAACAGGAGTAATAAGTAGCGGTGAAGAAAAAACCATTAATTTTTTTTGTGAAAATATGAAAAAAACGTACAGGGACCCCACATTCATAAGCTATTATTCCTAAAAATTTCTAAAAAGTTTCTACTTAAGCATTTTTATATTTATTTTAAGTAAAAAACTACAGTCATGAACTTTAATGTTGAAAGTGGGAACATTTTATCTTTGACTATGAACCAAAATATTGTTAAAATTTTAGCAGGCTTTAAATTGTGAGCGCGGCGGCGAAAAGGTATATTAGCAAAAAAAATCTATTTATTTTTTTTACATTAATGAACATGGAAATGTACATCGAAAACCGCAAAAATAAAAAAAATCGTTTTTTTGTTGCTAATATAACTTTTTTATTTAAAAGTCGATTTAAATGATTTAAAAACCAAATGAAAGCTTATTTAAAATGGAACAACCAAACAAATTCTGTATTTGTTCTTTGTTGAACAAATACAATATTTACTTGGCCGGGCGAAAAGTTTAACTATATTATTTTTATTAAAGAAATTACTGGCGCCATCTAAATTTTAGTAATTATCTTATTCTACAGATTTACATTAGCTATGTTCGTTCGTGCCGCTCAGTGCTACACTTTCCGGCCAACCAAATAAATACTGTATTTGTTGTATGAAAAATAAATACAGTATTTATTTGGTTGGCTGGAAAGTGTAGCACAAATGAGATTGAGATAGGGTAGACGTCTTTTGTTTCATAATTCTAGTTATAGAGAGCTCCATTCTCATCTGCTGCTTGTATCAAGCGGCTGAAGTTAAATTGATATAATTCGATATACCTAATTATATAGTAGATTTATAACAATTGTTATTCTTTTATAGTTTATTTATAAACAGTGGTATTTGTTTTACTCAACTTTTATTTTTTTTTTCGCCACCATAAATACGTTACTGTTTGCAAATAAATTTTTGAGAAAATCGCCATCGCATTGAAAAAGAAGTAACTATATAATAATTGTTTATTTATTCATTAAAACGTCAAATCTTGATTTTTAAATCAAACGTTTGCAGAAACACTGTAGTGTAAATTGACTGCATGCAGCCAAATTTACTGGCAGTGTTGCGACAACAGTTTAAAGTCTGGAGTAGGGATTGCAGCCGCCACACTGTTTCTCAAATGTAAACCCGGCTTGACATCCTCTGTTTCTTAAAACCCCGAGTGTTTCTTATTACCCCTTTCTCCCCTACTAAGTACTATAAATTTTTCTGTGTGAATTAATTTCGTTAATGAGTATTATTCTACTTTCTGAAAGACAAAGTTTCCATTTTATTATGTTTATTACAATATTATATTCCTGGGTTGGACTTTTTATGTTACTTTAATTAGGTGTGATAAAATTAGCAACATTTCGTGCAATTGTGTGGTTCCTCACACGTCATAGTATCGCAAAACACGATTCGAAACGTGTTTGATGGTTTTTACCATTTGTGTTATAACCTCAAATATGTGATTCTACGATGAGCTAGTGACATCTCAGTATTGACAGTGAATCTAATAATTATTGTTTTTCTTTAATTCAATACCGACAACGTTGCCACAACAGACCTGTAGTAGGATATCATACTACAGGTATTACACAGCTCTTAAAAAAAACATGGATGTGAAATCGAGAGGTTTATAAACCACTACAAAATATCTGCTTTTTCGATTTTATTTTATTTAACCCCCAATATATATATTTGTGGGGAATTATTTTTAAATCAATAGCAATCTTCCTCTCGTAGAACCTAATGTTTCCCAAAAGTTTCGAGTCCATCGGATAATTCGTTCTTGAGTTTTTGTGCTTACAAAAAACGTGATATCGGACGGACGGACAGACGGACAAAGTTTACATCCCAGATTTTTTTGTCTAAGACATTGTTTGGCGTTTTTGGGAAAGTCCAAAATACCTGTTAATAGTATGATAATGCTCGGAGGTAAAGTACGTTCCCTGTCTCATTTATTGTTACCGTAATTGCTTCGCTTGTGCGTCAAACCAATATTCGACATGGTAAAGTTTTACTTTCCTTCCTAGTATAACAATGTAGGTTTTTGAAAGAATAAAAAAAGTAATAATCACGTAACTCATAACTAGAGTACGGATTTTACCGAGTCGTGACGTCAAAATCCATAACCGGATACAAAAAATTAATAATAATTTTATAAAAATGTTTTATAGGCTATCAAACTACTACATTTACAAAGAAAAGTATATAAATATTATGAAAATCCCCTAGCGTTGAAAATTAAAAACAAAACATAACAGATCCGAAAATTATGATTTAGCTGGACTTTTAAATAATCAAAATTTTATTTAATAGTATTGTAATATGGTGGCTGGGTATAACTATTATCAAGTTAAACAAATCTGCCTGGCCAATCCTTTTCTATTTGCAATAACCACTCACGTGACTCGTCACGTGACGTTTATAACTTGTTAAAAATGTTTTTAAAAACTTCTTCGAAATTATGATTGTTACTCAAATCTTTTTTTTTTTCATATTATAAATAAAATATAAATAAAATACAAAATTACACAACTAAAACATATAGTGTTTGTAGAAAAAGCGAACTACCGAAGAAATGTTTTTGTGTTTTATTCAATTTGTGGAGAGGTGACTGGAAGGTGAAATCTATTTGAACTCGTTATAAACATGTACTTTGCAGAGATCTAAAAGCTCTAAACTTGTTTCCGTATGCGTGCGAGGAAATAAGTGAGATGTAAAATCAAGCGTATACCATGTACGTTATTTTATTGGTTAGAATCACGCGCATGCGGAAACAAGGTTTTTATTGCAAGTAACGGCATATCCACAGGCTCGCATAACAACGTAGTACATAACAATGCGATCGCATCGATGCCGTGATTGGCTTGATCTGCCGCCATGTATCTTGTAAATCAATCACGGCATCGCATTCTTATGTTTTATGTTCTTATGAAAGCTTCTGGATAGGCCTTAAATTGAGTCATTTTGTTTGACTTAGCAATGCGAATTAATTTCTTTTTTTGCTCTAACTTTTTCTTTTTTAATATACATACCTATTGGGCCTAATCTAATATTCATTTGTCACCGTTCATTTAATTAGCTAAATCCCTTAATAAAATGTTCGTAAAACCATTACTTACTACGGTTAAATCGTAGATTGAATATTATCTAGAACTAGAGTTCGACAGCAATATTTTACACTGCACATTTTGTAAAAAGACTTAACTTGGGAAAGAAAAACTAAAATTTTAAGACATGTGAATACAAAAACCCATAAAGGAGATGAGTAACAAGGACAATTTAATATTTAAAGTAAGTAAAAAAATACAAAATTAATTTTAATCACAAGTTATAAACGTCACGTGACCTTTTATTGCGGTTAAAAAACGATTGGCCAGGCAGATTTTTTTTTAACTTGGTAAAAGTAATACCCAGCCACCATGCCACAATACTATAAAATTAAATTTGGATTACTAAAGACCCCAACTGTAAATCGTAATTTTCAGAATTGTTATTTTTTTTTAATTTTCTTTTACTTAAATAAAACGTTAGGGGATTTTCATAATATTTATATAATTTTCTTTGGTAATGTAGCAGTTTGGCAACATATTAAACATTTTTATAACATTAATATGAATTTGTTAACTTATTGTACCCGGCTATGGATTTTGACGTCACGACTCCCTAAAATCCGATGTATACTCATAACTTAGTTATCTGGAAAAAGACCTCTGGAAGCAGAGCCGGCCTTAGCATTTCGGCCCCTCAAAGCAAGCGTTTGCATTGGAATCCCTGCTCAGAGATAATGCGAGAAATTTCCAACTTTTTACCCTGCAAAATTTTGATGATTAAAAAAAGGGTTATCACCTCTGAAAGCTTTTCCTGTTAAAAAAAAAAATAAGTAGAGACCAGTAGAAAACGAATCAGAACCTACTGTATCCTACTGGTCTCTTGGTTTTTTTAAAAGGGTTACGCCTAAAATAAAGAAAAAAAAGTCATCACCTCTGAAAAATGCGCTTTACCCCTGGCGGTATTTTTTTAAAGCGCCCCTCGCCGGCGCGCCCTGAATCAGGGGGTTCACTCGGCGTGCAAACGCCGGCTCTGTCTGAAAGGACAAACAGATAAGTAAAATCGCTCCTTGATTTATCTTTCAAACTGTCAAATATTATTTATTTAAAATAGCTAAAAAACTTTTCACAAAATTTGTTTTCTTAAAATTGGTTATATTTTCAAATTTGGAATTTTGTTTCAAATTTGGAATTTTGTTTCATTTGACTGTTTTATAACCTCAGTTGTATGATGACTGCCGAAATTTTTTAAAAAGCATTAATAGGTCTTATCAAGGTGGGCATTGAAATCATACATTTTACAACACTGTTTAATTTAGTTTGACAGGTAAGAATTAATTTTTAAAGTAAGGTTATTTATTTGTCAAATTCAAAACATAGCAAAGCAAAAACACAGTATCCGCTTTGATTTTTTTTTCTAAAAATTAAAATTAGTAGAATAAAATTTATCGGAAAAGTAAAACAACCTAATTTACAAAACTTTTCTAATTATAAAGCATTATAAGAATAATTTAAATAGTACAATACAAAAAAAAACTAACAAAATATCCAGTACTTACTGTATTTTACCCTAGTAGGTTTTTGTCAAAAGCTTAACCCAACTTTTAAAATCTCTTGTCAAAATGATATGATGTAAAATTTACGATTTCAATGCCTCCTTGATAAAACCTATTAATTCTTTGTAAAAAATTTCGGCAGATGAATCTACAGCCAGTAACTGGTCAAACCGAGTCAAACTAACCGAAAAATATTACTTTAGACATATTTTTGGAAAAAACAATTGTTTTTTATTTAAATGTCTAACCCTTCATGCTGTAAATGACGCTTACTATGCCTTACTATGTGTAGAAGCTGATACTATTGTTATCCACCTGTGTAAAAAATTCACTGGAGAATTGTATAAGCTGATTAAATTTAAAATGAAATTGAGTAAAACTGACACACTTTTTGCAAATTTAAGCAGATTATATAATCAATGTAACCTTATGAAACTCATACATATTAACAGACCTGAATTCTTCTTGTCTGGTTATACTATTCACAGCCCTCGAACTGAAAGAGTATTTAATACTTAATATTTAATAATTATACGATGGTTTTTAAATTTCAAAAATTCTTAAATTTTTTGTACCTCTACAAATGTTTTTTATCCAATTCTAAACAACTTTTAAAGTATTTGCCCGTCCTTCACATTTCTTGTGTACACGATAACTCAAGAACGAAATATATTTCAAAATAGGTATTCGATCAATATGAAATTTTCAGAAAAAAATCAAGTGCTGCGAGAGGAAGAACCCTTTACGTCAAGACCACCTGTTAAAATGAAAGTTCAAGGTAATATATTTTTTTTAACTTTTAAACCCAGAAACATGGAATTTGATAAGGGTGCCAATTTGAAAAAGACCAATCGTCGTACCAAATTCTTGTTCTGCGAAGCAGAATCTGCGTGAACACATTTTGCTAAATTTTAAACGCCTTGACAAAGAAACATGAAATTGGCAGTTCAAGGTATTACTTTGTTTACTTTTAAACGCTCGAAATAAAAACATAAAATTTGGTATTAAAATTACAGGTTAAGGTCATATTTTGACAACTTTTAAACGATTTGACGTAGAAACATGAAATTTTATATGGGCAAGATGACTGAAGGAACTAGTTTCCTGGTGTTACTCAGTCATTCTTTGAGGTTACTAGCCAGAGGACGCCACGCTATAAGCGGCTGTTAAATTGCTGGAAAGACCATATTTGGACGTTATGTTTACATGTTTAATTGTCAAAGGTTAACGATAGTTTGAACTGACCAAAATTATCATATATATTTATATACATATGGTCATTTTAGCAATTTTAAGTTCAATTTTACGGCCGCTTATAGCGTGGCGACCTCTGGTTAGAAGCCTCAAAGACTGAGTGCGGGTACCAGGGCTTCAAAACCGGGGAGTGGAACGACTGATAGAACGAGCCTTAGGTTGTGATGGTACTCTATTGGTTTCAACACTATCCACCATATTCTAAGAGTTTTTCTACTCTACTACAGTCGTTCTACTCCCCGAAATTCAAGAATACATCTCCATCTTGATGTATAGCCAAGACTAATCGAGCCAACTGTCAAAATAACAGTTCAATGCCATACTTTGCCAACCATTAAACGGCTTGACCGAGAAATATGAAATAGAGAACCCGCAACATACTATTCACTGTGAAGAGTATACTATGGAATGCGAAGAATTAGGTACTTATTTTCAAAGCTTGTTTTTTATGTATTCTTGTAAATTAAAAACAACAACATATCTTTAAAGTTCACTGCTTTAATTAATTATTCACACTATTTATAAATATAGAAAGCATATTAAAAGTGAATTCCAGAAAAAATATTCCGACTTATTGCATTTATTCCGAGGGGTAAAAACCGCTGTCAAAATTTTGTACACCTTTAGGAGAAAATCTTCAAAGATTTACTCCATATTAACTCCAAAGATTACCTAAAGTTTCAAAAAAAAGGAGGAAATCTTTAAAGATCTCCTTCAGATTAGGTTCACTCGATCACTTGTTACTTTGTCTACTGTTTTGGTGGTTAGCCGTTTGAGTTTCTGGTAGTTTTCGCCTGAAACCCCAAACCAACCAACCACACTAACACACAAACTAGACAAAACCCGATCGAGTGTTCCTACTTCAGATTACCTCGTAACCTTCAAAGATTTCCTTCAGATTACCTCCAATTTGTACACCTGAATTCCTCTGCGGGTTACCCCTGGATTTATTTATTCATCACTTTTCTCAACTTTTCAGACCTCCTTGGGTCGAAATTCACAACACAACAAATACGTTTGTGTAGGTATATTGTTTTTAACATAAAAGGAAAGGCTCTAGGGCTGTAGACACATTTTTTAGAAAATTCTGACACGTGTCTTTTTCCGGAAATACCTGTCTTTTTCTGGACCTTCTTGTATTTTTATATGAGGTGAGTTTCAGTCCATGGACATATGGGGATTTTTTTTAGTCCGATCAAAGCAATTTTTTTGTTGCTTATATTTCTTAACAAGGGCTACAACCCCTGTATATTTTTGCATTTTTGAATTCAGAAAAAAAAATTACATCTAAAAAAAATTATTTAATTAATTTGTTATTTATTATAAAAAGCCTAATCTGGCAAAAGTGGAAGTGAAAGAAAAACAGGTACGCCATTTTGTAGCGCACCAAAAAGTTAAGACCGTACAAGGGTTGAAAAAATGTAGTTATGAAGGAAAACCCGTTTTAAAAAATCTAAAGTACAAACAAAGTATACAAAATTTTGGTTTTTACATAAAATTTGTATTTACCCACATTTAGCAAATAAATTGGATTTTATTTATACAAAAATAAGACTTGTATATTAATAAAAAAAACGTACCAAAAAAATTAAAAGTTTTTAAATGATTTTTTTTATGTAAATTTGTTTTCTGGATCCAAATTTTGGATTTTTTAGACTCTAAAAACGCAAAAATATACAGGGGGTTTTAGAAAAAACAATTTAACTTAGTTTCCGGCGAAACTGGAAGTGCAAAAAAAATAATGTACGCCAAATTGTAGCCCTTGTTAAGAAATATAAACTACAAAAAAAATGCTTTGATCGGACTGAAAACAATCCCATTTTAGGGGGGTTTCCCACATATTTATACACTCTATTATATTGGCAATTAGAAAGAGATTAACTGGGAACACACAGCGTAGATTCTCGCCGCCATTTTGGCGTACTAATATGAAACAATAAACAAGTCAAAAAACATGTCACTATCAATAATAAACTAACACAAGTAAAAAAACAATCCAAAAAAGTACGCAGAACAAACAATTAAAACCTTAAAAACAGCAAACCAATGAAGAAAACTAAACTATAACCTCAATATTTGATGTATGAAAAATGTTCAATATTTAATGTATGAAAAATGATCAGTACAATGTTGCCGGACCTTATTTTATACCGTGCTTATTAAATAATTTTATATTAATAATTAGCTTATTGTAACTTGTTTTGACTAATTTTTGCTTATTTTAAATGCCAATTAAAATTTAAATTGTTAAATGGTTAAATTAATTAAATTTTATTATTTTTAAAGGAAAATTGTAACCTGACAACGTGGATTACACCATTTTGACGTACATCTTCTATCTTTTGTTACCTTCCCAGTTATTTCACCTGCAAAACTATTGAAAGGCTATATAGTGTATAAATATGTGGGGTTTCCATGGACTGAAACTCACCCGGTATGAGGGTACTTTTAGAAAGTTGTATTTTGGCCACGTTTAATACACCACGGATTGCAATCTTGAAAATAATCTTTTTTTTGTCCCACATTCACCGGATGTGGAGGAAGGCTTTTTTTATTAGATTCAGATTTAATTTATTAGGTTTTATTGTCAAATTTTATGAAATTATTGTGAAAATTTAAAAATTATTAACTCTCACCCCTAAGTGTGGAGTAAGAATAATTATTATTAGATTCAGAGTCAGCGACCCCTGAACTCCCAAAAACCTGTAAGTACCAATTTAGATAAAAATATTGTAAAACATTTAAAATTAATTATTAGAAAGTATCCTTTATTGTTTTTTTCTGTCCTTTTACTAAGTGGAAAAAACATGATTTTTTCCATGTCTTTTTGTAAAGGTTTTGGTTTGTCCACCCAGCCCTTAGGAGCTTTCTTCGTCAGATCACATATAAGAAATACACTATAAGAGAAAGTCAAATGATATAGAAAACTATTGTACCGCCATTAGCCGTTGTTTTTTAAAATTCACTAAATTCACGGTCAACGACAGCCGATAATACAGATAACCTACGGAAGTCGGTAATAAAGATTACTATTGCTTTCCCAAATCAATTTTGTAAAAAATGGGAAAAGCTCTGTATTTTTATTTAAAACTTTAAGTTTATTCACCAAAACATAAAACAAATTTTTAAAGTCTAACAAGTGGGTTATCTAACCCGCACATTAATTAAAAATAACAATATATGAATCGAAATTTTAATTAAATGTAAAATTTGTTAAACTTTAAAAATATGAAATTTTATCTTTTGCTAAATAAACCTATATAATTAAAAAAAAAACACTTGGCTTTGATTTTTATATATTTTATTTTAAACGTAAATAGGAAATTAAAACAATTATGTCGTACTTTTAACAGTTAACTTTTTATTATAAATAAATATATATGAGGAGTAAACATTTGCCTTCATATATAATTGAGTGTCAAACAGAATATACTGCCTAAAGGCAGAGCACATTTGCAAAGTTTTTATAATTAGTATTCCTACATTTAACAGATAAACAATATGAATCAGTTAAACCGATAAGCTTCTCTGGCCAGGGGCTATCCCAGCCCTAAACAGCTGTTTAAGGCTAGCTCAGTCAAACTGATAAGCTCTTTTCGATAGGGGCCATCCCTGCCCTAAACATATCAGTAAAAATGGTAAGAAGCTTTTTAGGGCATTTGTCCCAGCCCTAAACAGCTCAGTCAAATCGATAAGTTTTTTTTGTGTAGGGGCTGTCCCTGCCCTAAATAGCTCAGTCAAAATAATAAGAAGCTTTTCAAGACAGGGTCAGTCCCTGCCTTTAGTCATTTTATTTAACTTGGCACTATTAATGTTTTTGACCCACACATTAAATAAGTTTGCATCACTAGGAAAACGGTGACGTTTACTTAACTGATCCTTGCAAAACGGTACAATACACATTTTGTATTACATCACAATAAAAGTTCGGTATAAAAGCACAATAAATTGCAAATCACGAGTAAAATTTCACGAGTAAAATTTCAATTGTTTTGACAGATATACTACCCCTCACCCCACTTCCACTAAACAATCAAGTTCATATACAGCTGGCGCCATCGCTCAGTCGTACCTAGAAGCCAAAACACAGGTTCGGGTCCTGGATACTTTTCACGGTCACGTATCTGACTTTCTCTTATAGTGTATTTCTTATATGTCAGATCAACACATCGCCGGACCTTCAAAAAGTCCAAGCATTTTAAAATTACAATAAAAATATGAAAAATGGCGGTTTTTTAACCCATTTTGGCCCATTTATTCTGCTACGCTATAGCGCTACATACTACAATCTACTAAGGGAGCTTTCTTCCCAGGCAACCAAATCACGTTACAGAAACGTGAAAAAAACGTCACCCGATGCCTGGAATCACGTTTCCAAATGACGTTTTATTGACGTTAAAATCACGTGAATAAGTCCCACCACAATGACGTGATCTTTCGACGTGCATGAAACGTGATCTTTTCGACGTGGATGAAACGTGATCTTTTCGACGTGAATGAAACGTGTTCTTTTCGACGTGGATGAAACGTGATCTTTTCGACGTGGATGAAACGTGATAAACGTGCAAATAAACATTTTTAATTATGTACCCACTAATAAAATAACCCCATACCGAAACCGTCTAATGTTATTTTTAAATAAAATTTCTAGTTACTTACTTGTTTTTATCTATAAAAGATTTTATCCTTTTATTTTAAAAATAAAGTTTGGCTGGAGAAGAATAGGTTCAGCAAATAGGCTTGTCGGAATAACGCGCCATAATTGAAAATTTCAAGTATAACTACAAAACTTATTTCATATGAATATATCTTATCGATAAAGTCAAAATTACATGAGTTTTTTTTATTTATTGACTTTTAATTGTAATAAATGCTTAAAGATAATTAAAAAATATATATATAATGTGAGAAATGGATACGTAACAAAATTCTAGTTGCGACAGTAAAAAGTAAATAGGAAAAAAAGCATTATTTTTCTATTATATGAATATATGTTCTTACATATGTCAATAAATAAATAATTAGAAATACCTACATACTTTGTTTATTTCTTATAGTGTTACATAGGCATGGAGAGCCCCAAATAAGCTCTTGGCTTGTGCTAGGGGCTCTCCATTAATTTTGAAAAAAAAAACTGCAGTTCCAATTTTGATTGATTTTTACATAAAATTTATAAATTACTTTCTTCGCGCTCCACTCCATTTCCATAGTTTCTCCTCTCCTTCATATCTCTTTACAGCCATAATTCTAATAACAATTGTGCTTCTTACATCACAATTTCATTAAAAAAAATATATAACAATTGACATGACATGACGTCTTTTTGTCAAATACTCAAATACAGGTACTTCTAATTATTTATTTGTTGACGTCACTTGTCTGACTATTTTTTGACGTGATAAAAACGTTACTGAAGCGACGTTTTTTTTTGGGCACCGTATGACGTTTCATTTAGGTCATATTTTGGGCAGCTTGCGACTTGACCCCCTTTTCGACGTCTTTCTCACGTGATAAAGACGTGATCCGTCATCTTGTGGTTGCCTGGGTTCGTCAGATCAACACGGCGCCGGACCTTCAACTCTCCGATTTTGCTCAAATTTGGCACATCCTCATCAAATAGGGTCTAGATTACTAGACCGAAAGGATTTTGCTAGAAAACGACTAGTTTTGGAGATATTAGGGTGGCTCATTTTTGACGTTTTTTTTTTAAATTTCAAAAACATGATTTTCATAAATCTAAATATCAGGACTTGTGTAAAAGATAAAAAGATATTTTTGCCAGATATCAAAAGAACAATTTCAGTCTTAATTTTTTTCTTAATTTTTGGTGTTGACTATTGGACTTCTATCGGACATTTTTTGCTTTAACTTCTACAAATGTTAAATACTTTTTCTAATATTTTATAGGCATACTCCACTATATATGAGTTCACTGATAAAAAATAAAAAAAATCGAAGGGGGGTGTATTTTGGGGATAGCATTTTTATATTTAACAAGTTGCATCGAGAGTTGCATCTAGTAAGCCGCCATATTGAAATAAAATTGGCGGTAAATTTTTTTCTTGGTTAAGAGTGAAATTTAATGTTCTTTTCATATCTGGCAAAAATATCTTTTTATCTTTTACACAAGTCCTGATATTTAGATTTATGTAAATCATGTTTTTGCAATTAAAAAAAACGTCAAAAATGAGCTACCCTAATATCTCCAAAACTATTTGTTTTCTAGCAAAATCCTTTCGGTCTAGTAATCTGGAGACCATTTGATGCGGATGTGCCAAATTTGAGCAAAATCGGAGAGTTGAAGGTCCGACGCCTTGTTGATCTGAAGAATAAAGCTCCCTTAGTAGATTGTGGTATGTAGCGTAGCAGAATAAACTGGCCAAAATGGGTTAAAAATCCATTTTTCATATTCTTATAGTAACTTTAAAATGCTTGAACCTACCCTGCTGAAAATGACGGGTCTGGGCGGGTATAAACGGTGCATAAACCGGACTTGAGCGGATAAAATTCACCCGCTCAAGTCCGGTCTATGCAACATTTATACCCGCGCAGACCCGTCATTTTCAATAGGGTAAAGACACAGAAATTACTTTAATTAATACAAAGCAGCTTGTCCAGTTTGATAACTATAATTCAAGCAGTATTTTTTAATCTAAATATCTCGACTCACACAGCATAAAATTTAAAGTGTAAGACAACACCGTTTCAAAGAACATTATTCGTACTTTATCACTACAGTTACAAAATTTACTTTAGGTTTTCATTTTAAGAATTTCTCAAAGCAAAAATGGTAAGAACTTATTTTAGGAGACGTTAAATAGTTTCAAAAATACCTATCTGATAAAAAATCTTGACAAAATCGTGACAAAAAAAGCAAAAAGATTTAAAAAAAAACTTATAAAAAAATGGTTAAAAATAGTTGGACTAAACAAAAATTTTAACCGAACCAAAAGTGTGTTTGCTTTACGGAAAAACAGACATATATTTCAAGAACGCTTTAACATGAAGGCTTGAAATTTGGACCACATATTTCCAAATTTCAAGTCTCTATATCAAAGCGTTCTTGAAATATTGTAACGAAAAGTTGTTTCGCAAAGGACTTGCACCTTTAATATGACTAGATGCATTTTCAGACAGACTGAGTCAGTGCATGAATATTTTACAAATTACCTAATGTTTAATTTTTTATTAAATAACACTATTAAGTCTAATTAAAGGAAAATGCTTAATAACTACGAGAAAGTGAATATTAATAATAAATAAATGGTAATTTAAAAAAATGGTAATAATCGAGGTAATAATAATTCAGCCATTTTAAAATCGGTTAAATAATTATTTCTGTAAATGATTTATATCGGATTTATAATAATATAATAGGAAATATTTAACAATGGCGACGATTAAATAAAATTTATTAACAGTTAAGGATAATAAATCAAGATTAGTTACGATTTAATAATAATTATAATTATAATATAATATAATAATTATTAATAATACTTGTCTACAAAAAAGGATTTTTTTTAAGAAGAGAACCCTTCTTAAGCAATCAACCTTTTTCCGTTTTTTACGATCAACTCGTTTTTTTTGAGATAGTAAAAAAAAATTAAGGTCTAATTAATTTTTTTGCCGTGAATTGGTTCTATATTCAGGGGCTGTAAATATATTACGTAACGCAAATTGTACCAAAATTCATCCACTTCATGCCCCGGTTCTCGCTTTATTAAAGGCTGTAAAAATTTTATATTTTGGCTACCCCTTAACACCCCCCCTATTCGATATATCGACTTCAATATCATAAATAAGAAAACTATCTTTTGGAATATATATGATATTTTCAGCTTTTAAAATGTGGGCAGGGGAGCAACTTTTTTAAATGAAAAGAGGAATCATGTGACACATCATTTTAAAGCTTATAAAATTCTCTGTTTGACCACATGTTATTTATTTTCTTTAAGATAATTGTTGGGGGTTTAAAAAGGGTTGAAAACGAGAATTTTTGTCAAAATTTCTTTAAAAAAATTAAACAATTTTTGAAAAATTATACAAATACGTAAATTATACTTTTAAACTAATTTTTAATGATATTAATAAAATTTCACAAAAAAAAATTAAAATGTATTTTTTAGTAAAAAAAATTGAAAAATGAAAACCTAAAAAAATAATAATAAATATGTCGTCGAATAGAGAATTTTATTTACTTTAAAATTATGTGTCATACGATCTCCCTTTCCATTAAAAAAAATCCCCCCTGTGCCCCCTGACCACATTTTAATAGCTACAAATATCGAATATATGGCAAAAGATAGTTTTAGTCGTCTTATTTAAGTGTTTTAAAGGCCATAGCAGGATAGGTATGCCCCCAACCCGATTGACCTGAAATTTTGCAGTTACATTGTCCTCGGTATGAAAACGTACCATACCAAATTTTAACCCAAAATTCTCAGTGGCGTAGGAGTAATTAATTCCAAAAGATAAAATTAATTAAAATTATTTTCTTAAAACGAAAAATATTACTGAAACTTTTTATTAAATTACACTAAAATTTTTTTCTTGCGCAAACGAAAATATAACTACTAAGTATTCCGTATATTTTTTTTTCAAAACAAAATCGACAACCCGTTTTTAAGATAATAATTTTAATTAATTTTACCTTTTGGAATTAATTACTCCTACGCCACTGCGAATTTTGGGTTAAAATTTGGTATGGTATGTTTTCATACCGAGGACATTGTAACTGCAAAATTTCAGGTCAATCGGGTTTGGGGCAGTTTTCGTTTACTTATCCTGCTATGGCCTTTGTAGTCGATAACTCAACTGGATCGAAAGTTAAGAGAAGGAGGGTGACTTTTAGACCGCTCTGTATACTTAATCATTAAACGTGCACAGTGAGATTATAATAAATTTTCTTGGGGCCACCGATAACACAGCCCCACAAAAAAAAAGTCCGGATCTCTAGACCAGACATGTGTATCCTTATGTATTTTGGCCCGCTGAATCCGAATCCGAGGTCAGAAAAAACCCTACACCCCAGGAATTGGCCCCAGAGGCCGAAAATGGCCGCTGAAAGGTGTGAAACGGGAATTCCGGCATGACGGATGCTCAGGGCAGGTTGAGATTGCATTCTCAAGGCAAAGTCGAATTAGTGGGTAACCGAGCTTAGATCCGACAGGCATCGCGGCCCCTGAGGCCGGAAAATGGGCCCCTGGGGGCCGAAAAATCGAGATTTTCACGTCGGGATCGCAGCACTTCGATTTTCTTGTAACTTCAAACTGCAGCAACGTAAAGAGGCTGGAACCTCTTCCAGGCCCATTGAAATTCACACCCAGGGTCCGAAAAACGGGCCCTCAGGGCGGGAAAATCAAGATTTCCACGTCGTCATCACGGCACTCAAATTTCTATGGACTCTAAAACTCACGGAAACACTGGCAATGTAGCAACATTTCGAGGCCCATTGTAATTTTTTCTCAGATTCCCGCGACCCAGGATGGAAACTATTCTTGAACTGTTCCGAGGGGAATGCACTTTGAAATGTGCCTCGAAATGTTTCACCATCGTCTGGGTTTTTTAAGATTGCACGGAAAATCGAGTGTTGCGATCCCAGGGGCGCATGTCAGTTTTCCGGACCCCGAGTTCCCGTTTTCTGGACCCTAGGCTTGACTTACAATGGGCCTCGACCTGTTCCACCATCGTAGGTGGTTCTCAAGTTTGAAACTCCATAAAAATTCGACTGCCGTGATTCCGACATCTCGATTTTCCAGGCCTTAAGGACCATTTTCTTTGCACCGGGCATGAATTCCAATGGGCCTGAAGTTGTTCCAACATCTTCAGTGTTTCCTGAGTTTGAAAGTCCATATAAACTTGAGTGCCGTGATTCTGACATGGGATTCTCGATTTCCGGCCCTTCAGGCCCATTTTCTGGGCCTCGGGCATACATTCCAATGAGCCACGAATTGTTCCAACATCGTCAGTGTTTCCTGAGTTTGAAAGTCCATAGAAACGTCAATGCCGTGATGACGACGTGGAAATCTTGATTTTCCTGCCCTGAGGGCCCATTTTCCGGACCCTGGGCGTGAATTTCAATGGGCCTGGAAGAGGTTCCAGCCTCTTTACGTAGCTGCAGTTTGAAGTTTCAAGAAAATCCAAGTACTGCGATCCCGACGTGAAAATCTCGATTTTTCGGGCCCCAAGGGCCCATTTTCCGGCCTCAGGGGCCGCGATGCCTGTCGGATCTAACCACCGTTAGCCACTAATTCGACTTTGCCTTGAGAATGCAATCTCAACCTGCCCTGAGCATCCGTCATGCCGGAATTCCCGTTTCACACCTTTCAGCGGCCATTTTCGGCCTCTGGGGCCAATTCCTGGGGTGTAGGGCTTTTTCTGACCTCGGATTCGGATTCAGCGGGCAAAAATACATAAGGATACACATGTCTGGTCTAGAGATCCAGACTTTTTTTTTTTTGTGGGGCTGTGTAATTTAACTAACTTAAATTGAATTGATGGCCGACCAATCAGAATGCCACCTTTTTAACTTAAACTCAGTTTATTTAGTTCAGTGGCGGATTTAGGGGAGGGGGGGGGGGCATGAAAACCGGCCATAAAACCACGCCAAAAATTATTTATTTTTAAGTGTTTTTTTTGTTCCAGAGAAAACTCTAACGTTAGTAGAAAAAAAAATTAAAAATGTAATTACTTTTTTATGTTTCTTGACGTTTTATATGCAAAAAAGATGTTCTTTTTTAACAATCTGCCTGCCTGCTTTTTAATAATAATGGGGCTTGGGATAAGGGGGTCAAACGGGGTAAAAATGTATAAAAATATTTTTTTTTTCATTTTTCCAAAAGAAAACCTCTATAAACTATAGAGGAAAGTATACTTTTGTTATCAGCAGTCTATTTTTACTTTTATATTTTAGAATTCTAAAATTAAAAGTATTTGTAGAAAAATCAAGGGGTGAAATACTAAAAAATTCTTGTACACGGACACGAGGGATTGTTATATGATTTTTTCAGAGATTTTCGCCATAAAAATCTTATATTTTTAACGTTTTTCTGGCGAAAATCTCAGCCTTTATCTAGCCCATTATGAAGGGTTTAAGAAAGGGCTGTATCAAGCTGTATAATGGCTGACAAAAATTCTGAGGCTTGCCACTGTTTCACCCTTGATTTAGCATTTATTAAAGATTTTTAAACAGCCCATTAAATAATGCTAATGGGGACGTAGCTCACCATGTAAAAGGAAAAGTACATTTTTGACGAAAAAATGTTCGAATAGCTCTGCGTACGACTAGTCGCACACGTATACGCGGATATAAAGCTGTTTGGCTCGAGTTAAGCAGGAAATGTTTGTTTAGCACAATTCTTTCTCAAACGACTCAAATATAAATAATTTTGCAATTCTTCAGTTCAGTGATCTTTATGCTAAATGCCAAATAACTTTGTGGAATATCAAGAGAACATTACTGACATTTAATTTTACCACCGCAGAGTGGCCTTTTCACCGCTATTAATAAGTTAACAGTATGAAATACTGCTGCTCACGAAACAATACTTTTCCCTAGTTCCTTTTTTTTTCAAGAAAAAGTTGTTACAGGGTTCCCACCAAAAATTGACATTCAAATTCCAGGCATTTACCAGGTTTTTCAGGTAAAAATTATTAATATTCCAGGTATGGTAAAATAGTTTTAGTATATAATACTTAGTATTATTTTTAAACAAAAAAAAAATCTGAAAAAATTTTTTTCGGGTAATTGATTTTCATACCTTGTATGCATTGACAATGCAGCATTGTGAATATTGTAAAAAAAAAGTTTTGTGAAAATGTTTTTTTTTTCATTTTTTTTTTCTTTTTTCAATAATAAACATTTTTTCATGACAAAAATATGCATAATTAACAAAAAAATTGGATATTTAACGAAAAAAATTAATCTTCAAAAAAAGAATAAAAAAAAAGAAAAATTGATAAGATAGAATTTTCTATACCAAATGGGGTAAAATAATTAAAAAATAAAAATAAATATATTTTTCGTTTCGAAAAACCTCTTTTTGAAAAAAAATCTTTTTGAAAAAAAAATCTAAAAAAAAGAATTTTTTTGATTATTTTCGTTTTTGATTTTAATGAACCTATGCCTATAGGGGAAAGTATTATTTTGTCGGTAGAAGTTTTTTTAGTATAGCTATTTAACTTTCCTACCAATTTTTGGCCATGAACTCCATAAAGAAAATATTAAGATTGCTTCACCCACGAATAGTGGGCCACAAATGCATTGCCTTATTTTGGCATGATATAATTATACTGCCTTCCAAAGACAAGATATAGTGTTGGTAAACTTTCTAATTTTTGTACACCTACTTCGAGTACTTTTACTTTCCCCAAAGAAAGTCTTACGTTAGTAAAAAATGTTTGAATTTTTCTATTGATTTCCGTCAAAAGAAAACCTGTCGGTCTGTCTGTCTGTCCGGGAAAGTCACCATGATAACTCGAGAATGCTTTGAGCTAAAGACTTCAAATTTGATCATAGGTTGCTTATCAAAAAGTCTATGCTGAGATTATTTTTGGTAAAAATTCCCCCACAGAGGGGGGAAATTGAGTAAAAACCTTTTTTTTCCAAATACAGTCAAACCTCTATAACTCGAACTTCCACAACTCGAAATTCTCCGTCGAAGTTTACTGATGTTCCCCGCACATTTTCCATTGTAACAATGTACTTTACCTTTTTTCTTTAACTCGAAATCTCTTTAACTCAAACTCATCTGCGCGCAGCTGCGGTCCCTTGAGTTTCGAGTTATAGACTGTAACATTTTTTACGATTTTTTATTTTTTTTTTGTTTCGTTTTTTGAAAAAGAAACTAAATTTTTTCGAATTTAATTTTTTTTGAGTTTTTTTTCAATTTTTTTTTTCTTTTTGTTTTTTTTTTAGTTTGGCAGTAGTTTTTACATTGTAATAAAGGGCATTTTTGGTACTTTAAACGGAATTGTAAACCTACTTCGAATTCATTCGCCCTCATGAGGGCGATCCTTGTTAAACAAAGATCCCAAAAATGAATAAAACCGAAAGAAAGTCCGTTTTATTTGTAGATACGATATCTTGTCTGAGTAAGGCAGTATATTATGCTGTCAAAATAAAATTGACTAAAATAGAGAGATTTATAATTTAAAAATTAATTTCATTTGTAGACAGTGCTTACCTCTAGGTATATGACTCAGTAATGGTCTTGAGAATCTCGTATTTATTTCGACCTTCCAAGGTAGACGGCATAATATTGTTTGCGTTTTTTATTGAAATATACCTATAAGTATATATGCTTATTAAAAAATAAAGATTCAATACTTAGGCAGTTTTGCTTTTTTTTTTCGAGAACTATAATAGACGATAATGGATTATTATTTCCATTTTTATTAACTTTCGATTCGAAACTGAACTATGAGCTATAAATAAAGATTAAGGCCCGGTTGTACAAACCTCGCTTAAATCTGATCCTACCCTGTCTGTCATGGAAACGATTGTTGCAACAAATGTTTCCATAGTAAAGGAGCCTCGCTCAAAGTTAAACCAGGTTTGTACAACTGGGCCTAAAGCAGGGGCAGATTTATTTCACTTTATTTTGACAGGTTTGTAGATTGGTGTTGTTTCAGGGACTTTACTTCATTAGTACAAAAAATCGAGAACTAAATAGATCCAAATTACCACCGAGAAGAAAACAAATAAAGATGAACAAAGCCTGAAGCACTCCCGTTTCCTTAAATATCCGTTGTGCATCAGGCCAATTCGGAGTTAGCAGGTTAACAAGAGTACGTGTGGGCTTCAGGTCTGGTTCAGTAGTCTATAAATATTATGGGGAAGTTTTAGATTTGCTTCGATACTCTATAAAAAGCGCAGGTCTACTTCGTGCCTGGTTCCTGGTGCCTTCTGTACAACCTCTTTACCGCAGATATTCCAAAAACACAGGGTACTGAAATAGCCCTGTTCGCCGATGACACCGGCATCCTAGCAAAAGCCAGAAACCCCCAACGCATCCATATCGCCCTCCAGCGCCAAATGGATGCCCTAATCAAATGGTTCTCCAAATGGAAAATCAAAGTAAACACCAATAAAACTAAAGGCATTCTAATCTCTAGGATTAGAAGAGGCCCACCCCAACCCATTCAGATAAATGGCCAACCCATTAACTGGGTGCCAAATACCTCGGCATTACAATCTCCAAAAAACCTGACGTGGGATCAGCACGTCAAAAACACCCTCTAAATAGCCAACTGCCGCCTCTCCAAACTCTACCCCTTAATAGGTATAAAGAGCCCCCTATCCATTAAAAACAAACTTCTTCTTTACAACCAAACCCTAAAGCCGGTACTTCTTTACGGAGCCCCAGCCTGGAACAAAATCACCCTTAATAAAGCACTCTCAGCAAAACTTCAGGCCTTCCAAAACAAGGCACTCAGAATATGCCTCGATGCCCCCTGGTTCATGAGGAACAACCAGATACACAGAGATCTCGAAATGCCCCTCCTAAAAACGGATATCATCCGCTACAGCACGTCTTTTATACAAGACAATTTAGATCACCCAAACCCCCTCATTTCAAACTTTCTAGATTACGATCACGAAGTACACAACACCCACAAAAAGATCAAAAACGTCCTCAACCAGTAATGGTACCCACTAACTCAGGACAGATGCATTCCCAGCATCAGTGAGCTAGTCTCACTCCTCCCGCACATCCCTCCTCTCCCTATCCCATCCCTCCTCATCCCCCTCCCACCCACTCCCCAGCGCCAAATTATGACAGATGCAACTCGCATCAGTGAGCAGAGACTCACTCCCCCCTAAATTATGACAGATGCAACTCGCATCAGTGAGCATAGACTCACTGCCCCAACTATTCATTCAGATTAATTATTTTTTAGATAAATGAGCCATAGGCTGCGCCTGTCTCTTAAAGACCCAAACAAACTACTGATGATGATGATGACGTGCCTGGTTCTGTACGGGGTCTGGTTCTGTACTTCTGCTTCGGTGATCCGTAAACGATTTTTATTTTGGGAAGCCGTAAGTTTTAAAGGAACCGTACGATTTTGATGAAATAATCTTATCGCAGTTTTTGTATTAAAAGTTGCTTTATTAGTAATGAATTATTACAATACAGTTTTGAAATAAATATTAAGTATTAGCTAATTCTTTTTGCGATTGCCTATTAATTATAAGGAAGCCCGCATCCTGGGATTAATTAATTAGACCACCCTGTATTAAATTATCTTCTCAAGTTTTTCAGAAATGTAAACATACACTTACAGCGGCGGACTGGCCCGGGACGCCGAGGAGTTAATCTCTAGAAAATTTCGTGTACAAAAGATTACGCAAGATTACGAAAATATTACGTAGAGCTTGTATAAGGATTACGCGGGAGATTAACCCCTCGTGGGCCGCTGGGATTATTATTAATGAAGCTGAAGTTTGCAACGTTTTTTTGCATCGAATTCAAATAGTATATTAAAGCACTTATTCCATAACACGTTTTTAGCGCACTAGTACTTTAGAAAACTCGCCTCAAGCGGCTTGTTTTCTAAACTTGTACTCGTGCGCTAAAAACGTATGTTATAAAACTAGTACTTTATGAAGCTGAAGTTTGCAACGTTTTTTTGCAACGAAAATTCAAATAGTATATTAAAGTACTAGTTTCATAACAAACGTTTTTAGCGCACGAGTACAAGTTTAGAAAACAAGCCGCTTGAGGCGAGTTTTCTAAAGTACAAGTGCGCTAAAAACGTGTTATGGAATAAGTGCTTTAATATACTAACGCTGCAAACTTTAGCTTCATCTTCAGATGAAGCTGAAGTTGCAACAAGCGGCTTGTTTTCTAAACTTGTACTCGTGCGCTAAAAACGTGTTATGGAATAAGTGCTTTAATAAACCATTTAATTTTGGATGCAAAGAAACGTTGCAAAATTTAGCTTCATCTCTATATAGACTTTTTTTTTCATCAAGTCGCGACGGGCGATGGGTAACGGCCGATGGGTAACGGGCTACGGGAGACGGGTAACGGGCGACGTGCGCATCCGCGACGGGACTTCCTTAATGAAGCTGAAGTTTGCAACGTTTTTTTGCAACGAAAATTCAAATAGTATATTAAAGCACTTATTCCATAACACGTTTTTAGCGCACTAGTACTTTAGAAAACTCGCCGCAAGCGGAATGTTTTCTAAACTTGTACTCGTGCGCTAAAAACGTATGTTAAGAAACTAGTACTTTAATATACTATTTGAATTTTCGTTGCAAAAAAACGTTGCAAACTTCAGCTTCATCTTCCTTATTGTTTGGACGGGCGACGGACGATGGGCGAAGGGTGACGGGCGACGAGACTTCCTTATTGTTTTGAAGTATTCCGCAACAGTGAACTTTATGCTTTTTAGTGTCTCGATTCCTACGCGGACGAAGTCACGGGTATATGCTAATATATTTATATACCAGGTGCCACAAAATAGTGATACCCTTTTTTTGTTCATCAAAATGAAATTTAGAGAACGTAAATAATTAAATAAAACGCATTTTTTGACATATTAAAACAAATTGTGTCACCTCCGGTTTTGTCGGAAATTACCTCAACTTTTAATTTTTAAATGGAACACCCTGTAAATTTTTACATACATATTTTGTTTAATTCAGAATTACATTCTGAGTACAACCATGTAGGTATCATTTGTCAATTGTTGACAGAACATGTCATTTTCTAATTACTGGTACCGTTAGTCTCGAAAGGGTTATGAAGCTGAAGTTTGCAACGTTTTTTTTTTTCATCGAAAATTCATATAGTATATACTTATTCCTTAACACGTTGTTAGGGCACTAGTACTTAAGAAAACTCGCCGCACGCGGCTTGTTTTCTAAACTTGTGCGCTAAATACGTAAGTTATGAAACTAGTACATTAATATACTATTTGAATTTTTGTTGCAAAAAAACGTTGCAAACTTCAGCTTCATAAAGGGTTAAACTAGTCATTATAAATTGCCTTTGAGCAAGTTTTATGCTATGCAAGCATCATCCAGCTGAATCTTTCGAATGTAAGATTTTAAGATTATATCTGCTGATTTCTTGCATTGGTATAGACATGAAAGAATGATCTTATGTTCCTCGGCCGCCTTACAATTGTTTGTTGGGTTAAAAATTTTCTGGGCTTCAGTTACTGAAGTTCACTAACTGACTGTTCCCAAAATTACCATTTGAAGAAGAGAATAGTACCTAAATATACATACAGGGCCTGTATTATAGGTATTTTAAATTAATAAATAATACTATAGTACTATACTAGAGGGTTTAGTCTAAAGCGATTATTCAATTGTTATAAATTAAACTGTCATTAATTTATTAATTGGTACATACACTGTAGGTTTAATTACGTTTTCAGAAACAATTTAAGCATCAATATTCTTTAGTTATTTATACAAATACATCAGTTGTTTTCCAATAATATAATTAAGAACTTACATTTAAATCAGAAACAGACCTTCCATGAAACTAACCACAAAATAGAAAAACAAAAACCACAAAAACAAAATAAAACCGGCCTACACGAACACTGAACATAAACAACTATAGTTATCGGTTTCCGTTAAAACATGACGATGCTCACAGCTCGAAACGTTTTATTGTTATTTTAAAGTTCTCTTTTGCTTCGCGAGTCACTGGGTGGGAAAATTAGCTTTGTGCCAGCCCCTAAGAAATAAATACGGCGTCTGCGCATGCGCTAAAGGCACGATCAACTTTGCATTGATCAAATCCATGACCACGTGGGTCAGAAATATTGCGATTTTTTACTTGAATTTGAAATTGACAATGTTTAATAATTATTAATTAGTAGAATTTTTATTAAATTTGGAGCCCCTACCAAAAGAAAAAAAAACGTCATAGGGCTCTGGACCCAGTCCGCACATATATGGATGCAACATGGTAAAGAAAGATTTTTTAGGTAACAAGTGCCATATTACATGAGACATAACATACATATGTATGCTACATAACATGCCCTATAACAGAAAGATTTTTTACGTTACATGTGCCATATTACATAAGATGTAACATACCTATGTATGATACATAACATGCAATATTGCATGTTATGTATCATATACATGGTACGAGAACATACACGATACATAAAATGTTATGAATTCAATACTAAATATGGCGTCTATATTATTTTAATTTTTATAGGTTAGAATCACTAATATTCTTAAAATTGTTGTTAATAATAAAAGTTTTACCCTTAAGTAGTAGAAACGCATGTATTTTTAGACAACTAAACTGATTTTAGATAATTTTAGACAAAAAATTAAAATATATATATTTTTTTAAAATGATTATTTGCTATTTTTTTTTTCTAAAAATTGGCTTTTTATGTGGCCCATGATTTTTAAGCCTGGTAGAAAGTTTGCTTTCACAGTAAAAATGCACATCGTATAAGAATTTTGCCTGATGGATGCTACATATAAAGATATTTATATACTTTAATTATTAGGTTTATCAAAAAGACGTAAAAATGTTCACCATGTCTAAATCTATGATGCACTCCATAACAAGCAAAATTCGGAATCGCCTACTTTTATTGTTATGTACCTAGTATGTATCTGATATGTAGCATGTTATGTAGCTGATACATAACTTGAGGCGGAATTGTTAAAGTCCAAGGACTATACATGGGCTATAAAAATTACATGTCTGCAACATCACATAGAACAGTGGTTATGTACCTGCTATGTTCCTGCCATGTATTTGTGTTGACTGGGGAGCTCCAGAAAAAAGCTCTCTCTCTGAGCGTTTCTACAAAAATTTGGCGCACCTACCAAATAAAAAAATCACCCTCCGAAAAAAAAAGCTTTGTCCCTGAGCGTTTCTAAAAAAATTGGCGCCCCTACAAAACAAACAAAAACGCCCTTCGAAAAAAAACTTTGTCCCTGAGCGTTTCTACTACCAAAACAAACAAAAAAACACCCACTGCTATTTTTATTTTTTATAAATAAATAAAGATTCTTTTTTATAAATAAAGATTTTTATAAATAAATAAAGATTCTTGGGGGGTATATTCTTAAGGATATTAGCAAATTTGCCAATTTTCTTTGGCCAATGTTTTTTTTTAGAATATTTCTTTCGCCAGTTTTATTTGCCCGATTTATGTTTTGGCTAAAAAATATTTTGACCATCTATTTTGGATCATTTTTTCACAACAAAAATAGGCAAAAAAATGTTAAAAAAATGGCAAAACAAAAATAAAAAATTTGGAAAAAAAAATGGAAAAAATATAAAAAAATGCGCACTGTAAAACTGAAATTAGAACTTCAAATTCGATTTGTTTACGTATAAAACGAGGTATAATAATAGTGTACCTAAGGGCGGTGAAGTTGGGGAGAAAATAAATAATTATGGGGGGTAATACCCCCGCCTTTAATTCTAGGTTTGGCATCTGCTATAAAAGCCACCACTCAAACCGTTGCTAGCTGCACCCAACCCATTCAGATAAATGGCCAACCCATTAACTGGGAAAACCATGCCAAATACCTCGGCATTACAATCTCCAAAAACTTGACGTGGGATCAGCACGTCAAAAACACCCTCCAAATAGCAAATTGCCGCCTCTCCAAACTCTACCCCTTAATAGGCAGAAAGAGTCCCCTATCCATTAAAAACAAACTTCTTCTTTACAACCAAACCCTAAAGCCGGTACTTCTTTACGGAGCCCCATCCTGGAATAAAATCATCCTTAACAAAGCGCTCTCAGCAAAACTCCAGGCCTTCCAAAACAAGGCACTCAGAATATGCCTCGATGCCCCCTGGTTCATGAGGAACAACCAGATACACAGAGATCTCGAAATGCCCCTCCTAAAAACGGAAATCATCCGCTACAGCACGTCTTTTATACAAGACAATTTAGATCACCCAAACCCCCTCATTTCAAACTTTCTAGATTACGATCATGAAATACACAACACTCACAAAAAGATCAAAAACGTCCTCAACCAGTAATGGTACCCACTAATACAGGACAGATGCATTCCCAGCATCAGTGAGATAGTCTCACTCCTCCCGCACATCCCTCCTCTCCCTATCCCATCCCTCCCCATCCCCCTCCCACCCACTCCACAGCGCCAAATTATGACAGATGCAACTCGCATCAGTGAGCAGAGACTCACTGCCCACAATTCAGATTAAATATTTTTTTAGATAAATGAGCCATAGGCTGCGCCTGTCTCTTAAAGACCCAAACAAACTATTGATGATGTTGCTAGCTGCAGATTGGGCTAGCTACATCCTTAAGATATTCTGAGCACACCGTGTGGTACACAAGATAAACATTTTTATTTAGAAGAAATTTCTTTTAAAAAGATCTCACATCTATTATATCCAAGGTTGGCCAAGTTAAATCGACCTTAGTCCAAATATAGAATAAAATTTTCGAGTTAAAACAAATTAATTTGAATTACTTGGGGAATAAAATAGGAAACCCTTAAAACACGTTCTTATAAAAGCAGTTGCATAAAGTATCCGCAACGCAATCGTTTATATCCAATGAAATCTCCAGTTCATTTTTTATACCATAAATTATACAACCCATAAAACATGTTCGTATAAACAGTTACATAAGGTACCCAAAATGCAACCGTTTATACATATCAGTGCATTTTGTGTTGCAGTTATATAACCTTCCTCCATGTAAATAACGGAAGCCCCAGAAGCCAAGCAAAGTAATCTACAATATAATTTGAAGCCAAGGAATATAAGTAAACAAAATAGGGCAATTTCCTGCGAGTGGCCAATGAACTACAGAGTGAACTCTCTAGTTTATTGGAGTTGGCTCAATTTGTTCGAGTTCCAGTTTCCAGGTATTTCAATAAAAAATGCAGCTAATTTAACAGTTTTTTTATTAATTTTACTGTAATATCGTCAACTTATATATATTTGATAATAAAATAAAAAACAAACTTAAATAACGATAAAATGTAATGTTATTGCATAAATACTAAAAAATAAATCTCAATGTAAACAATTATTTAAATTCATACCTAGTTAACCATAAATATTGCAAGAAACACTAAAAATACAGCTGTGAACAAAAAAATACTTTCCCATGCGTTAATTAAAAAAAATATTGTTTTTAAAAATAGATTTTTACCAAAAAAAATCTTCCTTTTGATAAGGGAGCTAGGGTCCAAATTTGAAGTCTTTAGCTCAAAGCGTTCTACAGTTATCGTGATCACAAATATTCCTGGGCAGACCGACTAACAGACAGACTGACAGATTTTTTTTTCGCGGAAAGTATATTTTTTGATTATAAAACGTCGAGAAACGTAAAAAAAACAATAATTTTCAAGTTTCATACTTTAATAACCACTAAATACGTAATGCAAAAATTTTCAGTTTGACCCATCTCTATCATGTAACGCTGAGATCTACCCCCTCTATAAAAACGTAACTCTAGCAGCCGATTCCCTTAAAAAATTTAGTTAAAAGAAACCGTTTTTATTTCTTTAAAAAGAATAATAAGCGTTACGTAACGCTACATCAGTCTCATCCCACCTCTTAACGCTAAGCAAAACCCCCCTCCCCCCTAAGTGCGTTACATATTTTAAGTATGACTCCTATACTTAAAATACGTAACGCACTTAGGGGGGAGGGGGGTTTTGCTTTCCTTGCGAAAAGTAACATTAGGAATTCAATTTTTCTAAATTTATTCTTATCATTTCGTTTAGTAAGTTTTCATAAGGATCATTGTTAAATCTTCGTAACCAAATTTTATTAGTCAAATACTGTTCAATTTGATAATTATTATAAAACTGCGCTTGTTCACAAATATCTAAAGCTTTTTTCCATATCACATCTAAAATTTCATCAACATTTTCTTTCGAATTATTATTATTATTACTATTATTATTATTAAACTTAAATAAAGATTCTACTGTAACAATATTTGGGTGTAAATCTAGTATTGCTTCTATATCACTAGGGGTACATAAGTTATGGTTTTCAGGTAAAATTATAAGGGCACCTGGCTGAATGATTTCTTGAATAGTTTTCATAATTATTTTCTTATTTGTTTGGTTTGGGTGATTATCATTAAGGACTTTGAACCAATATTTAGGTGGAAAACTCTGAAAAAAAAAATAACAATCAGTTACAATTAGTTATAAGTAGACATCGGATTTTAGCGAGTCGTGACGTCAAAATGCATAGCCGGGTACAATAAGTTAACAAATTCATATTAATTTTATAAAAATGTTTAATATGTTGCCAAACTACTACATTGCCAAAGAAGATTATATAAATATTATGAAAATCCCGTAACGTGTTATTTAAGTAAAATAAAATTTAAAAAAATAACAATTATGAAAAATACGATTTAGTTGGGTTATTTAATAATCCAAATTTAATTTTATAGTATTGTGGCATGGTGACTGGGTATTACTTTTACCAAGTTAAAAAAAAATCTGCCTGGCCAATCGTTTTTTATTCGCAATAAAAGGTCACGTGACGTTTATAACTTGTGATTAAAATTAATTTTGATTTTTTTTACTTACTTTAAATATTAAATTGTCCTTGCTCCTCAACTCCTTATGGGTTTTTGTATTCACATGTCTTAAAATATTAGTTTTTATTTAACTAATGAAATGAACGGTGAAAAATGAATATTACATTAGGCCCAATAGGTATATTAAAAACAAAAAAGTTTTATTTCGTTTTTTATAACGAGAATAGATTTCACCTTCCAGTCACCTCTTCACAAATCGAATAAAACACAAAAAGATTTAGTCGGTAGTTTATTTTTCCTACAAACTCTATATGATTTAGTTGTGTATTTTATTTATATTTTATTTATATGAAACACAAAAGATTTAAGTAAAAATAATAATTTCGAAGAAATTTTTAAAAACATTTTTTACAAGTCACGTGAGCTGTTTTGCGAATAGAAAAGGATTGGCCAGGCAGATTTTTTTTAACTTGATAAAAGTAATACCCAGCCACCATGTTACAATACTATTAAATAAAATTTTGGATTATTTAAATTCCAACTAAATCATAATTTTCGGATCCGTTTTGTTTTTTTATTTTTTTTTACTTAAATAAAAACGTTAGGGGATTTTCATAATATTTATACTTTTCTTTTTAAATGTAGTAGTTTGATAGGTTATAAAACATTTTTATAAAATTATGAATAATTTGTTGTACCCGGCTATGGATTTTGACGTCACGACTCGGTAAAATCCGATCTCTAGTTATAAGTTATAACTTATAACTACTGTCCGACCAAATAACCTTGGCCAGTTTAAGGAATGTTTATATTGGCAACGTCGCGCTATGTCGCCTATTGTGAGCGTAGTATGCTAGGAGAGTGTAATGGGGGTAATTACCCCCTCTCCCCCCCCAGGATAAAATAATTGCAAAATTTCGTAGAACTTAAGCTAAAGCGGCGCTAGAGCTCCTTGTATTTTTGTAAATTTTATATTTAATTAATTTTAAATTAAAAGTCTGGTTTAAAATCAAAATAAACCATCGAATTTGTAAAAAATTCACCTGCGGCCCTAGGGCTTTCTTACGTTTTTTTTTCTTAATTCAAGAATATAAAATTTTATTTTTTGGATTTTACCAAACGATATGGTATTTTGCTATAATTTAATGACGCTTTGCCCTAGACAAAAGAAAGATACAGACAATAAGAATATACACTTTCATAGGCGACGATTCCGGGAGGCCCGGGGACCATGGCCCCCCTGGACTCATTACAGGGGGGACCAGGCCCTCCCTGGAAAATTGTATATACTCATAATAAATCTTTGAATTCATAAAAAATTTCACCTGTGGCAATAAAATTTTCTTAAATTTTTGTAAAGTTTCAAATTATAAAACTGGGTACTTGAACCTCATATTAAAAAAAAATTCACCTGCGGCGTTAGGGATTTCTTGCATTTTTCTACAGTTCCAACTGTTTTAAAACTAAAATATACCATCAAATTTATTCAATTTCCCACATTTGTTTTTATTTAAGATTGTAAAACTTTTTAATACACATATTCGCAAAAAAATTGCCTGCGGCGCCAGGCTTTTTTATAAATTTATATATTCAATGTTTTAAAATTAGAACTTTTTGCCATAGTTGACAGTCATATCTGGTTGACGGGCACATCTGGTCAATTTTTTGAATTTTGGCGGGTGCGCCAGATTTTTAAATTTATATTTGTCTGTATTGGATACGCTGAAAACATCTTTAAAAAGCCCTGTGATACGGGAATAATCATGCTTGAGCTACCACTAGATAAGTATAGGGTATACCCTGTACAAACAATAATAAAATAAAACTTTGCTTTTAACATGAATTAAAATTTGCGGTGAATGAGTATCTTTTTTTGAAAGTAACCCCCCCCCCCAGACTGATTTCGTAGATCTTTCACTGTCATATACAAAAATCCACATGTCAGCCTATGAACACTTTATTCCCCGTTCAAAATTTTAAATCCCTACATGCAATGAAGGCATTTGGGGCCGTGCGAAATCCCCTAGCAAAAACTTGACGCCAAAATAAAAAAACTTATCAAACATCAAATATAACAAAAAAAACCTCTAAAAATCATGTCCCGAGCACTTAGGCTCACCCTGCCAAAAAATTAAAGTCAAAAAAACAAACCAGTTAATAGTCAATTAACCTCATACTGCAAAAAAAAAAGTGCCAATTTGGCGTCCCTCCTTTAAACAACGACCGGCCCGGCCCTTTCGCCGGCCCTGATTGCATTGCGTCGCAATCTTTTTAAAGTTATTAGAGAAAAACAATTTTATTACGGGTAGCTACACCCAAATAAGAAACAATAATGCCCAACATAAAAACATTTTTGCGTTTTTTAAGATACAAAAAAAATAAAATCTTGAAATGTCCAAATGATACTGCAAACTTTATGCCCAGCTTCACGGTTAAATTGCCCCTGGTGTTTGGACTATGGGATATGTTTATACTTACATTTACTTCTGCTATGCACAAAATTGGCCTGGTTACCCTGCTTCTTGTTAAAATACTGCCAATCTCGGGATATGTGTTGATAAGTACTATGTCGCCCATTTTAAACTCGTAGATATTTGAATATATGTAACTTTGAGCAATCCCAGCAGCAGTATTGTATAGTTTAACCACTATACTTCTGTTTATCCCTATTTAAAGTAAAACATACATAATTAGTATAATAATAATGTTATTTAGGATTACGTTTTATTAGTAAATAAATGTGTGAATATATACATTTTTTTAATACAAAACCTACTTATTTTTTCGTATTTTTTTGTACCTTAGCTATTATAATATAATAGTTGAGGGGTGTTATGCAATACCATATGGGTTAGACGGTTATTGCATAACACCGCCCAATTATATATCTATACATGGTGCCCGTTTTTCGACCTCAAGCATGGGTATCTCAGTTATTATAAGAGGTACAAGATCGGTTAAATTAGAAAAAATTTGCGAATTTTTATGCTGGTCAATAATTATTTTCAGATTATAATCTGACAGATTTGATCTAGAACTTTTAGTTTTTTAATTATTGCAAAAAAGTTTAAAATCCTCGTTTTTATTTTTTTGAGCGAAAACCGACAAAGCAAGACGTTTTTAACTGAAACATTGTTAAGGTACTTTTTGCAAGAAATCTAAATCTGTTATCATATTTTCTATGGCATTTTAGATACAAGAGTTACAACACCCAACTTCGTTTTTTCTTATGGGCGCTATTTTGGACTTTTAAAATTTTGAATACACTTTTTTTCTGATTATGATAATGTATCACACGAGATTATCAAGTCTTACATTTTGAGCGAAATTTAAAAAAATCATTTTTGCGCAGAGTGATTTGGAAACAACGAAGCTCCTCACATTTTGATAATGTAAATGCCGAGCTCACGCATGCGTGTAGTGGGCAATGTCGTATTAACAATATTTACGGTTTCAAACCTATCCTCCGTTAATTTAATTGCTTCGTTGTTTTCAAAGCACTCTGCAGTCGATTTATTTTTGTCCGTCATGCTGCCCGAGAAATCTTGTGGGCACGATAACTTATGAACCCCTTAAGCCAGCTAATAATAATCTGTATTTTATTTAAAGCCAGTCATGTCGCGATTTGCTGGAATAACCCCCATAGGAAAAAACGTTAGTTAAGTGTTGTAACTCTTGCATGTAAAATGCCATGAAAAGTATGATAACAGAAAAAGTCCAAACAAAAAATTTTATTATCAGATTCAGATTTGTCGACTCCGAAAACCCCTATATACCAATTTTGACGAAAATATTAAAAATATTTACCCCCGCGGGGGTGGAGTTAGAAAAATTTTATTATCAGATTTAGTTTCAGCAACCTTAAAAACCCCTATATAGCAATTTTCAAATGTTTGTAAACAAATTTATTTTTCCCCATTTGTCCTTGCCGCACACCAATGTTCACCAAAAACAATCCCGAGCAAGAACATTTTGTAACATACCTGTATTGCTAATTTCAAGTATCTAGCTTTTAAGCTTTAGCGTTTTTAAGTTATCGTGCTTACAAGATTTCCCGGACAGAACAATCGACCGACCGATCGACTAAAACGCAAAAATAGGCAAAAAAAATTTGAAAATTTTTGCACAAATACAAGGCTTTCCCAAAATTTTAAACATTTTCAAAATGGGAAAGCAAAATAACAAAAGAAAAAAGATCTTATAAAAACGAATTTGAAAAAAAATAGGACTAGATCTTACCTCTATTCAACTTCCAGATACCATGCGGCATTAAAATACATTAAAATACAAATATATTATTTTTATATAATATCTAAGAAAAATAAAGAAGGGTAGACTTCATAGGCACAATTAGGAGAAGGAAAATTAAAACAAACCATTTTTTTTTTCAAATTTAAAATGGCTCCCAAAAAAAATAAACCATGTGCATTAATTAAAAAAAAAAATACCTCGAAAAATAAAATTTAAGAATGGTCATTAACAAGTAATAATAAAAGGCTTCAGAGCCTAATTACCCAGGTAGCAAAATAACATGACATTCACGTGAAAGTCACGTTAATATGTGACATGTGATGTTAAGATTGTAGTCTCATTTAACAAGAATGTAGCATGGTGGGGATGTCCTAAGTCCGCCCCTAATAACATCACACAATGACATCCCGAAAATAACGTGTTTGTGACATCATAAATCCACATTCCTGTTATATCTAATATCTTATGGATGCCGTTACTGGTACTTTAATATTTAAATAATATTCTAGGATATTAGCTTTTTCTAAATTAAAACCATTAAAAACGCTATAACCCTATAAAAAAATCGGATTTAAAATCAATCAGTAATTGAAACAATCACAGATTGAAACAGATAGATTCTAAATACGAAATTGCAGATTAAGGGGAGAATATATTCCTTTAATCCGTGTCCGTGGTCTTGAGAAGCCCGGCAGAGCCCCCTATCCACTGGAAATCGTATAATGTGTATACAATTTCCTTATAATAATTTACTCTATCAACATCATCTTATATCGATTTTTTTTGCTTCGAACGTCGGTGAGAAGCAAAATAACATGACATTTACGTGAGAGCCACGTTAATATGTGACATGCGATATATTCACAGCGTTGCAAAATATTTGTTATTAAATAACATGGTTGTCACGTCTCACGTGTTACGTTGTATGTGATGTTAAATACATGTTATTTTTCAATATTATGTGATGTTATGATTTAGTTTAAAAATACACCCAAAAGTGATGTTAATTTCTTGTAATATAACATCCCTTGCTACCTGGGTAGTTATACAAAAGTAAGCACTGGCATATAGGGTTAATTAACCCTGTTAACAGGACCGCGGTCCTGTTAACCCTATACGTGTGCAGTGATTTTTCTTATTCTACATCAAAAAACTAAATAAGAACTAAAATCTAAAAAATCGAAATTTCAATGATATACATACATACAGTATAAGCTCGATAATGTGAACATGCGTATATGTGAACTATTCGTTTTTGTGAACACAGAATTTTTTCTATTGACTACTCTGTAATGTGAAATAATAAACTCTCGTTAAGGGCATATCCACATTCTCGCATAAGAACGTAATACATAAGAATGCGATGCCGTGATTGGCTTGATTGCCGCCATGTATCTTGTAAGCCAATCACGGCATCGCATACTTATGTTTTATGTTCTTATGCAAGCTTCTGAATAGGCCTTAACGTAAACTCACGTTAACGAATAGTTCACATAAACGCATTGTTCACATTATCGAGCTTATACTGTACTTCCAGAAATCGATTCTAAAAGAGTTATGGTCTCCTAAAAATACACCATTTTAAAGAGCCTTAAGGCAATATGATACCTTTAAAAGTGATAGGAACTTTGTTTCTTAGCTAATGATGTAGAATTGCCCTGAATTATTGAAATGTTGATTTGTAACATTTAAGTGTTTGGACTTTTTTTTTCGAAACGTGTAATTTTGTATTTTTCTCGAAAACGGTTAATCCTACGATATAACAACAAACCGATATAACAACAAAAGTACCTTATTTATGTATTGAAGAATACTATTCCAATAATCACTGGTCGGATCGAAGTAGCCAAATTAGAATGTTAAAAAACTCTTTTTTTAAGTAAATAGACACTTTGTCACCAAGCGGAATGTCATTTTGACGCAGTTAATACATGGTCCATGACTCATGGAGTAGGACTTAATTTTTTTTTTGAAAATTGTTTCTCTTTTCAAAAAACGAATAGTTAATACAAAAATATTTTTTTTTATTAATTATTCGTTTTTTAAGGGAAACAATTTTCAAAAAAAAAAAAATTAAAGTCTTTCTCCATGAGATGGACCAAGACCAAGTGACTCACTGAGTATTAACAGCGTCGACATGACATTCCGCTTGGTGAACAATAGTTTAAAGTGTCTATTTTTTTAAAATTCTAATTTTTGCATGGCTACTTCGATCCGACCCGTGCTAATAACAAACCTACAAAAAAGTGAATCAGTAAAACGTCTGGGGCAGAAAAGTTACTACATGCAAACACAACTGACTGATAGGCCTTATTATGGATAGAAACATGCAAAACCTCGTTGCTATAACACAAAGGGTTTGTAAGTTACTGTAAACAAAATTGGAGCCCCTTTAGAAGCTCCCTTACAAATTAGTTTTTTGTATGTTTAGAGAAACTTTTTAATATTTTTTGATGTAGAATCATCCCTTAAAAGAGGTGTAGCTGTTTTTATCCTGTGTAATAGTTTAATTATTTTAGGGTTATTTGTGATAAACACTCGTTTGGACTTTTGGACAAAATTTGGACAGTATAAACTGATTTTTTGGAAAAAAAAATTATAATTTCCAAGTTATGTTGAAAAAGTTTTATAATTTTATGTCTTTTTAGCCCTGAAGAAGCCTAAATATTAGGTGAAACGTTAGCATGATTATGAAATGCAATAAAGTTTTTATTTGCTTCATTTCCGAGTGTTTATCACAAATAACTCTAAATAAATTTCAAGAAGCATCCTGCAGGAAATATTATTATTATTATAGTTTAATTTTTTTCAAACATATATGGTTATAACCCTCGCTTTCTATGAAATCTGCACCACAAAAAAAAAACAGCATCAATAACCACAATAAATTATAAGGATTTTCTTACCTAACACATTTGAAACCAATTCAAAATCCGTATCATTGCACCAAGCCAGTATTATTTTCATACAGTCAGTAAAACTACAGTTTATATCCTTAAAAATTGAATCCTCCCTGATTGAAGCGACATTTCCACATCTGGTACATTTCCACTGGTGCATATCGATACCATAACCAGAAGTCCATATCATTGGTCCACAATTATTGATACATATTCTATAATTCTTGATTATATTGTGAGTTCTAAACCAGTTAATAAGTCCCTCCTCATTGTCCGTATTTAGCATGGGTCTTATAACTTGTCGAAAAAAATGTGTGTTACTGAAACTGAGAACGGTTTTTTTAGAATACATGTTAACCACTATTGAGCAGCAACCTGAATGAGTCAATTTTGTTGGGCTCCGATTATATTTAAAAATTATGCGGGTAGAAAATCAAAATTATATCCTATTTTATTATAAGGGTATTAATCAAAATACAATAACATACAGTAGCTCTACTTGAAAAACGGAGGGAGATCCTTGAAGTGGCCAACACTAGTTTTTACAGGGTTGTCTCCGTATATGATTTAATTAGATATAAAAATAAAATAATCAATAAAGAACTTAAAGAATTGTATAGAAAATTTAAAGTTAAACAATAAAACTCTAATAAAAATTAAAAAAAAAAACTAAATAACATTATAAAATATAAATAAAAAGGTTCGTCATAAATACAATACAACATCTCAATGCATTGAAACGTTAACGAGATCACTACTTTACCTACTAATTTGTAGTGCCGAGTTGGTGCGCTGCAATCGACAAGTGTTCGTTTTGTCCACTTTTATTATCACGGTTTTTATACATTGCGGATATAGGAACTAGAGGGACTGTTGTTAATAGATTTTGGTATTAATTAATAATATAAGGGTAAAAGTAAATATGATTTTTGCTTTCCCTTTAGGTATCAGATAAATCGTGGGAAGTGGAAAAAAAATATGCAAATAATCCGATTTTCACAAAAATAGTATTTTTCAAATTTTACTCTTGCCAAAACTTTTTATATGCCTAGTTCTTTTTTTGTTCAATGCTTTTTTAATTTTTTTATTCAGAAAAAAGAAAAAGTTTTTGAAAAAGATATCGAAAAAAAAATTGATTTTGTATTTTTTTTATACAGTGCGGTCCAAAACGAGTCGAGATATCAACTTCAAATTTGGAATTGCAAATATTGGATAATTTCAGCTCTTAAAATGTGGGCAGGGGGCATGGGGAATTATTTTAAAGCCTATAAAATGCTCTCAAATTTTCTTTATTTGTCTATATATTTTTTTTAGAATTTTTTTTTAGGTTTAAAAATAGGGTTGAAAATGCGTATTATGGTCAAAATTTCTATAAAGAAATAAAACAATTTTTGAAAAATGATTAACTTCATAATGAAAAAACGTAAATTATACTTTATTATTTATTAAACCAATTTTAATTGATAAAAATAAAATTTTACAAATCGCTTTTTTTGGCAAAAAAAATTGAAAAATTAAAACCTTAAAAAAATAAAAACTATACAGTCAAATAGAGAATTATAGTTGCTTGTTGATGCCGAAAATCTCGGAAGTCGGTACAAATATTTTGTAGTGGATCATCACTAAAACTTAAAAAAAAATAAACACTTTCAGTGCTGGGGCGTCGTCTCTTTATTTTTAGAGGGGCGCGATGCGCCGTGTGTCATTTTTATTGGTTCACGGTCAGTTAAGGACGATTCGAGTTTTTTTTCGTGGGGGGGGATTTGTGATGATAATATTTGCCGACTATACAAAAAAAAATACCGCTATCACAATTTTGATGACTAGAAAAAACTCTGCAGAGCTCACAGTCACATCTGACTGTGAGAGTTTCTGTAACAAAAAAAATTTTGATGCCTACAAAAAAAAGTCATCACAAAAAGAAAGCTTTGTCTGTGAGGATTTCTACGACGAAATTTTGTTTTACCCCTCGCCAAATTTTTTATGACTAAAAAAAAAAAAAGTAGACTTGGCCTCAAAATTAAAAAGCAGTTCCTACCGAAAAATTTAAGACAAATTTTCTTACCACAACTAAATTACCGACTAGCATAATATTTTGCCGACTGCTGACTGATTTTGCAGACTCGGTCTTTACATGGGGGGGTATAACAAACCCCCCTGTATCGTCCCTGCAGTCAGTATTATGCTAGCACTTGCTGTAAAGGTGTAGGGATTGTGAGAGCATGTCAGAAAAGTTTGGACTTAAAAGTGACTACGTTTACACATAACGCTATAGCTATAGTAGTTATAACTACCAGTATTTATAACTTCTCTATCATTCTCTTCCTCCCTAAAATAACTTGACAGAAAGAGACAGACTGCTGTCCGAATTTATAAATAAAAATAGTTAGCACTACATGTAAATGTAGTCATTGGTAAAGTCTGTGATTTAAATATTGGTCAGCACTAAAAGTGTTAACCTTTTACAACAATAATTTTATATGACTTTCGAGATTTTTGACAAAAACCTAAGATTTTTGAGTTCTTTAGTAAGATTTCTGAGATTTTCAAAAAATCTTAAAAATCTTGTCAAAAATTACTGAGTTTTTTGAAATTCTTCCAACAATTTGTACATTGACTAGTGGACTGCGGGCCAAGCCAATTCCTTTTTAACCCTTAACTTGGCAAAATAAGATCAGCAGTTATAAAAACTGAATTACCAACTTACCTGGTTTTTGCACCTGTTTGGTGTTTTCGATGCTAAGCAGGAAGAATAAAATTCTAAGAAAAATATACCTTAAAAGCTTTAAAAACCCTAAAAATCAGCCAGGACGTACACTTAGCTTCGCGAACGTCGTACGTACAAATAGCCTGCTCGATAAAAATTTTACATTTGAACTGTCCTTGATGAAATCGGCATATTTCCACATGTCAAAATGTTTTTTTTTATTCTGGCAATATGTCCATATAACAAAACAAACAGAAACATTCACCAAAGATGAAAAATTGCAAAAAAATTGCAAAGAATGGAGCGTAATGTAATACTTAAATAATACCTGATGTAGTAAACTGTCCCAGGGTTCAGAACCTATTACCTAGGTATACCTATGCTATATGAGGGGGTCAGTGGAAAAGTGGTACAAGTACCCGTCACGTCTCGAACACTTGTACCATTTTTCCACTAACCCCCTCATATAGCATCTATACCTACTTGATTTCCTAATAAATCAATACAGCAACAGTCTGAAGATGGAAGCAACAGGTAAATTCTTGAAGAAGCAACTTACCAGTCGAAAAAGTCTGAATTGTTATTTTGATCTGCATCATCACTACTTGTATCTGTTTCTTCATTCATGGTGAAAACACTATGTTAAATCATTAAATTAGATCAATTAAAAATACAAAAGCACGATCACAGTCTTGTTTATCTAAACGAAATCGATCAATAAACTAAATCAGTCATGCGCTGCGCATGATGCGCTGAAAATTTTCAAAAGTTATGCAAATGTTTATACACAACTAAGATTTACGTTCTGTATTTTACATATCTTTAGGCAACCAATTATATACAAATGTGTTAAATGGTTTGTCTACATTCGGTAAAAAATACGATTAAAAATAAGAAAAATCTTTACTAGATTCTTTAGTAAATTAACACACAAAACGTACAAAAGCAATATTATTTTTATTTATTCTGCTTGGGAAAATTATAATTAATTATAATAAATAATTAATATAAATAAAATGCACTCTGCCATACCAAAACAAAAACTATCATTATAATAAAAGATTTCTAGTATTTTACAAACAAACAGGTAAAGGAAAATTACATGGCTAAAATGGACTTACAATCAAGCATACATTCCTTTAATGCATTTTTTTCTTCTTCTGTTTTTAAAGTAAGGCAATATTCATTAAATTTTTGTTGTTGGTAACTTTTTATAAATAAACAGCATTGTCTTATTGTAGCACCAACATAAAGAACGTCTATTTTTATAGTCTTTTTATCAATTGTATGAATTAAGGGTACTGCACTAAAGGCTAATCGATGTGGCCCTCTCCGACATTTCATAACTGCTATTCTTGTCATCTCATTAACATATTTTGTTGTAAAACCATTACTTAAAGCTGCTACACCAAAATCCCCATGTAAAACTTGCACCATGCCCATCACTGCATCATGTAAACCCATTTTTTTTATTTTTAAAGTTTCAAGTTCTTTAGAATCCGTTGGATTTAGCTGTGCTACCATATACCTGAATATAAAAAAAAAGTATTTTAGTAAACAGTTTTGTAATATGCTTTTAATTATATACCTATGTTTATGTCGAACCATTTTTAAAATTAATTAAAGTAAAATTCATGAAACATAACATAACCTCAAAAAAAATCGTAAATATTTTGAGCACGTGATCAGTGATACATTTGCGATTGTGGAGCTATTGCCAAATTTGCATGCAATTGTTAAATAAATGCAAAAATGGAATACATTTAATATATTTTACAGTCTTACGTTAGTAAAAAAATTTCAAAATTTTTTTTTTTACATTTCTGGACGTTTTATATCAAAAAAATATGATTTCCGAAAAAAAAAATGTGTGTCTGTCTGTCGGTATTTCAGTCTGTGTCCGGGAAATTGTCCACGATAACTCAATAACGCTTCGGGCTAAAGACTTCAAATTTGGACCACAGGTTGATTATCCAAAGTTCTAGGCTGGGATTGTTTTTCGTAAAAATCGGGCTGGGGTAAACATTTTTTTTCAAAAACATGTTTTTTAAATTTATTTTTCGTTTTACGAAAAAAGACTTAAAAAAAAAATTGAAAAAAATTTTTTGATTTTTTTTTTGTTTTTGATTTTAATGAATCTAGAGGAAGTATTATTTTGTTGGCAGTTGTATTTTTGTTTCACGTAATTTTATATGCAAAAATACCACGGAAAATAATTTGTTTGTCTGCAGGCCTCCGAAAGATTCGTGACCAGTGGTCATGACCACGATAACTCAAGAACGCTTTGAGATAAAGAATTGTAGACGAGTTGCTAAATTTTCAATATTTATGAGCTTTTTTTAGTCATCAGTGTTATTAATTAAAACTTATTATTGAAGGGGGAAAATATTTCGGCAGTTGGAAAAATTTGAAGAATTCCCTGCACAGTATATATACTGCCATACTGCCAGGTTGGAAAATTTTCCGCCACTTAGGTACTTAGGTACTTATCCCATTACCCGGTTTTAAGACGGGAAAAAATCATTTTTTCTCAATTTTGTTTTTGAAAATGTGCTAAAAAGTGAGGATCATACCAGTTCGGGTGCCGTTCGCGTAACTCCGTTATACGAGAACAGCAAAATACGTTTTAGGTATGAGTCACTGAAGTCCAATTCAGGCACGGATAATAGGTAACAATAGTTATATAGAGTTGGAAATTTTTAATCCAAACAACTTATTGAGATTTGTTTAAGTTATATGTCCATCAAAAAGTTTCAAAAATTGTGCCCTACAAGACCGTATCCAGGGCTAAAGTAGACTATAACTTTTATACGTTCTTTTTTATTGGAGTTTATAAAACCTAAGCTCGAAATTTGTCAATATTCTCGCCTACGGCGCTAGAACTTATACCACTGTCTTCAAATTTAAATAGACCAGCACAGTTGTAAATTTTTTTACCTGCGGTGCTAGGGCTTTCTTATTTTTTTTATTTGAATTTTTAAAACTTGAGTTTTACTACATTGAATTAAAAAAAAAGCCAGAAATTAACAGAAGTAAAAAAAAACATGAAAAAATTTTCTCCTGCGGCACAATTTTCATTCTTTTCGAGATTTAGGAAAAAAAAGAATAGTTTTTACCCCCTTTGACCCTTTTATTCATCCCAATGTTTACAAAAAAACCCTTCCAATCGAGAAAGCGTTCTTGAGTTATCGCGGTCCCAGGCAGACCGACCGACAACAGCAACATTTCCATCGAGGTAAATACCACACATCAAAGCACGTGCGATGTTTAAATAGTTTCGATACCTGCCCGATAGATGGCCAGAAAATATTTCATAGGCCATTTATCTTTCTTGAAACGCATGCGCACATACTTTTGAACATTCAACGTGCATTTCTCAAAGTGTGTTATCGCGGGTACGGGCTTCACGGAGCGTCTCTCCCTGAAAAATACGTAAACAATGTTTTGAGCCGCGAAGAATATTTCAGAAAAATATAATATGAAATAAACAAAAAAGAAGGCTCTGTCGTGAACTGGTTTGTGAAGTTTAAAGTGAGATTTATCAGTGAAACGATGTAAAAAACAGTTGAAAATCGCAGCATCCGAACTGGATTCTACAGGTGTTTTTTCGTACTTTGGTGAATATCTTTGCAGTGAGTCAGTGAAAAAGGTAAAATGGGTGAAAAACAATGTTCAAAATAGTAAAAAGTTGGTTTAGTTAGATTTTTGTTCGATTGTTCCAAGAGTTTTGAACAGAAAACTGGTTATTTCGAAGAAAAATGACGTGTAAACAAAGAAGAAATAAAATGGTTGAAGAACGGGATTTTGACGCAAATTTATATGCATTGGACTGGAGATTTTTGGTTTTATGCTGTCTGCTTTTAAATATGTCTTTTACTTCAGCCGGTAAGTTATTTTTACCTTTTGTTTTGTTTATGACTTCTAGTAATCATTTTTTCGGATGCCTACCCACTTGGCTTTTTACAAATATTACCACCTACTTCTTTTATTCTAGAAGTCTAGACAAGGCCCTTCAATCTAGAGGTCTGGACAAGGCCTTTGCTATAAGGGCTTAGTGTAACAAAGTAGGTATTTTTCTATTGGTGTGTTTTCTGAGGTAATTTACCTTGAGGGTTACCTCTAATACCAGTGGCGTAGGCGACGAGCTTTGCAAATCTGCTCAAAGGTAAATAAATACCTTGGGTCGTAAGGTTTAGTACCGAACAATATTATAGTCGCCCAAAAGGTGAGTTTGACCAGTACAGTGTAAATTTTTAAGAAATAACCAAGAAAGGTCAAAACTTGGGTCAAAACGTCAGTTAAACTGACTCAGTTTATCGTTAAAACTGTTTAAAACTGCGTCTGTGATTGGTAGATTCCTTAAAAACTAAAACTTGGTTGGGTAATTAATTCTTAATTAAAACTTAAAACTGGGTAAAATTTTAATTGAAACTTAAAAGTGGGTAAATTTACAATAAGTTACCTATACCCATAGATTCTAGCCAGAATGTACCTTCAATAGCTATCTATGGATTATTAGATCTATTGGAACCTCAATTATTTTTTTCTTCGTCTGTCCGTCCATCTGTATGTCTAATTTCTATTTTCTAGTGGTTAGTACGATAACTCTGGAACGGAATCTCCGATCGATTTGAAATTTTAAGGAAAAATTAAGTTCGATCAGGTATAGAACCCAATTGTACTGTTTTTAAAAAATATCCTCGAAAAAAATATAATTAAAAAAAAAATATTGATAAAAAAGTTCCGAGTCGGAACACAGGGTTGGCTGGGAACACAGGTTTGTGACTCGAAAACTTAAGACCTAGATCTAGTGTCCCCATTTTTTTTCCAAAATGAATTTTAAGTGATCCCCAAATTGGGGGCCCCAATTGACGTGCTTTTTCCTTAAAATATCCTGAAAGAGTCAAATACTGATATATGGTATACTGAATTGGTTAATTTTTGAATTTTATCCAACGTTTGTTTTGCCCAAAATTAATTTGAAAATTGTAAAATCTGATAATGCTGAAGTTTGCAACGTTTTTTTGCAACGAAAATTCAAATAGTATATTAAAGTACTAGTTTCATAACATACGTTTTTAGCGCACGAGTACAAGTTTGACAACAAGCCGCTTGCGGCGAGTTTTATAAAGTACTAGTACGCTATAACGTGTTATGGAATAAGTGCTTTAATATACTATTTCATAAAATCTGTCATGTCACGTGACTCATATGTGATCATAGGCGTAATTTAGGGGCAGGGGCAAGGAAGACACTTGCCCCCCCCCACCTCCAGCTCTGCGGACTGCCCCCAGCTCAAACTACCCAGATATATGTTAAAAGTTGCATAAGGGTTCAGTCACTTATGGAAGCTGACCTGGGTTTGCCCCCCCCTTGTACAAAAGCTGAAATTACACCTATGTATGTGATACATATAATTATAATTATAATGGGATATATTAGTAATAGATATTGATATGTTTTCTACAAAACTATACCTACATTCTTAGTGAGGTATAACCTCAACTCATATATAATAATACATCATAACTGTGAAAGGTTGCTTAATTTTCTAATACTACTCGTTTCAATCTCGTGTACAGTCCTTGAAAACATTACGATTGTCAATAAATTGCATAATTTCCCTGCATTTCTTGTACCGTATTTAGCACACATTATTTACGCTATCCAACATTTAAGTTTCCTTATTATGCAAAATATGTACATTTAAAAACAATCTAGTTGCCCCGACTAGAAAAATAATAAAACAAGCCGTGAAGATATGTAATGTCACGCACTCCATTATATAGGTAGGTACTATTCACAGTAAAAGGTATATTGCATTTTCCCAAACTTTATAAAAAAATTAAAAAAATTTTGTTTAAAAACAAAAAAAATTGAATTTTTTTTTAAACAATTTTTTTTTTTTTTTTTTGAAAAACAAGAAACTTTTTAAAAAAATCCAGAATGATCAATATTTGCTTTACGTTATACTTGAACGTTCCCTAACTCATTTTTTTTAATAGCATCTTATTTAGTAAAATAGAGAATAAAATTTTCTTGAAAATGAATATAGGATACCCTTTACCTAACATTAACCGTTTTCGAGTTATTTGCAAATTATTTTGAAAAGAGCGTATTTCTGTAAACTTTTAAAGTTGTATTTAATCAAGTCGGCTGGTAAATGACATTTCGTTTTTATTTCTTTAACTTGAATGTCATCGTGATAAATTAGAGTAAAATAATGGCAGAGGCTTATTCTTACCCTGTTATTTTGGATTTATTTGCTATTTTTAGTGAAAATGATTAAACAATTAGTAGAACCTGCAGAAAATTTGATAAAAAATATCCTGATTTACGAAGACTGTCATGTAAAAAATTTAGAAGAATACACACAAATTTTTCCCAATTTCGACTTTTTACTTATATGTTCATCCACATGGCTAAATTCTTGCAGCTAGTTACGACGGTAATTTCCTATTCAAGCATCCAAAGAATCTTAAAAAAACACAAGATGCACGATTACAAAAAGAAAAGAGTACAATGAAACCGGATAATTTTCAAAAATATTTTAGCTAACGTCAAAAGGGACTTTACTTTTAAGGTTATGGTCCTTAATGTAAATACTTAAATGAAGCTGAAGTTTGCAACGTTTTTTTGCAACGAAAATTCAAATAGTATATTAAAGTACTAGTTTCTTAACATAAGTTTTTAGCGCACGAGTACAAGTTTAGAAAACATGCCGCTTGCGGCGAGTTTTCTAAAGTAGTAGTGCGCTAAAAACGTGTTATGGAATAAGTGCTTTAATATACTATTTGAATTTTCGTTGCAAAAAAACGTTGCAAACTTCAGCTTCATATACTTAAATACAAATCGATTAATTTTACTGGCCTACTTGATTAACTAGTATAACAAATTTTAACAGAAATACGGCTTTTTCACAATAATTTGCAAATAACTCGAAAACGGTTATTGTTAGGTATATATTCATTTTAAAGCAAATTTAATTATTTATTTAACTAATTAAAAATATATATAGGGTGCCGTTTAATGGAGCTGAAGTTTGCAACGTTTATTTGCAACGAAAATTCAAATAGTATATTAAAGCACTTATTCCATAACACGTCGTTAGCGCACTAGTGCTTTAGAAAACTCACCGCAAGCGGTTTGTTTTCTAAACTTGTACTCGTGCGCTAAAAACATATGTTATGAAACTAGTACTCTAATATACTATTAGAATTTTCGTTGCAAAAAAACGTTGCAAACTTCAGCTTCATGCCGTTTAAAAAATATGAGTTATGGCTATTTTATTTGTTATATTTGACCTGCTTTCTGAGACACCCTGTATAAGTTTTGGGTTCTGTTTTGGCTTGTGATAATTCGGTTAAGTGCTACTGAGTAAACTACAAAACAACTTTTCTCCAATTTAAAAAATCAAGGAGAAATTAATTTTTTTAGGTGGTTGAATTTGCTAATTTTTCGCTAAAAACTTGAATAATTGAAAAACTACCAGAGATAGACATAAAGTGTTACACATCAAAATAAAGCAGATTTAAGGCGAATTTTAAAAATTTAAAAATATATGGGGTGTTCCATTTATAAAATCAAAGTTGAGTATCACTTCCGGTACAAGCATGAAAATATTTTTAATGGATTGACCATATTCAAAAAGCCCAAAGTGCAAAATTATTGGTTGTTTATAAACTTTTAATAGGCCACTTCTGTGAATAACCCTGTATACTCTAAGAATAAAACCCAATGTAGATAGATTGTTTTTTTCCGTGTAATCAAAGAAAAACAAACAAATAATCGAGGTACGAGGTAATTAAATAGTAGTGTTAGACAACACAAATATTTTAATTTGAATAACAGAGCCAATATTTAAAATTTCAAGTTTCTACGGTTTTTCGTTAAATAGTTATCGAAGACAATTGAAAGATTGCCTCATACCGGTATCGAACCCTAAACGTTTTAGTGCAGGTACTAGATTAGGGAACCTTCAAGTATTACGTAACGCAAATTATACCAAAATTCATATACTTCATACCCCGGTTCTCGCGTTATAGATTATAGAGATTTCATATTTTGGCTACCCCCCTAATAGGGGGGCATCGAAAATTCAAATAGTTAAAGCACAATTTAACTCTTATTTCACAAACGTTGGTGGAAACATACAAAAAAACATTCAAACAGGCAAAAATAAAACAATAAGGCAACAAAAAAATAAAAATATACAAGATTCAATGTTTATGGCCCCTGTAAGTGATTTAGAAATACTAAAAGAAATAGGCTCTTTAAAAAATAATGTTCTAGCGGCATAGACAAAATATCAGTTAAAATGTCAAAAACATTATTGCTGCGCCATTAACCTATGTTATAAATTTATCATTCGAACAAGGGATTTTTCCTGAAAAGCTAAAAGTTGCCATAATTCGTCCTATACATAAAGATGAAGTTGAAGTTTGCAACGTTTTTTTGCAGCGAAAATTCAATTAGTATATTAAAGTACTAGTTTCATAACATACGTTTTTAGCGCACGAGAACAAGTTTAGAAAACAAGCCGCTTGCGGCGAGTTTTCTAAAGTACTAGTGCGCTACCACCGTGTTATGGAATAAGTGCTTTAATTTTGATGCAAAAAACGTTGCAAACTTCAGCTTCATACATAAAGGAGGGGAAACAAGTAAAATGAATAATTATCGACCGATATCAATTTTAAATAATTTCTCAAAAATATTCGAAAAATGTATAAAAACACGAATTTGTGCCCACCTTAAAAGAAATAAAATTATATCGAAATTTTAATTTGGCTTTCAAGAAAAAACTTCTACTCAGGATGCTATATTTCATCTCACAGACTCACTGTACAAAGCATTAAATAAAAACAAAAAACTATTAGCAATCTTTCTTGACCTACAAAAAGCATTTGATACCGTACCTCATAATAAATTATTAAAAAAACTGTATGACATCGGAATAAGGGGGGTAGTGTACGATTTATTTAAAAGCTACTTATTTCAACGTCAACAGCACGTCAATATAGATGATAAGTTCAGTGAGTCTGCGGAGGTGAAGTGTGGCATACCACAAGCTACAGTTTTAGGTCAGTTATTTCTTATCTATTTAAATGACATTTTTGAGGTTAATCTTAAAGGACATATTATTTCTTATGCGGACGATACAGTGCTAGTGTTTGAAGGTTTTTCATGGGAAGACGTTATTAGGGAGGGAGAATTGGGTATGGCTGGAATAAAAGAGTGGTTAGATGATAATCTCCTATCATTAAATGAAAATAAAACATACTTTATGACCTTCTCTGCATCAATAGTAAACCAGCCAAACTTTCAAACAATCAAATTACATAATAACTGCAACGTAGAAAACTGTACTTGCACGCAAAAAATACAAAAAACTGATCAAATAAAATACTTGGGTGTAATTATTTACCCATTCCTAAAACGGGACCAACATGTCACATACGTCATTTCAAAGATTAGAAAATTTATTTATATTTTTTATAATATTAGAGACCTATTTCCTGAATATATTCTACGAAATATCTATATTTCACTGGTTCAATCAATTATAACATATGGAATTTGCATTTGGGGAAATACATATAACACACATTTTGAAAACTTAAACATCACGCAAAAATATATCTTAAAAGTTATTTTCTTTAAAAACAAATTATTTTCCACAACAGAGTTATTTTCTCAGACCAATATGCTAGATATAAAGGGGCTTTATATAATAAACGCAGTTAAATTTGTCCAAAAAAATCGAAATCTATTGGGTCACATTCAACATTTACATGAAACTAGGTCAAAACTGAATTACAATTTAATCTTACCTCAACCTGTTAAAACACTAATAAAAAAATCACTTGCCTATACAGGTCCAAAATTATACAACCTAATTCATCATCAATAAAAAAAATAAATAACACTGCACTGTTCCATAAAAAAGCTACCGATTTTATAAAAACAAATATCTATTTATTCCTATATGCGCTAGAGCAATAAAATTCTACCTCCGTCTATCTGAAAGTATAACCCTAATTTAAATGTTTTAAAGATTTGAACGGTCTTTAAAAAATATGTATGTATAAAAAAAAATAAATATAAATAATGAAACATTAATACTTATATAATAATTCTGTGACAAATTAGAAGCACAACACGATTTTTATCAGGTGCAATGTTTTTCTAAGTTTAAAAAAATATATACCTACCTACTATGTTTTTAAATTTCTCCGAAAGCCTACTTTATACAAATAGGGTATAACATTAAAAAAATGTATTTATTTAAAAATTGACAAATAAAATTTATTATTATTATTATTATTATTACTTATACCATAACACGTTTTTAGCGTACTAGTACTTTAGAAAACTCGCCGTAAGCGGCTTGTTTTCTAAACTTGTACTCGTGCGCTAAAAACGTATGTTATGAAACTAGTACTTTAATATACTATTTGAATTTTCGTTGCAAAACAACGTTGCAAACTTCAGCTTCATGATTACTTAGTTTTTGAAATTCTGAAAATGACTACATTTCTTTTTATTTAAAATAAACTATTTCTCTTACAAAAAAAAATCGTAATTATAGTAACTCTTCAAGATTTTTTTCGAGCTTTTTTATATCAAGAGGTTAAAAACATTGAATGTTTCAACATCTTAGGCCGTTTAAAAGTTGCTGTACAAATACTTATCAAAAGTTAATGTAGCATTTTCGAACAACTTATCTTGCTTGTTTTTCTAAAAATGCAAAAAATAATCAATTATAATGATAGATAAGTATAAGTTTATTACAGCGTTATGTAAATATAATTATTAGGATTATTTATTATGGTGAGTAATATCCACCTGGTTAAACCCCACCTTTATTATATATATATGGGTGACCGGGGCTAGTTGTCGCAGGGGTAAGTTGTCGAAGTGCTTATATCTTAAAAAGTAAAATATTTTTCTGAGCCAAACCAAGATTAACCGCTGCGTTACAACAGTGCCATTTATCATTTGTAAACTTAAATGCAATAAATTAAAAGAACATCCTGATAAACCAAAAAATGTAAAAATTAAAGAGCCCAGTAATTTTTTTGTGGTAAATATTTTTTCTTAAAGCATTAAGATAAGAGAATTTTATGTATAATAATAGTTTAAGGTGTATATTATTTGTTGATATTGTCATACATAACGTATTATTTAATTATAAAGTTGGAAATTTTGACACAAAAGTAAAAAGTTAGATAATAATCAGCTGGTGGAGAGGCACATGTCTTATTAGTTATTTATAATTTTTATAAATGCCTTTATATTTCTTCAAAAAAATATACTCGAAGTGCCGCGACAAAGTGATGGGGCACGTTATCGCAATTTTCAAGACTTCACAAAAAAAAATAACTTGAATACCCTATAAATTTTTCCATGTTTTTTCTTTAAATAATGTTACTGAAACATGCAGCTAAAATTACCATTAGGTCAATAAAAAAAATACAAAAATAAAGGAAAAAACTGATTTTGAATGAAAAGTGCGACAATTAGCCCCGGTCACCCCTACTTAAATTATATATATACTTAAAGATATGTAAATTTTACGCAAATCTTTTTTTTAATTATTTTTAATTATAAGCTGTCACTAAAATATATCTTATATGCCTAAAAATTGGTAATATTGGACCCCTTATGTAACTCTTACACTGACTTTTTTCGGATCCATAAGAGGGTAGTGTGATACTACGTCTACACAAAATAATATAAAATAGAATAATATTCGACAAATATCAAAGAGAAATTATTTTGCGGCCCGTGTCATAAAATAAGTAAGGAAATAACCCTTAATTTATTTTATACTAAATCTGTTATTATAAAAACATTCTTATTTTTGGCAAAACCATGGTATTTGACAATTGTTGGTTCACTGTCGAAGGCTGGTGGATTTTGCTTACATCTACAAAAAATGTTTACCAACTCATTTTTTGATTGTTTATTTCTTTTCTTACAAGTACCTACATAACTTTATTACAATTACTATCAATTAATTTAGGTTAATTTATTCTACAATAATTGTGCCATAACACCCCTAATAAATTGCATACCTTGAGTAGCTATTATGAAAATATTTACCAAAAATAAATTCCAATTTTTTGGAATAATCACCATGGAATATCTGGACCAGACCAAACCCGTCATTAGCAAAGCAAACGTTTGTTGTAAACTGATAGTTTCTGGTTGTCTGTATATTATATCCCCTAATCCGGCCATAACTAGGGCCCATTTAAACGTGGGAGCCCAAAAGAAAATCGTCTTGGGGCCTGCAGGATGCAACCATAGACCATGAAATGTAGAAGGGAGCACTTTGAAAGCTATTTTGTCTAATTTATTCAAACCTTTTTCATCAGACATGAGTTTGATTCCATTTCTGAAACTTACTAAATTATTCTTTTTTAGTAAACCGAGTTTTCCATATTTTCTTAATATTTTAAATATCATATTTTGGCACTAATTTTTATCGTACATTCCTAAAATACTACAATTTTTTCTTCCAAGTCTTCCATATTTTGTTAAATATTTAAAAATTATCATTTTTTGACATTGATTTGTCAGTTGTAGAGCAATTATTTCAGGGGAAAAGTTGCCGTAATATTTTTCCCTGTTAGCGTGGTTGTTTTGGGTTTATTATGTCCCCTAAACCGGCCATAACTAGGGCCCATTTAAACATGGGGCCCAAAAGAAAATCGTCTTGGGGCCTGCAGGATGCAACCATAGACCATGAAATGTAGAAGGGAGCACTTTGAAAGCTATTTTGTCTAATTTATTCAGACCTTTTTCATCAGACATGAATTTGATTCCATTTCTGAAACTTACTAAATTATTCTTTTTTAGTAAACCGAGTTTTCCATATTTTCTTAATATTTTAAACATCATATTTTGACACTAATTTTTATCGTAGATTCCTAAAAGATTACAATTTTTTCTTCCAAGTCTTCCATATTTTTTTAAATGTTTAAACATTATCATTTTTTGACATTGATTTGTCAGCTGTAGAGCAATTATTTCAGGGGAAAAGTTACCGTATATTTTTCCCTCTGGTAGCGTGGTTGTTTAAGATTTTTTTGGCTTTTATAATTATGTTTATTAAATCCCCTAAACCAGCCATAACTAGGGCCCATTTAAACATGGGGGCCCAAAAGAAAATCGTCTTGGGGCCTGCAGGATGCAACCATAGACCATGACATATAGAAGGGAGCACTTTGAGAGCTATTTTGTCTAATTTATTCAGATCTTTTTCATCAGACATGAATTTTATTCCATTTCTGAAACTTACTAAATTATTCTTTTTTAGTAAACAGAGTTTTCCATATTTTCTTAATATTTTAAACATCATATTTTGACACTAATTTTTATCGTACATTTCTGATAGACTACAATTTTTTCTTCCAAGTCTTCCCTATTTTTTTAAATATTTAAACATTATCATTTTTTGACATTGATTTGTCAGCTGTAGAGCAATTATTTCAGGGGAAAAGTTACCGTATATTTTTCCCTCTGCTGGCGTGGTTGTATAAGATTTTTTTGGGTTTTATAATGATGTTTATTATATCCCCTAAACCGGCCATAACTAAGGGCCCATTTAAACATGGGGGGCCAAAAGAAAACCGTCTTAGGGCCGGCAGGGTGCAACCATAGACCATAAAATGTAGAAGGACACACTTTGAACACTATTTTATCTAAATTATTCATCAGACATGGATTTGATTCCATTTCTGAAACTTACTAAATTATTCTTTTTTAGTAAAGCAAGTTTTCCATATTTTCTTAATATTTTAAACATCATATTTTGACACTATTTTTTATCGTACATTCGTAAAAGTCCAAATAAATTTTTCTTTTTCAATAAACCAAGTTTGTTAAAATTTTAATCATAATCAAATTTTGACATTTATTTTTATTATGATCTAAACTGTAGAGCAATTATTTTAGGGGAAGAGCTGCCGTATATTTTCCCCTGCTAGCGTGGTTGTTTAGAATTTTGTTGAATTTTATAATGCAATAAAAAATCAGCCAATAGAATCTTTCGAATTTAAATTTGGAAATTCGGCAAATTTAATTTGCCAAGTTTGCATAGGTATAATGAAACTTTCCTGGCGATTTCTCCCGTTAGATTAGACAGGGACAAAAGTTCTACCCAAAAAGGATAGAAGACATACATACACTCCCACTTCCACCCAACCAAACAAATTCTGTATTTGTTCTTATAATAATAATAATAATATTTATTGTCAAACAAAAAAAAATTACAAGTACTTAGATATAAGGTGCAATAAATATGCTAGAAACACAGAAATGTCGTCATTTGTACGTGCTAGGTAAAAAAAAATATACTTATTATTATTATAATACTTAAAACTAAAACTTATGAAATAAATAATATACAATAACTTGGTGGTAAGGCTAAAAATGCAATATAGTAAAATTGTTGAAAATAGTAAAATTATTGAAAATAGTTTTTTTTTTTAATAATAATAATAATAATATTTGTTGAACAAATACAATATTTACTTGGCCGGGCGAAAAGTGTAACTATATTATTTTTATTAAAGAAATTGCCGACGCCATCTAAATTTTAGTAGAATTATCTTATTCTACAGATTCACATTAGCTATGTTCGTTCTTGCCGCTCAGTGCTACACTTTCCGGCCAACCAAATAAATACTGTATTTGTTGTAAAAAAAAACAAATACAGTATTTATTGCGTTGGCTGGAAAGTGTAGCACAAATGAGATAGAGATAGGGTAGACGTCTTTTGTTTCATAATTCTAGTTGTAGAAAGCTCCATTATTTATTAAATTTTGCCGATATTCAAGTCTTGCATTGCAAGTTCATTTTTTATCTTTGGGGCTTGTTAAGAAATAAACTAAAACTTTTCTAAAGTAAGTCCCGAGGTAAAACCTCTTTTATAAAATTTTGCCGATATGCAAGTGCATTTTTTTTGGGACTTAAAATCTGCGACTTTTATAAATAATCCTTCATATATGGCAATATTATATAATATATATTCACGAAAAAATAGATAAATTGTGCGTAATTTTGCCTTCAAATGTATGCAAAAAAAACATGTGTGCGCTAAATCTTAAAAAAAAAGATGAAGCTGAAGTTCGCAACGTTTTCTTGCAACGAAAATTCAAATAGTATATTAAAGTACTAGTTTTATAACATACGTTTTTAGCGCACGAGTACAATTTTAGAAAACAAGCCGCATGCGGCGAGTTTTCTAAAGTGCTAGTGCGCTAAAAATGTGTTATGGAATAAGTGCTTTAATATACTATTTGAATTTTCGATGCAAAAAAACGTTGCAAACATCAGCTTCATAAAAAAAGGAGCTGATTAAGAAAAATGACGAACTGTTCGGTTATCAGGGCATCAGACAGAGCCAGAATCCGTTTACAGATCCCCAAAACTAAGTCAAAAGTTTCGTTTTGTAGAGCGGTGTAATTTTAAATGTATCTTATTCTCATCTTCACCTAAACTTATTTACAGAGCGAATGCATAGGGTGCGAAAAGACAGGTATAGTACCCAATATAGCTATTATTCGTATTATCGGTATATAACTAAATGGGGTTAATATTTAACTAACTAACGTTTAAAGCTTACATATTTATAAATACAAACTACGGTACGTACGCCTAGCAGATTGCATGATATCAAGAAAGCACAAAATTGATTATTATAGTTAAAATAATACAAGGCCACAACTAGTTTATATTCAGGAAAAATTGTACCTTTATAATGTTTCAAAGGAGAAAAAAAATATTCCGGATACTAGGAATTATCTCTATTATATTCTTGGGTATACTGCCCGACTGGCCACAGGTAAGTTTTAATAATAAAAACTTTGTTACTTAGTATATCAAGAATCCTGAATTCTCCCAATTGTTTTGGTAAAAAAATATTTTTTTTTTATATTTTTACTTTTTATTCAAAAAGTACTGTGAAAATATTCATTCGGGACTTGTTTCGTTTAGAGAAAAGAATACATTTCATGAGCACTAAAAATAAAACAAGACATCTCTAAGACCTTTACAATCAAGAGCCCTTCATATCTTGCCATATCAAAAATTTCGGGGGCAAAGCTTTTTGTCAGTTGCGAAATTTTTTAGTTTTTTAAAAAATATTAGCTTTTCTCAATCTGGAGCCCCTCATAATTTTCAAAGATTTTAAAACACAATAAACGTATATAGTGAACATTTTCTCGCAACCAAGTCACGTTAAAATCTTATGGAGCCGCCCCCAACCCTAAGATGGCTCTCCATGAAATCGCAGTCCTGAAAAAAATCCATCGGCCCGCCACTGGCATTAAAGATTATAAGATTATATTAGTAATAAAATGAGACGGGCAGTAACAGGTCATGAACTAATCGTGAGCTACTTACAAAGAAAATTGAATAATTTAGAGAATTTCTGTCACGGATTTTTAACGGTAGTCAACAATGCTACCAGCATAACCTAAAACGTTATAATATGACATTTTAGGTTATAATATTATAATTAAGAATATGGTATGGTTAAAAGGTGAATATATTCTCAAATATGAAAGGATAAGAATATGGTATGCTTAAAAGAAGAATATATTCTCTTCGTTATATACAAATCACCATATTCTTGATTTGACAATATTTTTCGGTGTGTGTTTAAACTGTGAAATGGCCGTGGATAAAGTATAGTATTATACTTGCGTATAATAGGTATTAATCATTCGGGTGATTAGGATGAAGCTGAAGTTTGCAACGTTTTTTTGCATCGAAAATTCAAATAGTATATTAAAGCACTTATAACATGACACGTTTTTAGCGCACTAGTACTTTAGAAAACTCGCCGCAAGCGGCTTGTTTTACAAACTTGTACTCGTGCGCTAAAACCTTTGTTATGAAAGTAATACTTTAATATACTATTTGAATTTTCGTTGCAAAAAAACGTTCCAAACTTCAGCTTCATTGATTAGGCCACTCATCTATCGGCTTGTGTCCCAAAATTCACCGTCATTCATTAATAGCAACGCTCGTTAAATAATATACTATTATCTTATCTTGGGGGGTAGCCAAAATATGAAATCTCTACAGACTTTAATAACGCGAGAAACTGGGTATGAAGTGTATGAATTTTGGTCAATTTGCGTGACATCATTTATGGGCAGCCCCTTATGTTTCTAGAGATGTTTAGTTTTTCTGGACGTCTGGGGGGTAATTATCCCCCATTAAATTGTATACAAAAGCTTCTGAATTAGCTTCAAGGGCGTAGATATTTTTCTTCTATGGGGGGGGGGTAATACCCAGGGCCGGCCTTTAAAGCCTCAAATTTGTCGCCCCTAGCAAAAGAAAAAACACCCTACCTTGTGTACCAACAAGGAAAAAAAACTGTGTCCCTGACGGTTTCTACCAAACTTGGCGCCCTGCAAACAAAATTGGCGCACACGCCTATGGGGGGGGGGGGTAATTACCCCCATTACCCCACCCCCTCATCTACGCTCTTGATTAGCTTAAGGTTGTTTTTATCGGTCTGACCCAGAAGTCGGCACGAATCTTTTTAATTTTAAATTTTTAGTTCGATGTCAATTTCCGTTTTCAAGGAAATGGACGTAGAAGTAAAAAAATATTTTCATTTCGTTCGTTTAAACGTCAATTTTAACTCTGAATTACCAAATTATGAAGCCTACATCTTTATTGGCAGAAACCGTGAAGATATATAATGCGTCATATACCGTAGTATGCTCTTCATAGTGGGTAGTATAATGCGTTTTGACCCCAAGATTTAATTTCTCTTTCCTACGACCTAGTTAGTAGTTATTGCCTGTTTCCCACCCGTTGCTATGCCAACGGTTGGGAAGTGACAATCAGCTGATTTTACATATCTGTTTTCAGAAAATTAGTAAACGTCAAACACATAACCTCAAATTGACATTTGTCAATTTGAACTAATTTTAAGATAATTTTTGCGTTTTTTTATGTTTAGGTGTTAGGTCGCAAGAAAAATAGTATACGCACCTCGACGCAAACCATTTCAGTACACATCGAGTGCTGCGCCTCGTGAAAAAAAAAACGCACTAAAAACTACGTTCGCGCACTCGGTACGTAATATACTATGAACCACTCGAGGCGTTCATTATTTTTGCTCTCCCTATAAGTTTTTACTTTTTTCTACTTTACTTTACTTTTACAATCCTTTAATTCTCACATTTTTTTAATAAATTAACTCGCCGGCTATCGATACCGGAATTTTAAAATATAATTGTATAATTTTGCCAAATAAGATACCGTAATTTAAAAATAATATTGTCATTTTAAAACTTGATGTTGAAATTTTTACAACATAGTATAATACTACAATAATTGTCATCGTAAAAAAGGGTACATTTAAAAATTCATTTAACTTTCCTATAAAATGGTAAAAAGGAGGGTATCGCATTTTGGTCTAAACCGTCTGCAACGATAAGACCTTACATGGTTATACAAAAAAAAAAGCCAAAATTTCAGCCCTTTTTACATCCCGGAAAATACTTTAATTAAATATTTTAATTACGAATATTGACATATGTCAATGCACCATTTGGCAACATGGCACCTAAAGATCGTTCGTATCAAATGTCATGTTATTTCAGAAGAAAAAGAATAACTTCTACTGTGGGGTCAAGGACTGTTTATTGTGATGTGTAAACTCCGCTTGACTAAAATTAAAATGTTTTGTTGTTAATTATTACGGATTTAAAGGTCGATTCAGGCATAATTATCACTAACTACACTAAACTGAATTAAGAAATTAAGAAAATTAAGAAACATAACGTCAAATTCTATAATACATTTTCCGTGGTGTGCAATAATTAAGATAAAAAAAATATAGCATAAAATAATAATAGAATGTTAAAATACACCATAGAAAAAGAATTTCTGAAATACACAAACTTTAGTGCAACATTTTATAAACAATCGTTATCCAAGTATCAAAATAAAAATGAAGATGGCGACACCTCTGTATTTTAAAAATTGGTACATTTTCAGGCTTAAGGAAAAACACAGTAGTTACATAAGAAAATAAAAGGTACTTTTGGAGATAAGTAGGTTTTAAAACACGATTTTTAGACCCAACAACTTCAAATATAGTAATAATCGTACTAAGCAATAAATAATTTATTTATTTAGCAGTTACCTTATTGTTGCATACCACGGAAAATTTATTATAGAATTTGAGGTTTGTTTCTTAATTTTGTTAATTTTTTAATTTATTAATTCAGTTTAGTGTAGTTAGTGATAATTATGCCTGAATAGACCTTAACATGGTGTAAAATACCCAATTTGTATTGGACTTATCAGACTAGTTTTTCAGTAAGATTATCAAGTTGTTTTTGAGGTATGTATTTATACTAATAATATTTTAAAGCAATCGAGCAGCTCCAACGTTATAGTATACCTAGTAATCTAAAGCTTGCAGTCCCATTGGACAGTGTGACCTTAGACTAGTAATTTTATGTAGCTTTCAATTTATTTCCATGAAAAAGTTTTAAGAGGCTTTTAAGCTGTAGCGTTAAATAAATACATTTAATTAATTGTACAGTATTTTTAATATGTTGATATTCAGATAAACAAAAAAAAAACGTGCATTGTTGTCACGTTTACGATAACACAAAAATTTTTAATAAAAAAATTGTTTTTTTTTTTAACTTGGTTAAATGTTTTTCATATTTTCTTTTCTTTATTTGGCACTTTTTTAAACAAAAACATATTGTTATAATTTAGCCCAAAATTCACATTTAAAACGATATCCTTTTCTTTGGTTCTTTGGTATCCGAGATTTTATCTTAATATTTTATCTAATATTACTTTTTTATTTTACCCCCATTTTTTACAGTGTAGGTATAGGTGCACATATGCATTTGCATATTAAAGAATGTGACTTTATCAAGATTTTTGAACATAACCAGACAATTTTCATACTCAAGGGTCACATAGCGACCCTTGAAATTTTAATGTTATTTACGAGGGCGCATTCAACCGGATGAATATGAATGGGTATACCTATGTCATGCATTTATAAATGCACCGTTCTTTAAAGAATTCTTACTCAGGGAAAAAAATAAGTATTTTTTTTTTAGTTATACATAGAAAAAGTCCAAACCAAGGACACGTGTCTTGGGATATGTTCAAAGCCATATTCTCTTGTTTCAAGGCTGGCATTTTCTTGAACCAAAGTCAATGCCAGCCTTGAAACAAGAGAATATGGCTTTGAACATATACAAAGACACGTGTCCTTGGTTCAAGGAATCCGTTTTTTCTATGTACTCTTCACCTATATATATAGGATTAGCAAGAGGACATCGAAGATGACTTTCTAAACTCTTTCTTTTTAACCGACTTCCAAAAAGGAGGAGGATATCAATTCGACGTGTGACTTTTTTTTTATGTTTGTTCCCGCATAACTTTATAACGAATGAACGGAATTTTATGAAACTTTTTGCAACTTAAACAGGGCATTCATGAGGTGGTCCCGTTTTAATTTGACGCTGGGATAACGCCGGGTAAGCCAGATAATTAAGATAAATTTAATCATTTTAACGCAATTTCACTTAAAAACGGCTTAATTTGGTTCTACTACCAACCAAATTTTTAGAGAAATATCTCGGATAACTCGGATAAGCCGGATAACTTGATTAAGGGGTCACTCAAATATTACAACACACTGAAAATCTTTTAAATGTCGCTAAACTTGATTCTCTGGACCTGTAAAATTAAAATACCAAGAAAAAATAATAAATTTTGTGATTTTACCATAAGGTGTTATTTGATTATTACTTAACGCTTATAGTTTAACAAGATTTTCTTTAGTATTTCGTATAAGGTTGGTTGGACTCTTGAGCGCTGAAATAACAATATTACTTTTATTTTTTAGAAATTTATCTTTAAGATAATGACGTCACGTAACAGTGCGTTGTGACGTCAGCAGCTTGCCAAGATGGAAGGACAACTATAATTTAGCTTAGATGACGTTACAAATCTATAAGTTCTGTGTCTTTAAAAAGTAAATTAATAAAAACTTTTCGCATAAAAAAATGAACCGACTTCTATGTCTCTAAAAAGTAAAAAATAAAAAAAGTCGGTGCCAATTTCACAGCAAACAATATTAAAATAATAAAAAAATAATTGTTAGTATCATAATTAATTTAGAAAATGGTGAAATTGGAACCCTAAGTATTTTTTATTTTTTACTTTTTAAAGACATAGAAGTCGGTTCATTTTTTTGCGAAAAGTTTTTAAACGAAAAGAAATATTCATTTCGAGTAATCGGTCCTAAAGCCATTATGGTTGTCTGGGAATAGACATTACTTCATACGGGATAGAAGAAAATTAAAGTCAGATCAGCTTAAAATCAAATATTACTTTAAATAATAATATTATTATTTTGGCAGCGATATCTGTCATTATTGTCATTTTATATTCGTATTTTAATAAGGATAGAAAATGGAAAGTATGGCAGATAAAAAATTATTCTGAGAGACAGAATCACCGCCAAAATTATTCATAAATACCAATTTAGTCGTCAAATTTCAAAAAATATATTAAATAGATTATTTAGTTTTATTTATTTTGCTAAGGCGCCATCCATAGGCTCGCATAACCATAAACATAACGTTATAAGCCTGCGCACAAGACACATGTCGGAACATCGATCCAATCGCGGCATAATACATAAAATATTGTTACAAGTGCATAAATGCGAGTATCTGGAAGTTTTTTCATGTACTTCCAAGTTTTTTAAGACTAGAAAAAAAAGGGTCATCTCCTCTGAAAAAACTCTCTGCCCCTCTTTTCTTCTCATAAATTTTCGACAAGAATTTCACAAAAAAAAATTATCTCTGACTTACTTACCAGAACTTATTTTACCCAAATAATCTTTTCCTTGCTTATACATATCGTTATCTTTTAATGAAAGAGTTTGACCTTTTGTTTGGTTTATCTTGTGGTCTTTTATAAATTTCAGTATGTACATACATGTATACATACAGGATGGCCCAAAAAAAACCGGACACTTTTTAAACCGTTATTACTTTTTTGCCGTTTGAGCGATCTTTACTTACTTTGAAATAAATAGGCTCAAAACATGTAAGATTCGGTGTATAATTTTATTAATTTAAATTATTATTATATATTTTAGTAAGAAAGCTTTTTCTGAAGGGGTTATTTTAGACCCATGGGGATTAGAGCAAAATGTAAAAAATGAGAACTTTTCGTCTGTTTTATGTTAAATGGTCTATCTTCAATAGTTTTGTGTGTTTACCTTTTAATTTAAAATTGTAATTTATTTTTTATAATGATTTTTCCGGCTACAGATAGCGTTAAATGGATTTTTTAGCCTGAAAATGATTAAGTAGGCGGTTATCTAAAGGTAATTTTGACATGTTTCAATAAATAGTATGTCAAATTAAAAATATTGAAAATCACCGATCAAAAAACTAAGAAAAACGTATTAAAGCTGCATTGTGGTGGATATATATTTTAAAGAATATGAACAATAAAGAATGAATATATGTAATAACAAAATTGTGTAGAAAAATATGAAATAAGTCTAGTTTTTGTCAAAACGAAAAAAAGTGCTTAACTTAAAATAAAGGATGATGGGAATTTTTGTAAACCAATATGGATTATTACTACAAATAACCAACCAAGATCCTGAACCATAATGTGCTTTTATATTATTGTTAAAAGATAAGACAGTGTTTAATATAATTTAATTTATTTGTGATAAAAGTATATTTCTTCTTTAAATTCTTTCTTCATTTAGCAAATACTTAAATCTTGTTTTATTTTAAGCAATTTATTATTTCTCATGTTAATGTAGTAAAATTTTCGAATTTTCATACGCCATTTATAATTTTTGTGTTATTTAATACCCATTTTTCTTAAAATATACATCTAGAATTCAGCTTTCACATTTTTCCCCTTGATTTTTAAAGTAATTCGACATTTTTTCAGTTTTTTGCTAATTTTAAATACTTTTTAAATTAAGAGATTATTTTTTGAGAGATGTCAGATAAAGAACACGCCTACTGAATCGGTTTTTTTACGTTTAAAAATTAATTTACTGCAATATGTAACCTTTTGGAAAAATACAGCCTGTTCCAGAACTCGCGTACCGAAATTTAAGAGGTGATTCTACATCCAAAAATATGAAAAAAAGTTTCTATAAAGGTTGGTCCGGAAATGAGCCCTAAGGGAGCTACGGCCCTTCGAAGATGACGTATTGAATGGGGAACAAAAAAAAGCACCAATAAAATTTTAATGCTGCAGGGTGATTCTTCATTTAAAACTGAGCCAAAAAGTATTATACACCAAAACACCTAAATTTAATATTAAAGGAGTAATAGCCTTTTAAAAAGTAACGTTTTTGGTGGCACAAAATGTTACTTCCTCTTAATTGCATTTTTTTTTGATAACGGTTGCTCCTACAGTGTTACACTATATGATATTTTATATGTATTTTTACTCTAGAAATCTATATTTATTACAACAAATCCAAAAAACATACACATAGAAAAGTTTGGGGCAAAAATGTTTTAAGCCTCATATATTTTGTCCGTCTGGGCACGCCTCTGGATAAATTAAAAAAATAAATTAACATAAACTTATTGCCCTTATTAATACTAGTATACATGCAAAAGCTCGCCGCTCTAGCTTAAACGGTACCCGAGTTATTAATTAAAAACCTTATTTTTATTACAATTTTAAAGGGCCCTAGATCCCTTAGGGCTCATTTCCGGACCAACTTTATAGGAACTTTATTATATTTTTGGATCTAGAATCACCTCTTAAATTTTGGCATGCCAGTTATGGATCACCCTGTATGAATAAAAAATTAACTACAATTTTAAATTAAAATTTAAACATACTCATCTATTGAAGAAAGATCACTGAACATAGTTAGGTCAGAATGTTTTATATTATACATTTTGCTGTAATCCCCAACGCTTTAAAACAACCTCTTCAGAAAAAGCTTTATTACTGAACAATATGATAATACTTTAAATAAATAAAATTATCTTCCAAATATTACACGTTTTTAGTATATTAATTTCAAATTTGGTATATATCGGTCAAAAGGCAAAAAAGTTATAACGGTTTGAAAAGTGTCCGGTTTTTTTGGGCCACCCTGTACATGTATACGGTCAAACAAAGCAGTGTTTTATTTTTTTTAATAATAGCTGGAAGTCCCCATTTGGAACGTTTGTGAGATCAAATGTCTAATACATGTATGCTAAGTTTATTCTTTGACGCCATTTAAATAAAGAACATACAACTGAATAAAAACGTAAAAATAAATTAAATAAAATACACCCCCATATTTTTGGGCGCTGAAAACGAATTTTATAATGAAAAAACAGGCCCTCAAAGTGCCTCACTCTCTTCTTATGTAAAAGGAATTTTAGTCACAGATTGACTGAATTTTGCATATCCTTATAAACTTTTGATCAGTATATCGAGGACTGTAACATATTATGTTATTGTTCTCGATATTTTCTGTTCAACAGTTGATAAGGGCACAACTTGAAAAAATCAATAGTTTAAGTGCTAGATCACTTAAGTAAAAAATAGTCTGGTTAAGAGTAACTGACTTTAGTTCTGTGGCTTGGTTCTAAAAGGGCCAATGACACTTTGTCAATAGCAACGTTTTCATGTCAACTCTGATGTAAAATTTTGAAAACGCTGCTATTGACAAAGTGACATTGGCCCTTTTAGAACCAAACCACAGATTTTATTTTGTGTGTCTACAGGCACACAGTCACATGTATTATTCTTATTATAATAACAATATGGTTGGACAGTCAAATGGAGTCAAACTCACCCTTTAAATTATTTCCAGACAACTATTAACTTTTATTAAAAATAGCAGATTATCTCTTGTTGAGAAAAACTTTTCGAAAATTGCATACGAAAGTTTTCTGGCTACCTACTCCATTGGACCTAAATTATGTTTTACTTTTTAATTAAAATACTCGTTGTAATACAAAAAAATATTTGTGTATAGTTAGTTTTTGTAATTTCAACTAGAGTTAAGCCTTACACAAATACAGCTAAAAGGACAAAAAAAGTTCTTTTAACAAAGACAACAAACCGGACAACAAAGAATTTTAATTCTTTAAAGTGACATCACTTTGTGTTCATTAGGGTGGCCAGGACCTACGGAATTGTTTGGGTCCCACCCCTCAAAGTTGTTCCTTTAGGTGAAAAAACAACCCTGTTTTTTTTTTAGATTTTTTAAAAAATATTTAGAGGTTCCGCCCGGCGCTTTTTTAAATAGAAAATCATGTGAAGGGTTTTTATTTTTTTAAGGATATACAAACTTTGATATTGGGCGTTTATGGAACAAAAAAGTGTTTCTGGATAATAAAGGAATATTCTCAATTTTTATGCCCCTCTACAAAAATAAAGCGGATTTTTTATGTGGTAAAAATGCTAAAAATTGACACATGAGCTTAATAAAGGCTAGAAAAAAATACACTTAAAATTTTTTGCAAAGAGTTATTTTTTTCTAGGGTATTCTTCAATATGTCCGAATTCAGGGTTTATATTTGCTTTTTTGAAAAAAGTTTATTTTTTAAGAAAAAGAACAGGGTGTCCAAAATACAATTAAATATCGCAATAAAAGTTTAAAAAATGTTCTTTTTATTAAAAAAAATAAATTAATTGGTACTTATCAATGAATTTCTAAAAAAGAATTGACCCATGAGAAAAAATTCTGAGTAACCTTTTTGGTAGCATAAATAAGCTTCATACGTCAATTTTTACATTTTTTCATGTAAAAGGGTAATTTTTTTTTGAATATTTTCTTATTCAAAAATAATTTCCCTTCCTAAAATCAACGTTTTTATATTTAAATAATAATAAAAAGTCTTAACATATTTTCTCTCTCAAAAAAATACGCCGGTCGCGACCTCTAAATATATTTTTTTAAAAATCTGAAAAAATTGAGGGTTGGTTTTTGACCTAAATAAACATTTATAAAAAAACCAATTTTTTAATTTTGACTGGGCACTCTAGTGTTCATTCATCAAAAGAAATGTGATTTTAATACATAACAGAATTTTTAAAAAATAAAAAAAAAACAGATATTTTCCAGGATGTTTTATCGTTGATAAAAATTTCTTACCACTCGGCAATTATTATTATACAGGGTGATCAATAACTGGCATGCCAAAATTTAAGAGGTGATTCTGCTTCCAAAAATATCAAAAAAAGTTCCTATAAAGGTTGGTCCGCAAGTGAGCCCTAAGGGAGCTACGGCCCTGTAAAATTGTAATAAAAATAAGGTTTTTAATTAATAACTCTGGTACCCTTTAATCTAAAGCGACGAGCTTTTGCATGCATACTAATATTAATAAGGGCAATAAGTTTATGTTAATTTATTTTTTTGAATTTATCCAGAGGCGTCCCTAGACGGAAAAATGTATTAGGCTTAACACATTTTTGCCCCAAACATTTTTATGTGTCCTTTTTTTTGGAATTTTTGTAAAAAATATTGATTCCTTGAATTAAAATACATACAAAAAGTCATGTAGTGTAACACTCTAGGAGTAACCGTTTTCAAGAAAAATGCAATTAAGGGGAAGTAACATTTTGTGCCACCAAAAACATTTAAGTAATTTTTTCAGTGTAGTTTTGTAACTATATTTTATCTTTATCAAGATTTAAGGGGTCTTTCTACCTTAAAACTTTTAAAAATGATCTTTTTTTAAACATTCTTTTTATATAGAAAGAAAAACGATATCATTGTGAAATTTTGTAGGTTTCTTTATTCATATTCAAAGAATACAAATAAAATTTCTTTAGATTTTTAAAGTGTCATTTTCTGGTCATATTTTTTTTTTAAACAAATATCAAACAACGGTGTTCGCCATGATTTCGGCCGTTTGGATCGACTGAAGAAAAAAACAAAACGGGATATTATTCAGTAGTGAAGTCGCTATAGCCCTATTTTTTTTTGGCCAAAAAATAACAAAATGGCGGTCGTTTTTCAAAAATTTTCAAACATTTTCAAACAAAAACGTCCGCAATTTTGGTATTTTTTGGCCATTTTTTTTCTTCTAGATAGCGACTTCAATACTGAATAATATCCCGTTTTGTTTTTATTTTCAGTCGATCCAAACGGCCGGAATCATGGCGACCACCGTTTTTTTATGTTTTTTTTTTCAAAAAATGGCCAGAAAATGGCACTTTAAAAATCTAAAAAAAAATTATTTGTACTGAATAAACATACCTACAAAATTTCACAATTTTATCTTTTTTCTTGCTATATAAAAAAAATGTTTAAAAAAAGATTATATTTATAATTTCTAAGGTAGAAAGACCCCTTAAAACAACATTTAAAACAAGCATTATTTCAATTAAGATTTGACATTTTAGTCCCATTTAACAAATAGCAATTTTTTGTGTCCCGTTGGTTAAATTTTCCGGCCATATTTTTCCAAGGCTATTTTTTTTCCATATTGTTCCCGTTTCAAAAGAGACAAATAAATAAACCAAATATTCCATCAATCTGTTTTTTAATCATCGTAAAAGGGGTTGATAGACTGCTGTTTCGGGCTGCTGGCCCCTTTTCACTACCAAGAGCCAACCCTGTAAGATGATTAAAAAATAGATTGAAGTAATATTTAATTATTATTTTTATAATGTTGATTAAAATTAAATAAATCTTATCCTTATAAATAAATAAACCGGTCTCGCCACTGACATTTTTTAAATGGCGGAAAACATTAAAGTTTGAAGTTTGGTGTCGTTGAATCCGGTCCTGGTGACAATAATATTTCTAACTCTTACATCAGTGATTACTAACGAAATCTCGAATAGAGTATGCGGTTTTATTCTCATGTAAAAAAGCCTCGGAAAAAGCTGTACAAATGTATGTACATTACAAATGTCAAACACTGAAGGTACTTTTGTACCCATATATTCATACTTTTCATACTTTTTATTCATACTCTTCACGGCTAAAGGGTATTATACAATGGATTTCAAATTTCTAAAATCGTAAAAATTACCCTAGATAAACAATTTTAATTTTTTTTTTAAAGGTAGACGGATATTTTGAAAGTGATTCAGAATTTAATTTGGGGCCATACTTTAAATACCGGGTGTCCCAACTCTATTTACCCGATTTTCTCGAAAACTAAAAGAGATAATCCAGTTCTGCCAAAACCATCTTAAATTAGACAACTTTTTTTAGCCAAGTTTGCTTATATCCTGCGATGAATAATTTGGCTGAAACATGGAAAAAACCAATTTCACTCCAACATGGCCATTTTTGAATATTTATAAGTCAATTATTATTAGTATATTAAAAAAATAATCCAAACAAAAGTGGTTGGAAATTTTCTCCTAACAAAATTGGTAATATGCATTTTTATCGTAAAATGCATATTTAGCGAGATAACCGCACTCCCCTAAAATTCAAGATAACGGACAGCAGAGTCGGCCTTTGAATAAATCAAGTGAACCCCCTACTTCAGGGTGCAAGCTTAGAGGGGCGCCGTCTAGGTGCGTATTTCCAGTCTGAGTCAAAAAAAAAATTTATCAGCGAGGGGCAGTAAAAAGCTCTTTTAGAGGTGAGGTCGTCAAAATTATGAGGGGTTATTTTTTAGGTTTTTCTTATTCTAAGGGCGCGAAGTCCAACGCTTGCTTCAGGCCGCCGAAATGCAAAGGCCGGCCCTGGCGGACACCCCTTACGCAAATCAGCCAGTGAAAAACTATCAGGAGTGTTCTGTTACCATCCACTGCTACCCTTTAAAATATCAGCCCGTGTACATTTATTGCAATTTAACATAGGAATTTCTCTTTATTTGACTGGACTATATGGAATTATTATACGAAGCATTACATATCTTCAAGGCTTTTTATTCATACTCTATGTTGTAAAAATATCCTCGCTTCCTTATAAATAATTTATCAGTGAAAATGAGAGATAGATATCCTTATATAGATGGTCTTTGTATATTTTTGTGCTTTAAAAATGTTTGACATGTTTATACACAGGATGTGTTTAGATGGACCCGCATAATAATTAATTCTTTAGATACCATTACAGCAATGTTTTTGTTTTAAGTATGTTTAAAACAGTCTATGGACTATATATTTTATTTAGGTGTAAGCTACGATAATGGCAAAATAAGGAAATTAAAAAAAAAGACATAAATTTAAAAAAATCTTGCTCAAAACAGATTTTGACTAAAAAAAATCTTGGTTGGATACTTTAAGTTCAAATAAACAGTACGCCAATAGCGCCTTTTTAGTAATTTTAATCTTCTGCGATCTTACCAATATAAATGAAGGGTCCAGTCAAAAAACGATGAGGTTTGGACCTTTTTAAAAAGTTGAGAAAAATGAAATTTTAAGTTTCGCAACTACTGGTGAAATAGTTTTTAATGACATTTAGAGTTATTTCTGAGCAATTTTTTTGATCAAAAATTCATTAGAACCCCATGTTGAATCCAGGCACGAATAAAAACTTCATGTATACCCAACATTTTTATTCACTTCAAAGAGGTAAACATTCAAATTCAAATTTTCAACTGTAGTTATTAGTGGAATCTCATTGTTTGTCCCCTGTAAGGTTTTGTATGTTGCTTCTTCATGTTACAAGCTAACAGACACCGCTAAAATGTCGATTTCGAAAAAAATGGAACCTCATCGTTTTTCCACTGGACCCTTCAAATTTTAAAAACAATAAAAAAAAATTACAAAAAAAATGAACCGACTTCTATGTCTCTAAAAAGTAAAAAATAAAAAATAAGTTGGTGCCAATTTCACCATTCCTTAAATTAAATACTAAAAATTATTTTTGTTGTTAAATTGTTTGCTGTGAAATTGCCATTACTTTTTAGAGACATAAAAGTCAGTCCTATTTTTGTTTTTTTTTTTATTTTTAGAGACACAGAACTTGTAGGTTTGTAACGTCATCTAAGCTAAATTATAGTTGTCCTTCCATCTCGTCAAGCTGCTGACGTAACAACGAATCAAGATAAATTTTTAAATTTAAATGAGTCTATTAACATTTATATTTCAGCGCCCAAGAGTCTAACCAACCCTATTTTAATCGAAATATCAAAGAAAATATTTGTTAAACTTTAAGCGTTAAGTAATAATCAAATAACGCCTTATGATATAATCACAAATTTGATTTTTCTCTTGGTATTTTAATATTACAGGTCCACAGAATCAAGTTTAGCGGCATTTAAAAGATTTTTGGCCTGCTGTAATATTTGAGTGTCCCCTTAATCAAGTTATCCGGATTATTCGAGTTTTCCGATATCTCTCTAAAAATTTGGTTGATATTAGAACCAAATTATTCCGTTTTTAAGTGAAATTGCGTTAAAATTATTAGATTTATCTTAATTATCCGGCTTACCCGGCATTATCTGAGCGACAAATTGAAACGGGACCTGAATATCATCTTTAAGTTTCATCCAATTCCGTTTATCCGTTCCAAACACGTCGAATTGGTAACCTCCTCCTTTTTTGGAAGTCGGTTAAAAAGGCAGCGAGTTTTATAGAAAAAAAAAAATCAATATTATACGTGTATGCATATTATGTAGTTACTAAGTAAATGTTGTTTTATGAAATCGAGCCCAACAAAGTCGATGCTATAAATACGTTTAGACTTAGTAGACTCAAGGCCTGTGTGTTTGTTATGGTTAAATTCTGTATCGAGCGAGAAAAAAACTAACTGGCTTATAAATATTTACTTTACTTGTCCATTAAAACACTTTGTATCGGAATATAGTAAATGAATTATTTATTTTTAAACGTTGATTCGACGAAAGGTCAATCTACCTTTGACGAGGGTTTACCCTTTATAAAAATATTGCTGCTGCCAAAAAAAATGCTTAAAAATACAAAATTACAATTTTTTAAAGACAGTGTAGATACTTTTCGCAGCAAATTCAAACTCGAAATTTTATCACGACTAATATTTCACTGCAACAAAATATACTTAATAGTTTTGACCCTCATTTGATCCCCTTGACCCTCCCCGATTTTTACCAAAAGAAGACCGCAGCCAAGAACCTATGTCAGGCCTCCCACTTGTCATAAAATCATAAAATGTCATAAAATGACCCAATTTGTCCTAAAATCGTCATAAAATAAAATTACTGTCATAAAAGTCATAAAATTTCATAAAAATACTCATACTTTATACTTTAGAGCGACGAAACGAGTTGAAACGTAAATTTCCGTAAATTAATTTGTTTTTTTTTTGAAAATAAATTTTACCAAGTTATCTATTAAGTATAACATTTTATTCTCTAGCAAGAAAATAAAAAATACGTGCAAGGACCGGCCTATCGCACATATCGTAAAAATTGGCATAGAGCGGCTTCGCTGAAACCGTTTCTGGTCCAAAACCACCACCCCTCGGGGTGGTCTGTCCGGTAATTCTTGTGGGCACGATAACTCAAAAATTCTTTGAGGTAAATTTGCTATATACCATTCCTTCTAGAAGTTCTCGGTTGGAATTCTTTTTGGTAAAAATCGGGATGCAAATGGGCAAATAACCTATTTTTAAAAGGGTTATATCTAAAGAAAGGGATATTAGAGGCGGGGCCGAATTTAGAGGGAAGCTTCCCCGGGACTCGGGTTCGAGGAGTTTCGACGTCGACAGTTTATTTTAGTTTATACTTTATTTGATGAGCAAATATGCGCGTCCTTTCTAAAAGGACCACAGACCTTCAAATTCGTAAAAATTATTGCCTTGGCACTAGGGCTTTTAACGAGGCTTTTATTTTTTTTTACAATATTAAATTAACGTCAATTAACAAAATACGTAAAAAATTTCTCCTGCAGCGCTAACTTAGTTAATGGAGGGCTGACGACCATTTTTTTGTCGTCACTTTTCAAGTTTGTAAAACGTTAAAAAAAAATCGCCTGAGGTGCTAGAGCTATCTTACATTTTAATGAAACTTTGAATTCCAACACTGTTTTAAAATTAAAATACACCATTCCCCGGGGCTTAGACTGGCTCGGTCCGACCCTGGCTAGAGATAGAATGCTGTAGAATAAGGATTTAAAATGGAAGATCTCCGCTTTTTTGTCCAAATATTTTGTCATAAAATTTGTAATAAAATGCCTAAAATTGTCATAAAATCATGAAATTTTTCGGTGGGAGCCCTGCCATGTTCCAAATTTAAAGTCTGTTGTGGCTCCAAGCTATCGCAAACTATAATAATAATTGTGGTCACAAAATTTTCCGGACAGACAGGAAAACTTCACGAAGATCATATTTTTTTGCATATTAAACATTAAAAACATTTGTTACTTACAGGACTTACCTATGGGAAGTTAAGGTGCTCGGTGAAACAAAGGGACATAAGCTACATTTATCTTATTTTAAGAAAATCGACTTTAAAGGTTTTGGTGAAATCCTGAAATCTGGTATTATTTTTTAAGGGACTATTAAAGTAAATAATATATAAACAGTTAAGTAGGTATTGTCACAATAAAAAAAATATTATAAATAAAATTATGCATATTTTAGGTAAAAATAACATTTTAGATTATATTTTAAATTACATGAAGGTAAGATACTTGTTTTTTTTTTAAGGACTATTTTTTTTAATTTTTACACAGCTATGTGTACAGTAGGTCTAAAGTTTCCTAGGGAACTTATGACCTACTGCTTAATTTGACAGTCATTGATAATAAATACCCCGTTGTGTGAAGATTTTGTACTTGTTTTTGTGTTTAATACGCCGTTTTATGTATTCTTTAATAATTTTGCATATAATGCACATTTTTTGTTGCACTGTGATAAAATCCAAATATAATATTATTAGGGAATTTTCTTTTTTGGATCGGTATTGAAGACCTAAATTTATGTTGCCTAACGTATTGGACTGCTGTCCATTTGGAACCAACACATGCCATGGTTTGTATAATATATAATAATAAAAAATATAAGGTCCACTCTAGTGTTACACGCAGCGTGTATTTTATAAAACCAACTATTCTTATGTTAAAATTTATATTTGCTATAGGTAAACAATAAATATAGCTATATCTATTTTAATATTTTTTGATTTTATGTTATAAACTGAATAAAAATGGACAATATAAATTATTCCGATCGGAATTTAACAATTTATTTATTGCATTTCCGTTAATTATAATTATCGTTTAAATTTCGTGGAATAATTATAGAAAATATTAAAATTTCTACCTACTACCTACTTAAAAAAAAAATATAAATAGTTTACCAGGGTATAATAAGTTATAACAATATAGGTAAATTATTTGCTTAAAGGTGCTTAAAATCAATTATTGTACATTTCTGTATTTTTATCACCACTCTTACATGTACATATCGTCGTGTTACCTTAACTACCTCGTATCTCCAAAAATTCGATTTTCGGTTTTTTGCACTAATCAATTCTGTACATGATTAGTAATGACCTAAACAAAGTCCTAATTTAAAATTCCAATTGGTTTATAAGTTATGTGGAACTAATTATCTCGTATCTCCTTTACTACTTAAAATAAATAACCGTAACTACCTCGTATCTCCAATATTAGGCCTAGCAAATAAGGAATTTCCCGTAGGTGAAAATATCTAAGAAGATAAAACTTTGCATACTTATGTATTTGGATGCGGAAAATATAGTGGTGAAGTAAAAAAGACCTACCACCCCTCCATCTCACCCCCAGTGGTGAAAAATATCCCTTTTATCGTTTTTTTTTTCTTAAAATGTTTATAAAATTTATATCTAGGCGGTGAAGTTTGAATTTTCTCACATCAGATTCACTTTCAGCAACCTCATAAACTCCAATATATCAATTTTTACGAAAACTACCCTCCGTCCCTCAGGGGGTGAAGTTAGATTTTTTTTATTATCACTTTCGCTTTCAGCAACCTTAAAAACCCCAATATGCGAAATTTTCACGAAAACTAGCCCCCAACCCTCAGGGGGTGGAATTAGATAAATTTTGTTATCAGATTTAGTTTCGTGAACACCAAAAACCCCTATGTACCAACTTTTACAAAAATATAGTAAACATTTTAAAATAATCACCTCCACGGGAGAAGTTAGAAAAAAATTATCATCAGATTCAGTTAAAGCAACCTGAAAAACCCCAGTATACTATTTTTTACTAAAATATTGTAAATATTTAAACAATACATGCCTTAAATTTAATTGAGCAACCTCGTATCTCCAGTACAGGGTTACGAATTAGAAATAATAGTTACTGTAACCAACTCGTATCTCCATAATTCAAATTTTTGACTCACGTAACTAATAATTTTGCAATCTTTTATGCTTGAAGGGTCCACAAGAAATAACTACACTTATATTTGTCTATATTACAATAAAAAAAATAAGAATTTTAAAGTTAACCGGTTTTTTGTGTCCCCTGAAAACCTGTGAATTTGGAGATACGAGGTAGTTAGGGTAACACGACGATATGCATTAATATTTTATTTGATGTTATTGGGAATATCAAGTCTGTTTTTAAACAAAAGGACTACTTTTTTAACTTCACTGAAAGAAATTACATTGAAAATGTGTAAAAAAACACTCTATAAATGTGTAAATTTTACACCTTTATATAAATGTACATCAACATTGATGTGACACTACATACATACATGAGGTGATTTTGACCTATAGTGTGTATTTTTACATCCATACCTTCTGCAACAATACACTCGAAGCTCAAGAAAGTGTATTTTTTTAAACATACCTTTAACAACAATACACCCGAAGTGTAAAAATTACACTTCTGATGTACAAGCCAGCCAATCGCGGGCGTTAAGCTAGTCACGTGACTCGAGAAGCCAGAATTCCTGCTTCATCGAGTCGACCATGATAATTGTTTACGTTTGTAAGAGCGTACGTATAATTTTGTGTGTGCTAGATTTTTCAAAGAAATAATTGGTAAGTGTTGATTAAAAGTAAATATTTAAAAAGTGTGATTAATACAATATCCTTAAAACATACATTTTATAATATTTTACTTATTTAGGCGGTAACACTGGCCTGCAAATTTTGAGTTGTTAAGACTTGTGTATGTTTTCTGTTTCTATTTTATATTGGTACTTTCTGATTACGAATATACGTTTTATTTTTCTATTGCGTAGTTTTTCCATAAAACACTATTCATAAATAGAAAAATAACAAAATGGTTATTCTATTTTTTTTTAATAAATTGAAGGGTTTTAGGTAAAAATTATATATACGCGTTACACACTGGATGTAAAAATATAATAAACACCGCATTTATATTAACGCTTCGAGTGTAAATTCACATCAGCAGCAGCTGCAAGTAAATTACCCATGCACGTGGATGTAAAAATGTATCTCAGTGCTGGGCGTTTCGGCCAAATGCATAGGTGTAACGAGAGGGGACTTAGGGGGGCTAAGCCCTCCCAAATTTTGATAAGTCCCCCCCCCCCCAGATCAAACTATAAAAGTAACGCACGAGGGGTCTATCACTGCAGCAATTATTTTTTTGTTTCAGTCATCAAAAAATTTTTCAGGTAAAAAATTTGGACCTGGTTACGCCCCTGGCCAAATTTATTATCAAGAATCCGGTATCTTTAATATAAGGAAACTTTTGGCTTAAAAATCATTGTTATGGGTTTTTAATAATAACTTAAATATTATTCAAATAAAAAATATTTCAACAAGATAAAAATTTAAAAATACTCATATAAAAGAACATTTGGTCAGAGATTTATTTTTTACTTGGGGCCTACTTTATAACCTTCTTTCTATAGAAATTAAAAATATTAGAAATGAATAAAAAGTCAATTAAAATTATATACAGTGCGGTCCAAAAGTCACCCCCCCCCCCTTTTAACTTTTGAACGAGTGAGATATCGACTTCAAATTTAGAACTCTTAAATAAGACAACTTAAACTATCTTTTAGCATATATTTGATATTTTCAGCTCTTAAAATGTGGGCAGGGAGACATGGGGGGCATTTTTTTAAATGGAAAGGCGGGTCGTGTGATACATCATTTTAAAGCTTATAAAATTCTCTATTTAAACTAACATTTTTAAAATTTTTAAAAATGTTTTTTAAGGTTTTGATTTTTCAATTTTTTGTGCTAAAACATTCGATTTTTTAAGTTTTTTTTTATAAATTTTTATTTATGTTAACTAAAATTAGTTTAAAAGTATAATTAACATTTTTTATGATGAAATTACGCATTTTTAAAAAATTATTTGTTTTTTTTTAGATGAATTTTGACATTAATACCCATTTTCAACCCCATTTTAAACCGATTTTTTTTTTAAATATAAAAATATGGAGTTAAATGGATAATTTTCTAAGCTTTTAAATGATGTATTACACGACCCCCCTTTCCATTTAAAAACATTTGTGTCCCCATGCCCCCCTGCCCACATTTTAAGAGCTGAAAGTATTAAATATATGCTAAAAGATAGTTTAAGTTGTCTTATTTAAAAGTTCCAAATTTGAAGTCTATATCTCAACTGGTTCAAAAGTTAAGAGGGGGGGGTGACTTTTGGACCGCTCTGTATAAAGCAAAACACTGAAAATATACAAACCCTCTTTTTGAGCTTATCGTTGGGTATACTTATGACGTAAAAATTTTAGCTTAGCCCAAACTGCCTACTTTCAATATTTTGGTAAAACATTTATTAGAATCAGCTGATTGTCGCCATCTTTATTAATCATACTTCCTCAAAAAACTACAACAACGTTGTTGTATTATTAAATAATATGAATCTACAATTTTAATAGTGGATAACGTTATAATGTTTTAGAATAATCGTAAAAATGGTATTATATACCTCAAACTTGTTCATCGAGCCCTTTAAATTGTACAGGCTACATTAAAACACTGCTAACTAATTGATTGAAATTGGTCCATTTGGCCTGAATCGTGGAAAACCCGTTTTTCCGCAATATAAACGGACTGAACCAAAAGCTAAGCGATTAGCAGTGGCTGTTAAATCGTAAGCTGATAAGCACAATTGCCTCTTCTCCATATTCAAATATAGAGTAAAATAAACTATGTCTGCAGTCAGATGATTTTGATTATAACCAAATCAAAATTTTGATTGATTTACAAGCCGTAGAGATATGTAATGCTACGCATTCTATTATACAGGGGGTATTTGAAATAGGGTCCAAAATGTTAATTTTACATCATAAAATATGAAAAAAAGCTCCTATAGACATATGTCTAAAAATGCTCAGGAAGCCTTTCAAATATACCAACGAACACGTGAACTAATCTTAATAAGACCCATCTTCGAATGCTGTTTTTATGGAAACCAGGGGTGTGCGAAATGGGGTTATCAGTTTTTTGTCATAAACTTTTTTCTGTGTAACTTTTTTGTGATTTTATTTTTGGAATATGGTTCATCAGGTCAAAATACATAAAAAAGGTACTCTTGTTGTAATACTGTAGCATTAACCGTTTTCGAGAATAAATCATTTGGAGGTGAAATTTCACGGTTCGACGGCTAAATGCTAAAATGCTAAAATGTTTAAAACCAACATTTTAATTATGCTGGGTTATTTTAAATCAAAAACTAACGCTTTAAGCTAAATACTTCTTTGGACCAAGAACTTGGAGCTTTTGAACATCATTAGTACAGGGATATGAGCAAAAAAAAAAATACCTTGTTGGGGACAGTGGCTCAACCAGAGGTTTGTCAAATTTTTCAGGTAATAAAGGTGTATAGAAGCAAAACCCAAGTATTTTCTGCGGTGGATTTAGTGTGGCTTTTAAGATAATATCTTATATTGTTATCTGATTATCTGCAGATAGAATATCATATTAACAATTAAAGGTCAGAAAATGTCTATTTTTGCATACAAGTAAAAAGTTTTTTTTATCAACAATCAAAGTAACCTTCTTGTAGGAAATTAAAAAACCTTCTAAATGGTGTTTTTAAATGTCGATAGGATGATTTGTTGCTTAGAAAACTACAAAAAACGATCAAAATTTGCATATTATCCAATAAACAATAAATTTTGCAAAAATCGACCTACGACTTTGTTATTGTGTAAAAATTTGCGTCTTATAGTACTCAATATGTGGTTAAAATTTCAGAACTATTCATTCAATACTTTTTGCAAAATTGCAATTGTTTGTTCCGGAGATTTTTTTTTGCAATAATATTATGCGTACAATAACGAAGATATAATGATTCTACGGGTATCTTATGAAAGGGGAAGAGTTGTTTTATCAAAAGAAATTATTAACTTAAAAAAAAAATCGATTTTTTTTTACAAAAATACTGTCATTTTTAGCATAAACAATTTGAATAACTTTGTTTCAGTAACTTTTAGGAGAATGTTTTTTATATTCGAAAAGCTGGCATTTTACGAATTTAGAAAAAAAAAAGATTGTTCTAGGTTAATATGGGGTAAAGTTGTCACTTTTTTTTAAACTCACGGCTGCTTTTGTTCACAAAGAAATTGAATAAAAATCAATTATTTATAACAATATGTTGTATATTAAAGTATAAATTACCCATTCCTATAACAATAACACAAAATATCAATATTTTTTGTGTTATTGTTATTGGGAAATATAGGAATGGGTAATTTATACTTTAATATACAAAATATTGTTACAGTTAATTGATTTTTATTTAGTTTTACGTAAACAACGTAGCTGTGAATTAAAAAAAAGTGACTAACTTTGCCCCATATTAACCTAGTACCATCTTTTTTTCTAAATTCGTGTAAAAATACCAGCTTTTCGAATATGAAAAAATCATTCTCCTTAAAGTAATTGCAACAAAGTTATTCAAATTGTTTATAAGGTAAAAATGACAGTGTTTTTGTAACAGGATTTTGCAATGCTAAAAACGATTTTTTTTTAATTAATAATTTCTTTTGATAAAACAACTCTTCCCCTTTCATAAGATACCCGTAGAATCATTATATCTTCATTATTGTACGCATAATATTATTGCAAAAAAAAAAACATCACTGGGATAAACAATTGCAATTTGGAAAAACTCTTGAATGAATCGTTATAAAATTAAGTATTATAAGACGCAACTTTTTACACAATAACAAAGTCGTAGGTTGATTTTTGCAAAATTTATTGTTTATTGAATAATGTGCAAATTTTGATCGTTTTTTGCAGTTTTCTAAGCAACAAATCACCCTATCGACATTTAAAAAACGCCATTTAGAAGGTTTTTTAATTTCCTACAAGAAGGTTACTTTGATTGTTGATATCTAAAAAACCACACCAAATTCACCGCAGAAAATACATAGGTTTTGCTTCTATACACCTGTTTTACCTGAAAAACTTGACAGACCTCTGGTTGAGTCAGTGTCATGGCAAAAGTTTCATATCCCTGGACTACATTCCTTATAAAAAATTCTAGGATGGAATTGTTTTTGGTAAAAATCGAGGTGGGGTCGGGTATCCTATTCCTGTCCTAATATTTTTAATTTTTTGTCCTAAAATACTAAAAAAAATGTGATATTTTTGATTTTGAACCCCTGCATACGCCAAACGCATGCCTTTCGGCGCTACTAGAAAATTCTACCTTTAGTTTTGCTTTTAATCTGTAAAGCTAAATATAACACAAGAAGCTAAATCTGTCATCGGCCACGAATTTTCACTATGTACATAATATATGAGATTAATATTGTTATTACGTGTGATTTGAAGCCCTATCGAAGGAAAGAGATGTGTAAACATGCATATTTTTATCCGACACGACACGAATGCATTTACACTTTATTAAATCGATGAAATTTCGTTAATATAATAAAGTTTAACATGAAGGCAAGGTACTATAAGTATCTAGGGTGAATGGACCAATTCTCGGCCAATTCGGCCATTTTAACTCAGATACCTTTATAGTATTCAATGGAGATTTCTCCCGTTAGATTAGACAGGGACAAAAGTTCTACCCAAAAAGGATAGAAGACATACATACACTCCCACTTCTACCCAATCAAACAAATTCTGTATTTGTTCCTTGTTGAACAAATACAATATTTACTTGACCGGGCGAAAAGTGTAACTATATTATTTTTATAAAGAAATTACTGGCGCCATCTAAATTTTAGTAGAATTATCTTATTATACAGATTCACATTAGCTATGTTCGTTCGTGCCGCTCACTGCTACACTTTCCGACTAACCAAATAAATACTGTATTTGTTTTATGAAAAACAAATACAGTATTTATTTGGTATACTGGAAAGTGTAGCACAAATGAGATAGAGATAGGGTAGACGTCTGTTGTTTCATAATTCTAGTTGTAGAGAGCTCCATTACACAACGGAACTATACGATTCAGTGTATTATCAGATCACATGTTATGTGATATCTACACTGATAGAACACTAGCGCAATCAATAACTTAATTAGGTTATGGTATACAACAATAAAAAGTTGTATATGCCCCAACCACTATGTATTGCATAGAATACAACAACAAAGTAAACGTGTTCGGAATTTACAAACGAGTGTAGTTGTTTGATTTACAACAAGAGAACGCTACGCCTCGTTACAGAGGGGGTGGGTGTCAGTAAAAAAGTTACGTAACACCTAAAAAATTATAAACTTATAAAATGTGTATTGGATCACGTTTTTAACAATGATCTAGGCCTAAGATACGGATTCGTTGCAAATTTTATTGCACAGGTATTACGTAACGCAAATTTTTATCATACCCACCCCCCTCCCTGTAACTCTATTTTCCTATACCATTAAATATCACATGTAATTACATGTACATGTACATGCTTATCGTTGGGTATACTTATGTATATAAAAAATTTAGCCCAAAATGCCTACTTTTAATATTTTGGTAAAATATTTATAGAATCAGCTGATTTTCGCAATCTTTATTAATCATACTTCCTCAAAAAACTATTATAGTGACAACAACGTTGTTGTATTATTAAATAATATGAATCTACAACTTTAATAGTGTATTTAATATAACGTTATATTGTTTTAGAATAATCGTATAAATGGTATTGTATACCTCAACAACGTTTGATTGTACTATTTTTAGATTTTTCTATCAGTGTAATAACACAGTAAATAATACTGTAACATTGTGCCCGCCTTAGTTAGTACGTCTTAACTAACATTTTTGTTATTTTCGGCTTATCTGCATTTACCGGTTGTTCTATGCCATATTTATCTATTCTCCAGGGTTCTCACCAGTCAAGGAATATAGGGAAGTCAGGAAAAAGTCGGGAAAATTGAAGTTGAAACCTGGAAGTCGGGAAATTTTGCCATTTATTTTAAAAATTTAGGGAAAATAGCAGTTAGTTAGGACGTTTTAACTAAGGAGGGCAGCATTAGTAAATAATAATTTAATTATTATTATTATTATATAGGGACCGAGGAGGTTGTTCTATAAATAATATACCTACTAGTAGAATTACCAGCGTATACATTAAAAATATTAAGAAATAATAAATATTAAAAACAAAAAACAAAAGTTTATAAAAGAAACTAAAACTAAGACCATTCATCGAATCTATTTTTAAAAGAGTTTACTGTAGGTGCATAGGCAACGAGTTCCAAACACTAAACACGCGATTACACAAAAATCCTTGCCGAACACTATTTCTAAAGACTTGTTTAAACTTAAGTTGTCTGGTGTCTTAATTCATTTGAAAAACCGGTGGAAGATCAACTAGAAACTTGTTGTTTAGGGCACGATAGGTAGGGGAAAATACCCATGAATGGGACAGCGCTTCTTTCCGAACTATGCTTTTAAAATAATAAAAAATGGCATAGTTTAGGCAGCTGGGGTTTTCAGAGGTCAAAAGTATTTTTTTTTTAATAATTTTGAAATATATTTTATTGACGAAAGGCAAAAGGAAACTGAATTTGGTTTATGTAATAATCTAGAACAACACGAAACATATACCAAATAATCGAATTTTATAAATGATTTTAGCCTATTTTTTGTTAGTATTCTTGAATGGGACAAATTAGGTTTCCTTGAATGGGACAACTGTTTTATTGCGTATTTAATTCCTATTCATCTCTTTTAAATAAGAAATCACTCTAAAAGGACAGTGTCTAGGGTACCCGGGTACTACCCATACAACAATTTGGAACAGTTAGAACTCAAAACAAAAAAAACATGAATCAAAGTTTGGTAAAAATATTTAAAGTAAATTCTATGTAACAAAAAATAATGTAACATTTTAACAGCTATTTTTTTGTTATGACATGACCTTATAGGTTTATTGTTACTAGCAATAGTGATAATAATAGCTATTTTCATAATTTGTTATCTTTAATAGCAATTTTATATTTTTGTCCCATTCAATAATACAGTGTTCTTGAATGGGACAAGTTGGTTGTTTTCTTAAAATGCTTGTAGTTTTGGTAAAAATTTATATTATTCAGGGTAAACAGTTGGACTGTGTTATTTTAGTTCCAAATATGATAACTAAAAAAAAATACATGATACTGTAAATTATATCAATGTTACAGTATTATTTACTGTTGTATTATTAGATATTGTATAGCAATCACAATGTATAAACAGCGTCGACACATAGAAAAAACGCATTCCTTGAACCAAGGACACATATTCTCTTGTTTCAAAGCTGGCATTTTCTTGAACCAAGGTCAATGTCCTTGAATGAAGAGCACGGGTTTTGGAATAAAAATCCGCGCTCTTTATTCAAGGAAATTGACTTTGGTTCAAGAAAATGCCAGCCTTGAAACAAGAGAATATGGATTTGAACATATCCAAAGACACGTGTCCTTGGTTCAAGGAATCCGTTTTTTCTATGCATGACATATAGTTTCAAATGTCCATTTACATGTACTTTAAAACAATAGTTTTTTTTAATTTTAATTTTTGCGTGCCCCGGTAATAAATACTTCCATTCCACCGCTTTTAAAACAAAAAACTGTAGGGAAAAGTATTGTTTTGTTGACAGCAGTATTTTTTATAAACAGAATTGATTACAATAACAGGGTTGGACAACCGGAATTTTAAGTTAACTTTTGGTGAGTTTGTTTAATACATACCCATGCTGAATAAAATTATATATCTGTATACAAACATATAAACTTATTCGGCATAGGTATGTATTAAAGAAACTCACCAAAAGTTAGAAATAATTTAAAATTCCTGTTGTCAGACCCTGTTATTGTAATGAAAGTATCAACTCTGTTTATAAATCACCAGTCGAATATAGTATAAACTACCAGCTGGTTCAGATCCCAAAAAGACTAAACAAATAAATAAAAAATAAATAAAGTTAATAAATATTTATAATTATCCAAGAAAAGATGTATGTAAGAAAAAATGTAATAAAAAACGAAATCATTTTAAATATTGATTATGAAGTATATATTTTTAAAAAACTATAAATTTTAAATGTTCTAAAACTGTTACAAAAATATAAATAATTTATTTTTAACATCTTTTTAGTTTTTTTTAATGGTGGCTATATCTGGTGAATTTTTATGGCTAAAACCGGTGCTTGGGTGGCTAAAACTAGAGAATTAGTATTATTTTGTTTGTTTTTTATTTTATAACATATCAGCTGAAGTTATATTGTTTAGACATTTATTTTATAGTAGAAATATATTTAGAAAAACCAAAACTTGCAACCTTAAAATTATAATGGAACATAATAAAAAGAAATAAAAACAGAATTTTTCTTAAGGTGGCTATAACTGGGGTATCTACCCTACATATTTATAGTTAATATGTATATTCAATATTGTTGTGTATACCAAATTAGTCGTCAAATGTTTCGATTTAGTGACCTTTATAAAAATTTCCCTCATAATTCGGCAAAATTATTCCGTAAGCCTATTTTTCTTTATTTATTTTCAACGTTGATGAGTCATAACTGAATTTATTCCGATTAATGTAAATCACTCTAAATTTAGTAATGTCTGTCCAATTCCTCGTTAATAAACAAACTTCTTATTACTATAAAGTTTTAACAGATAAGAGTTTATAATCATGAAAAAATATAATAAAACTAATTCTCGACTTACAGTACCTACAACTTTTGTAAGTATCCCTAAGGAATACGGATATTTCCTGTAAAGTGCATCGAGTGTACTTTGTACACTTAAGTGTAAGCATAGGCTTACTCTACGGTGTAACTAATTAAAACAAGTCTTATAAATAGTTTAACTAATTATTAGGAATATGAAAAAAAGTTCTTATAAAAGTTATACATAGACTTAATATACAGTGACCTCCTTAAAGTTTGCACCATATGAAAAAGTTTTTTATTGAGAAATATTTTTAATAACCTCCTCCTTTTTGGAAGTCGGTTAAAAATGGTCTTAACCATCTAGGAGAGCATAAAAAATAAACAAGAAATTACATTTTCTTCTTCTTCCTTTTTTTTGGCCTTTTCTCAGTGAGATAATTAGCCATCGGCTGGAGTGTGAATTACATTTTAAATTTGACATTTGTCACCTGTAGGTAATGACAATTTAAATATTTAAATAGGAAAAAGTTATTTTTAATTGCTTAAAGATTCGACATACGAAGTAAATGCCATTTTAAAAAATATCTATTAATAAAAAACTTTTTATATGGTGCAAACTTTATGGTGGTCACTGTATGTACAAAGACGGGAGCTACGCCCCTTTAAAAGAGGTTTCAAAAATTTGGTGTTTATTTAGTAACTCTAAAACCCTTTTTCTAACCTTAATAAGACTATCCTCTTAAATTATTTTGTGTGGTTATTTTTACCCAGGGGCGTGTGAAACGGGAACTTTTTTGTCCCCCAATATTGTTGTCCTTAACTTTTTTGTAGCTTCCTTATTAGAATATTCCTCAAGTAAAAATACATTGAAAAGGTACTTTTTTCATTTAAAGGTAAGTAAAACTTCACTTTTCGAGGACCAATAGTTTAAACCAAAATTAAAATAAATGCATTGGCATACAAATTTATTTAACAAATAACTATTTTAACAGTTATTTGTAATACTCTTTATAATTAAGTACTTTTTTTAAAATAATATTTTTTGTTTCACTAAAACACAATCGTTTCAAATGCACCAACCCTATAGTTAGTTATTTCCTCATTTTCAATTTCATGTTTGGCTTATTTTGCTTCGAGGTGATTACTTTTTGTTTTTGACCAAACCTTGTTTTAAAACTGACATGACTATAAACAATATTACTAATTAAAAATATTTTTTTTTAATTCAATGATTTTCATTTTTTTGGGACCAAACCACCTCAATAAAAAAAAAACGAAGTGGCTATTTTCACGTCCGACGTAACATAACCTAATTCTTTGGTTTGTTTTGTTTTTTTCGCCTGTTTAGTTCTTTTGATTCGAATGGGGAAAATACAATTCTGACGAAAAATATACATTAAAAGCTTTAACCGGGGCTAGTTGTCGAAGGGGTAAGTTGTCGAAGTGCTTGTATCTCAAAAAGTAAAATAATTTTCTGCACCAAACCGAGATTAACCTTTGTATTAAAAAAGTGCCATTTGTCATTTGTAAACTTAAAAGCAATATATTGCTTATATATTAATAAGTTAAAAGAGCAGCAAGATAATACAAAAAATGTCAAAATTAAAGCGTCCAGTAATTTTTTGTGGTAAATATTTTTTCTTATTGAGTAATTTAAAATATTAAGAGAAAAAAAAAAGTAAAATAATAGTTTAAGGTGTATATTATTTGTTGATATTGTCATTTAGGAGTGTTTATTCGTTCATTAGAAAGTACTTGGTACATAACGTAAAATTGACCACTGGGGCTAGTTGTCGCATTTGGTTTTTGGGGCTAGTTGTCGTATAATCTGGAGTTGATGGTATAATATTTCCTTTTTTGCATTTTTTTTTTTATTTAAAACTGTGTTAAAAACTGAAACTTTATAGGATAGCTAATAGAATCGTTTATTAAATTAAATTAAAAAAAAAAAATCGAAAAAATTATATTTAATTATAAAGTTGGCACAAGAGTGAAAAATTAGACAACAATCGGCTTTTGGGAAGGCACATGTCTTATTAGTTATTTATAATTTTTATAAATGCCTTTAAATTTCTTCAAAAAAATATACTTTAAGTGCCGCGACAACGTGCCCCGTGACGGGGCACGTTGTCGCAGTTGTCGAGACTTCACAAAAAAAAATCATAACTCTAATACCCTGTACATTTTTCCATGTTTTATCTTATAATAATCTTACTAAAAAATGCAGCTAAAATTACCATTTGGTCAATTAAAAAAAAAAACAAAATAAAGGAAAAAACTGACTTTGAATGAAAAGTGCTACAATTAGCCCCGGACACCCCTGTACCTACAAAAGTTAAAGTCACTAGCTAAAAAAGTTTCCGAAAATATACAACACTAACTATTTTCTTTTCAGGATGTTTTGACGAGGACTTGCAAGTTGTATATTTAGTTGCAACAGTTGAGTTTTAAGTAACCTGTTGGTTAAGCATCTGGAGTTATATTAAGATTTCGAACTCTTTATCTTTAAAACAAGCCGTGAAGATACATAATGCTTTGCAATATATAGTAAAATCTTCGCAGTTGTAAGTAATCTCTTTAAGTTACAAACTTAATTAGTTGAATATTTTTAACTTTTAACTTTTTTTTTAAATGTCTTTTTTTTTTCAAATTTGGTAAATTGACTCCTAAGAGATAAGGGTACGTTCAAGTATTACGTAAAGCAAAATTTGGCCATTTTTTACCCCCCCCCCTCATGTAACGCGGCGTAACACTTTCAAGACCCCCCCCCCATTTGTTACGTAACATTTTTTTTTACAAAAGGTAAAGAAATTGAAAGGAAATTTTGCTTTAAGGTTTAAACCGGTTTTTAACCGGTTATTGCCTCCGTGTTTTAACCAAAAACCGGTCTGAGGTAATTTCCGCAACCGGTTAACCGAAAACCGGTTATTGCCTATTATTTTCCATCTCTATTTTTTTTTGTTTAGAGGATTTAGTGTACGCCATGTGCAATAAAATTTGCAACGAATCCGTATCTTAGGCCTAGATCATTGTTAAAAACGTGATCCAATAAACATTTTATAATTTTATAATTTTTGAAGTGTTAAGTAACATTTTTACTGACCCCCCCCCACACCACCCCCCTAGAGCGTTACGTAATACTTAAACGTTCCCTAAGATAGGATCTGTTAATAAAGCCATTTTTTCCTGAAAATATTAAATTTATTTATTTTTTAAAAAGTTCCGCTCTATGTAACTTTTTTGTTTTTTTGGGGCATTTTTTTTTAAATTACGTAGGATTGATTAATCCTCTTTATAAAAGTATTTCCTTCAAAAAAAAAAAAAAAAAAAACGTCAATTGCTTGCATTTTTCCTGTTCTTTTTTACTTTTATTTCGATTTTATTTAAATTTAATATGGGGGCAAACCTTAAGGTTTAGCCCTATTAACTTTTTTGTTTTTTTGGGGATTTTTTTCAAATTTCCCATGACTGATCAGATCAATCTTTTTATAAAAGTAATTTTTCATAAAAAAAATAAACTGATCGGAGATTTTCTTTCACTATCAGACCTGTCAAGGAAATACAAAAATTACCGTTTACCTCAAAAAAATCCAAAAGTTTTGGAAATTAAAAATCCCCAACGATTGTAGGTGAGCTCGCGCCGCTATATTGGTTTAAAGGTGCACTTTTAGAGTTTTTTGCAAATAACTTTTAAACGGTCAATTAAAAAAAAATAAATAAATAAAAAGAAAGCCTTTAAAATCCTCTACAAAATGGTTGTTTATTTTTTTTAACTTCCTAAGTTTTTGAGAAAATACAAAATAGGTCAAAAGTTGTCCGATACCTTGATTTTAACCCTTTCCGCTCCATTGTATCTACGTATGGATATTTTTAGGTATAGCAAAATTTACCACAATATCCACAGTTGGATATTCGTATACGGTATTTTCCATATAAATTTTAAAAAACCGGCTGGAGCGGAAGAGGTTTTGCAAATATGTTCTAAAAGGTCAACTTTTCTAAAGAATATTTTTTTATAAAAAGAAATCTTATAAAATTCTCTATAAAATACTAGGTTAAAACTTTTCTGTAACTCACATAATCTTTGAGAAAATAAGCAAAATTGTGGCGACATCTTGATTTTAAGGTAAACTTTTGGATTTGAATTTTATTGTCTACCTGATACTAGAGAAATCACATAAAACGTAAAGCTTCTTTTGCTGTGAAGATGTAAGGAGTAATAAAACAAATCCAACGGACATTAAATTCTTTACACTCTACATTTATTATATTTAATGAGAAACTTGTTAATTAACACAGAATGCAATTTTTTTTTCTCAGTATTATTTTCAACACTAGTTAATAATGAAATTAAAGAAAGAACAAATTAAGTTAATTGCATAAAGAATTTGTTAGTGTAAAATGAAACACTATTTGTTTTGCAAAAAAAAAAACAGTATTTTGTCGTTAGTAGTTTAAGGACGACAAAATGATATTTTTAGCTCAAATTTTGAAAGTTTATTTTACATTTTTATATTTAATGAAAGAGTTGTAAATTCATATTGCCACTTTTTTCTCAATATTATTTTCAACACTAGTTATTAATGAAATTAAAGAAAAAACAATTTGATAGATAGATAGATAGATATATTTATTTACCAATATAACATGATACATATGAGTACACAGAGTAGGTACCTAGACTATATAAACTTAGTCATGTTACAAGATACGTCTAAAAGAATAATAATTTAAGAATAAATAGTTTAAACTATATAATAATGTATGCATCATACATTAATATACATCACAATTAAAATAAGGTTTTAAGTTTGTATTTTTGCATATTATCATATTAACACTAAACAAAACATACATCCTCAGCTGAGTACGGTACCAGTTCAATTAGGTAATTTTTTAGTGTGGTTTTAAAATGTTTTTTACTACTAATGCTTAAAATTGTATGTGGTAGTTTATTATAGAATGTTATACCTTTATTATAGCAGTTATCTCTACTTACATTTATCCTAGATTTAATTGCCTAAAGGATTTGTAAACGTAAAATGAAACACTATTTGTTTCAGGGCCCTTTTAGAGGTGATGAGCTTTTATTTTAGGGTCGTTAAAATTTTCCGCCACGGGTAAAGCTTTTTTAGTGGTGATGACTTTCTTTTTGTCGTCAAAATTTTTCCGCCAAGTTTTATTTTAGTCAAAATTTATAGCTTTGTAATTAATAGTTTCTTTTACAATACCAACAATCTTTGACATTCTTCCACAATTCTTACAAAATCCTTGATTCTCATAATCCATGTGCACATTTTTTTCAATAAACTCCTCGTTAGGTGTACATATATTAATGACGTTTTTATTTTGATAGCTTTGATAATTGGTCTAAAAAACAAATGATCTGTCTTAGCTGGTATAAATATTATATATAGCTTAGGGAATATTTACAGGCTCGCATAACAACATAGTACATAAGAATGCGATGCCGTGATTGGCTTGATGTGCCGCCTTATATCTTGTAAGCCTTCACGGTATCGCATTCTTATTTAATAATAATAATAATAATAGTTCTTTATTCCAATAAAATGTTTTAAGTACAAGTATATAAATACACTTAATTAAATTGTGTCAGAGAAAGATAATTAAAAATCTAAAATAAAATAGTTCATGTAAGTACTAAAAAAAGTTTACATACACACTTAAAAAAATATAAATAAATAAACAAATTAGAACTACACTGAAAAAAACGTTGGTATTTTTACGAAAAAAATACTAACATTATTGCAGCGATTTTATATTGTTATATTGTAAAATCAAAAGTTAATTTAATAAAAACGCAATATTATTGTGGGTTTATTAAATTTTGCGAAAATGCTTGAACATTTTACAAAATATTTTAGCGTTTCACAAAAAAACATTAAAAATTACAAAGACGTATTGTAATATTTTAAAAATTATGTAATATCACAGGCAAATGTGAAATTGCAAAAAATAGTTTTTATGAATTTACAAGATTACAACGCAGTTTAGTTAAATTACAAAGTTAATATGTAATATTACTAGCAAAATCGGTGGCATTAAATAACTAAAAATATTATTAGTAATTTCACAAAACAATTTTTAGAGTGTACACTAAAAATAATTTAGTAGTATTACGGACATTACACGACATTTCGATTTCATGTACTATGTTGTTATGCGAGCTTGTGAATATGACTTTAGCTGGTATAAATATTAAATTTGCCTTTTATACAGAATGTAAAATGGACTATTTTATAGTCTCTAAACCGCGCTCAACAACTTGTCGGTACATCTGCTCAACAGTTATCCAACCCCAGATCCGCAAAAGCCCTTCACACATTACGCTCAAATATACTTACATTCAACGTTTTAAACTCAATTGGGGTAACGTAAATGTAGGTTCTTTTAGCACATCTGTCTTTACTTTTCATTTTTTATCATAAAACATTTTAAATTTATATAATAATTGTTATAATTAGTTATTCTTTTAAATGTATGTATTGGATTAAAAAAAAAATAACCAAATTTTTAATATTTTAAATACAGTCTGTTCAAGAACTCGCGTATATTAAAAACCCTTTGAAAAATATGAAAAAAATGTAAAAAAAATCCATCTTCGTTCAATTTAAAAATAAGAACGCTTTAAGTGGACCAATACTGTTGCTGATGTTAAATTCCCTTAAAAGGTGAATTTGTAGCAAATGGAAGTAAATTTAGTTATTGAAGGTACATATTCTACAGGGTGTATTTGAAATAGCGTAGGAAATTTTAACAGGTGATTCTACATGTTAAAATAAATGTATGACAAAAAGTTCCTATAAACATATGTCTAAAAATGCGTCATAAGGAAGCTACGCCCCTTTGAAATTGGCTAAAAAAATCGGTTTTTATTTAATAACTCAGGAACCCTTTGAGATATATTAACGAGGTTTTGCACGTGAATTAATCCTAATAAGGCCCATATTTGTATGTCATTTTCACGTACTTATTTAAACCAGGGGTGTGCGAAACGGGGGGGGGGGGGGCTTATCAGTTTTTTGTCCCAAACTTTTTTCTGTGTAACTTTTTTGAAATTTTAATTTTGAAATATGATTCCTCAAGTCAAAATACATAAAAAAGTACTCTTGTTGTAATACTGTAGGATTAACCGTTTTCGAGAAAAGTTCATTTGAAGGTGAAATTTCACGGTTCGAGGACGAAAAATTAAATACTAAAATGTCGAAAACCAAAATTTTAATGATGCAATGTTATTCTACATCAAAAACTAAGAAAAAAAGTTTCCATACATGTAGGTCGAAAAAACGCTTTTAAAGCTACCATAGCCCTTTAAAAATGGTGCATATTTAGGAGACCATAGCTCCATTAGGATTGATTTTTGGAAGTACCTGTATATGAGGTTTTTTTCTTAGTTTTTATTGTACATTCGCTCTGCATCATTAAAATTTTGGTTTTCGACCCCCCCCCCCCCCCCCCGTTTCTCACACCCCTGGTTGAAATAAGTACATGAAAATAACACATAAAAACGGGCCTTGGTAGAATTAGTTGACGTGCAAAACCTCGTTGATATATCAAAGGGTTCCTGAGTTATAAAATAAAAACCGATTTTTTTAGCCACTTTCAAAGGGGCATATATTTATAGGAACTTTTTGTCATATTTTATCATGTAGAATCACCTGTTAAAATTTCCTACGCTATTTCAAATACACCGTGTATAGGTTCACATGGTGATTAATGTGACATAAATATTTATTAATGTCAAAAAACCACCGCCGGATGGAGTGACCCTATAAAAATAAAATATTTGATAGCCTCTTTCGATTTTGTCAAAATATAATAACCTAAAAAGATTTTAAAGCTAAAAGTCTCAAACAATGCACGCGTCAACAATTAAAATGCAACCATAGTTAATAATAAGTAGGAAAAAACTAATTTGTAGGTAATTTATCATCATCAGCAACAGGATTGGTCAGATTAAAAAGCTTCCTTTTTAATTAGTATTGAAAATGGATTTTTGTTGAAAATTATTTCATATTTTCCAGAGGGTTTTTAATATACCCTCAAATTTCTGTACGCGAGTTCTGGAACAGGCTGTATTTATTTTATTTTGCAACATTACCTTTTATTATAAAAGTAACAACAAAAACCATAACAACCAACCAAAGTGTCTTTGGCACTTTTAACATAATTAATCGACATTGTTGAAAGCAAATGAACAGCGTACTAAATAAAATGTTATTGAATTTATAAAAATATTCTTAAAGCAACTAAAAAAAACAAGCAAAACAAAGATACAATTTTTTCTAATTGACCTTTGATAATAATTATTAGCATTTTGTTCCTGCGAAATTAAAATTTTTTATGTTTCGGTCGCGAATAAAAGACCAGCTATATATTCAACAAAATTGCGTACCTGAATTATTTCCAGGCAAACATACCTGATGACTGGGCTATGTTCTTTTATTTCGAATTATCCGTCAGGCAATAAATCGATGCCTATACATTTGCTTTTTCAATCAAATTAAGTAGATTTAAATGTGTTTTCGGTCGACGTAAAATAAACTTCAATTTATTTGTCCACCCGAAAGCAATTGTGCCCAATACCTTGACATATTGTCTTTGTTAAAGGCGGCTGTACATTGTACAATATACCGTAGAGACTGGATAATCCGGATCTTCGGTGATCCGAATGATGCGCTAATCCGAACGATAAAATTCGGACTATGAAATACTATACTTTGTAGTCCAACTTGTATCGTTCGGATTACCCAATATCCGGATTATCGAGTCTCTACTGCAACAAAAAAAAACAAGGTGTACCATCGCAGCCAATAAATTCAGCAACACCCAAAAATGATACATATTAAAACCAACTTTAAAATTTTACAGACATCTGTAATACTTAACTTAAATTTTAAATTTTGACAAGAAATGTCAAATTGACAAATAATTAAATTGATATATTTTTTTAATAATGCCAAGCGAATTAAAAAAAGCAATTCTAACAGCAAGACTAAATGATGGTTTTAGTATAAGAGCGATACATAATTATAATTATTCATTTATTAAAGTTAAAATACCTTACATTACATTGTATCATTATAACAAAACAAAATTTAGTATAAAAATCCTACATTTTAACTTGAAAGTTTGTGCACTGCACTGCAGTTAATTAATTAACATTAACACAAAGCACAATTTTTTATCTTTACATTATTAATAATAATAATAATAATTTATTATTATGAATTATAACACTGTAAGTTTGATTGGGCCATTCTTTTAAACTTAAACTAACCTCAGGACTATCGTTACTATTTATATTTGTATATTGATAATAATAAAAATGAAATATAGTTATTTCAGAATGACAACATGTCTAACCCTACTTTTTAAAAATGACAAATAACTCATATGTCACGATCTACGCAACTATAATTTTAAATATTGGGTATTGCGCAAGGATCTTTGCTGTAGCTGGATTTAATGGCCGTGATGGTACATATAAAAATAGTACCTGAATAAAAAAAATTATTTGGGAATATTTAAAAAACCATTAAAAAAGATCATGCTATAATATACATAGCATTTCTTTTAGAGAATCTGTTTTTTTTTCAGTGTAGGTTTTAAATTACGAATGCTGATTTGTTACAATGATTTGTCAGTTTAATTATGAATAAAACTATTGTTATTTTTTGTTATTGCTATTATTTCTTACGGTTGTATGAAATTAAATGTTAGTCTATAATAGGTAATTAAATTTATTTCAAGAATAATTCTTGAAATATATTTAATTACCTAATAATATTATAACCCTATATTGCAATCTGTTCCTATTTGGGAACAATGAGCATTAGGTCCCCTGAATTCTTTAATTCAAAGTTCAAACTTTATGGGCACCTAGTTTTCACTTGCGAATAAGTTGTGGTATCTGTTGAAAGGTGGCAGTATCTTGTATTGCCGGTAAATATTTAAACAGCTGATAATGTCATGCACTTCGGAGATTAGCTGGAGTTGATTTTTTGTTGGTGTGTTTGGTTTAGTTCAAAAAACTGCTTTTGAGTTCTAAAAAAATCTAAAAATTATTTTATTGATTTACACACATAATTTGTGAGCAATTAGATATTAGTATTTTTTATAGTATTATTAATTCGCCTCAAGGATTATTTATATCGATAAAAAATCTAAAACAGAAAATAAAATTAAAATGTTCTTATCAGGCGCATCTATTTCTAGATGCGCTGGTAAGGTATTGCGTTTAAAATAATACTTATCTGCTATATCTTCTTTACCTAAAAAATATTATTAGTCAATACCATACCAAAGTTTAAAAATTTTGCCTAAATAAAGAATTTTTAATAAAATTCTTGATAAATCGTTAAAATAATTAAAAAAAGAACGAAAAACTGAATAAAAGTTCTAACGTTTCGGGTCTAATCTGATCCCGTTTTCGAAGAAAATTATTAGTTTTTGAAAGAATTTGTGCAATATTTGGTTTTATCATTCAAAATATGACAAATGTCAAAATATGTAATTTCGAGGTAATTGAAACAAAGACACCCGTAACAATAAAAAGGTGTAGAGAAATTAATTTGGAAAAGGCGTTTTTGTTGAAAACGCGTAGAGAAGTTAATTTGGAAAAAACTTTTTTATTGAAAAAAAAAATTGTAACTTTGGTTAGGTATTGACTAATATTTTGTAGGTAAAAAAAATATAGCAGATAAGTATTATTTTAAACGCAATACCTTACCAGCGCATTTAGAGATAGGTTCGCCTGATATGAACACTTTAATTTTATTTTCTGTTTTAGATTTTTTATCGATATAAATAATCATTGAGGCGAAATGGCTCAAATCAATAATACTATAAATATACAGTGCTGTCCAAAAGTCACCCCCTCCCCTTTTAACTTTTGAACGAGTTGAGATATCGACTTCAATAAAAAAAAACAATAGTTTTTATGAATTAAGTCAGAAGACATATCATATTTTTTTTTTCGTTGCAATATAAAATTAGGTGCAATATAGGGATATATATTCATAACGTCAAGAAATCCCCAGTTAAAATGGTCTCGATTGATGTTTTGAAAATTGAATACTCTTTTACCATTAAATGGTGTGGAGATATAGAGATGAGTTAAAAATACATTCTTTAAATTAAATATCTTGACATTTCCGTCCCTTTATATTTTTATTTGTGTTATGTTTTTTTTTTTCATAAATATAACACACAAACTGATGTTAATACACGTAATGCAAGGAGTATTAAATTGCCCCACCTTAGGTTAACAAGCAGTCGTTATGGGAAAAATTTATTTGGACCCAAATAGTTTAATAATCATCCTGAGTATATTAGGAATCTCCCTTATCAAGTTTTAAAACTAGGGTAAAATCCTTGCTAGTTGGTAAAGACCATTACAATGTGAACGAGTTTCTTAATGATAGATTGTAGATTTATCTTTTTTTATTCGTAAATATTTGTAGGTTATTTTTTTAATCTTAATAATAATAATAATAATAATAATAATAATAATAATAATAATAACAATAATAATACTCTGTCTGGCGACTTTTCTGTCATATGAGATTATTATATTATTCACAGCGCCTGCGCTAGAATACTATTGTACGGTAGTTTGGAATTTTCCAAAAAATTCAAAAATTGTCCTAGACAAAAAATTCTTGATGTTTTTTTTTCTGTCCGTCTGTCCGTCCGATGTCACGATTTTTGTAGACACGATAACTCAAGAACGAGTTATCCGATCGACTTGAAATTTTCAGGAAAAATCAAGTTCTACGAGGGGAAGATCCTTATTGATGGTAATTCCCCAAAAACATAAAAGTAATGGGGGGTTAAACTTTTTAATCGAAAAAAGCTTAAAGAAAATTCCGATTAACGTAACTTTTTCAGAAAAAATTGCTTTTAATATAAGGATCAATTCTACCAATCTTGAAAGTAATTCCCCCAAAAGCAAAGAAGTTATGGGGCGTTTTTAAAAACATAAAAAACTATAATTAAAAAAAAAAAATAAATGATCAAAATTTGCGTTACATAATATTTGATCATTCCCTTGTCGCAAAAAAAATGAAAATCCCGAGTTTAGTTTTTATTTTTTTGAGCGAAAACCGACAAAGCTAGACGTTTTAAATTGAAACATTGTTCAGGTACTTTTTTTCAAGGAATGTTATCTGTTATCATTTTTTCCATGGCGTTTTAGATGCAAGAGTTACAACCCTTAACTTCCCTTTTTCTTATGGGCGCTATTTTGGATTTTTGCATTTTTGAATACACTTTTTTTCTGATTACGATAATGTATCACTCTCGGAAACAACGAAGCAGTTAAATTAACGGACGTTAGTTTTGAAACCGTAAATATTGTCAATGTAACCTACGAGCATGCGTGAGCTCGGGATTTAGATCTACAATTAGCTGCTCCACATATTTTGATAATTAATAATATAATGGAATGCGGATTATTACATATCTTCACGGTTTGTTTAGTTATTTATTATTTATCTATTTTACTGACGTGTACATTTTTGTAAGACACAAAATTTAATAAACTAATTTAAATTTGAAAAAAACAAAAACTTTAACGAAGCAGTAAAAAATCAAAAATGTTCTAGTAACGCAAGACTTGAGAAAAGTACCTACCTAACGTTATTTCCTCTAAATGCAAAATTCCTTTAGTCATTAGTGGTATGTTAATTCGCGTGTGGGTTAATATTAAAATATTTTACAGAAACATATAATTTTGTGTTCGAAAAATTTATCACAACATGTTAACAAGAAATGAACCCTTAAAAATAACAGCTTAAAAGTGCCTGGTTATTGATTTTTTTACCGGCTAGATACATTATGATAATAAGTGCTAGGAAAAGGTCGGCCACATAGGTTTTATTACAGTTATTAAGAAAATAATGCTTGTCGCGATTTATAATCTAAATTGTTAAAAAATGTTCTATAATAATTAAAATTATTATTAAAAAAAATACATTGTTTTTGTTGTTTGTTTTTAATTAATTAGCACAGGCCCACAAAAAAAGTCAATTAATCTTAATCAGACTATATTTTTCCTACGTATTTTTGTGTGCTGAAAACTAATTTTCATACGATCCCTTATGAAAATGACATTTAGCACACTCTTTTGTTCTTTAGAAAATGCCTTATATCACACTTGTTTGATATTTTTATATCACCCTAGTTTGATATTTATGTATGTAGGTTTGCCTAATTTCAGGTACGTAGGTTTGCCTTAATTTACGGTGTAGATTCTACGTATTTAACTCACCTCCTTTTATATGCCATTTTCCACCTTTCATCACAGAATTTTATGATATCTTTTATGTTTTTCAATCCAAATATTTCTGTTTTTCATGTCAAAAATGGAAACTATAGTTATAACCTTACTTAATTTTTGATTTAGTACCCTTACATGTTATAAATAACATAAAAACAGTACAATTTTACTGTTTTATATGGGAACATATCCAATTTAATTAGCAAACTGTCTTGCCTTTACACAAGAAGCTTGCGTTTTAGCAACTCATTAAACAGCTAGGTATTGTATTGTATAATATTGTATTAAATTTAAAAACCAAGAAAACTAAAAGTAAAAATCATATTTTCTGTTTAATATACATATACTTGTATGCTATTTTTTGCTTTGTATGCTTTGAATAAGTAATAAAAATTAGAAAGTGTTAAATTAAGAAACTATATTTTATCAGGATCGTAGGAAAAATATTGTACATAACTCGTTGGAAAGTGTATTTCGTACACTCGTGGGGTTTCCTCACTCGCCTGACAGCTCGTTCGTAAACCTTCCCACTCGCGTGAAATACGTCACTTTCCACACTACTTATGTAATATACTATTGACAGCGAAAAAGCTCGCTGACCACATAACTTTTTCAAAAAACTGGAAGAATGCTGGACGAGCTAGTTCGAGATTTTCAAATTGCTCTAGCACGTAAACTATTAAATTTTGGGAATTGTACAGGAAGACACTTTTGATCAGAAAGGCAAGAAATATAAATCCAAAATTTAACCAAATCGGACCGAAACTACTTACCCATAACCGGTTTTCGAGATTTTCAAAGTGTTCTAGCACCTAAACTATTGATTTTTGGAAGTTGTGTCCTTATAAACTTTTTATCAGAATCTCGAGAACTATAACATGTCCAAAATTCAGCCAAATCTAACTGAAACCATAAGAAGGAAGCGAGTTACTTTGGGAACGTTCAAGTATTACGTAACGCAAATTTTGATCATTTTGAATCCCACCCCCTCTGTAACGCTATTTTCCTATACCATTAACATGGGCGTAACACTCGAAAATGACCCCCCCCCTAAGGAGCGTTACGTAATACTTGAACGTTCCCTTTGGGGGTCAGCTATGCTGACTCGGCAAGCTTTTTCATTGTCAAATTCGTTTTAAGCGCCCAAAAATACGTAAGAAAAATATAGTTTGGTAATTCAACTAAATTCAACTAAATTTTTTATATACTAAGAACTCGTTATCGTAGTAAGTACTGAACGCTTTTGCCTATTTGGAACCCCAGGCCCCAATTGTTATTATTTAAAATTTGTTACAGTAAAACATAACAGAACAACGTTATCTTTTACTGCAACAACTTGTAATTAATAACAATTGCACAGGCCCACAAAAAAAAAATTTTGTGAGTCCTGGATTCCAATATGATATTCCTATGTATTTTTTCTCGCTGAAACTGAATCCGCAACCCGTTTAACCCCTACACGTCAGGATTTTGACATAACCTCAAAAAACACCCGAAAAACTACTGAACCCGCTAAAATCATCTATGCCATATACCACTGTCACCCCGCTGTCCCCAAATTGCTAATTCTATAACCCTAGAACCCCATAATCCCCTAACCTCATAATACCATAGCCGCATAACCTCAAAATCCCGTAACCTCATTAAGTAGAAAAATCTAGTTTGTGAAACAGAACAAATTTTTCAGTTTTTTTTTGTGGAACATAGTCATAGGTAAGTAACTCTATAACCCCAAAATCCCCTAACACCATAACCTCAAAAAAGAAATATTATAAATAACCTCAAAATAACTTCACTTCGTAACCCCATATACTATATCCCCTTAATCCCGTTATCCTATTCTGTGGAGAAGTCCGGTTACTGAAATTATAACCCCAAACCTCAGAAATGTGGAGTAAGTTTTTTATTGTTGATTTTTTCATAATAATCTCCAATGTTCTCGGAGGTAGCAGGATTTCAAATTCACAAATGCAATCGTGAAAAGTAGTAGTAGTGGTAGTAATGGTCTTTTGTTAAACAATTGCTCAAATACCACGAAAAAATTCAATTTCATAAATATTGCAAAAAAGATATTGGATAACAAGCTTACTGAGGTATCAGACGTCTGAGAGGTGTTAAAAAAATAATGAAGTAGACCTTGATTCATGACTTCACTCACAAAACTCTTATGATTTCGAGAACCGGACTTCTCCACAGAATATGATGATGGGGTTAAGAGGTTATAATATATGGGTTAACGGAGCGAAGGGGTTAGGAGGTTATGGTGTGATAGGATTTTAGGGTTATACAGTTACTTATTCATAACTATGTTCTACAAGAAAATTTCACGTAATTGTTCTGTTTTCCCGAACCAGATTTTTCTACTTAATGAGGTTACTGGGTTTTGAGGTTATGGAGTAATGGTATTCCGAGGTTAGGGGATTATGGGGTTACGAAATTACGAATTTGGAGGAAGAGGGTGAAAATGGTATGGAGTAGATGATTTTAGCGGTTTCAGTAGTTTTTCGAGTGTTTTTTGAGGTTATGTCAAAATCCTGACGTGTAGGGGTTAAACGGGTTGCGGATTCGGTTTCAGCGGAAAAAAATATAAATTCCAAAAATCTTACATTATTGCACTGTAGAAAGAGAGAAGGATTCTCGAGGATTTTTATTTTTGACAGACACCTAAATAAATTTTTATTCTGAAAAAAATAAAACATTAAAGCGCAACGTTGACGCCCTACATTTATTTTTTTAATTTATTCCTAAAGTGAACAGACAAATAATTGAAATGAGAAATAGAAACAGTGGAATAATTTGGTCGCGAGGGATTGGCAGGAAATTTTCCTCGTAAATAGATTAAATGCACGACAGGCTCAATTGAGTTAATGTGTTTTCTATAAATTTAATATAATTAAGATTTGAGGCACGCCAGCCAAACATTTAGATTGATTTCATTGCAGACACCCTCCGAAATGAGCAATCTAAATTTATTTCCACCAAATTTTATTATACTCTTTACAGCGCGTTTGCGCGTTAGAAGAGTTCACGCAGAAAAATATTATCTTAAATCAAGAATATGTGATTTGGATATAAGGAAGAGAATATATTCTTCTTTTAAGAGAATATATTCTTTTTTTAAGAGAATATATTCTTCTTCTAAGAGAATATATTCTTCTTTTAAGCATATCCATATTTGAGAACATATTCTTCTTTCAAGCATAGCATATTCTTATCCTTTTATATTTAAAGCAAAATTTTGCTTTAAATGAGAATATATTCTCTTCGTTACATCCAATTCACAAATTTTTTATTTAAGATAATAATCTGTGTGTATAATACGGTACACGCGCTGTTCCCTAGAAAAAAATATATGAATAACATTGAAGAAGAAAACAGACGATGGATCCTTGTTAGGGTTACCCGAGTTTTGACTTTTTTTTAATTTTAAAGGTCTTACCCCCCAAAGTTTTTTATTGGGATAAGTAGATTACCACCCTATTTTTTCAGCCGTTTTTGGCAAAAATAATCGTTCCTCCAGATTTATTTTTTTTAGGGCCTATTATTAATAGTATTAAAGATAAATAAAAATGTTTTGCACAGTATAGAGATTTAGGATAAATAGGGAAGAACCCTAATTTAAAAAAAAATATTTATCAATAAACGGCCTTGATGTGATCTGGAAAAGTTAAAATTTTAATGTTATCCCAACTTTAGGGTGCCACATTTAGTTTTTTCACCCGGTCAAAAATATTTTGGTAACACTTACATTTGTCCTGTCTTGAAAGCCATGTATAAATATTTCATCCTATATACAAGTTGTCCGAAAAAAAAATGTTTAAAAAAATAGACGATTTTTCTACATTTCTTACCCTTTTTTTTTTCCTTTAGGACTCACGACGAATAAAAAAGATATTTTTTATGCAAAAAAGGGATTGGTTAGTTAATAAAATATTAATAAAATTATAAATTCACAACATGACCGATTCTGTTTAAATTTTTCTAAAAAAATAAAGGTTATTCCTTTACTACTCTAAAACTCTTTTTTGCATAAAGAATAGCTTTTTTATTCGTCGTGGGTCCTAAAGAAATAAAAACTGTAAAAAAATGTAGAAAAATCATGTAGTTTTTTAAAAAAATATTTTTCTTTTTTGGAACACCCTGTATATATGATCAAATATTTATATATGGCCTGACTCAGGAAACATGTATTACCATAAATTTTTTGACCAGGTTGAAAAAATTGAATGTGGTATTTCTGGCACCCTTAAGTTGGAATAATATCAAAATTTTTACTTTTCAAGGTCACAACAAGGCCGTTTATTAATAAAAAATTTAAAAAATCAGGGGTTCTTCCCTATTTATCCTAGACATTCATACTGCGCAAAAACCATTTGTATTATCTTTAATTGTCAGTAAATAAAATTAAATCTGGAGGAACGAGAATAATTTTTGCAAAAAACTGCTGTGCGCCACCTCTATTTTTTTTATTCTGAAAAAATAGGGTGGTAATCTACTCACCCCAATGAACTTTGGGTGGTAAAACCTTTAAAATTAAAAAAAAATCAAAACTTGGGGCACCCTAACAAAATCCATCGTCTGTTTTCTTCAATTTTATTCATATATTTTTTTCTGGGGAACAGGGGAAAAGTCGTAACTCGGGGCACCCTATTTCTTGTATAGGAAGGTCTGGACGTTACAGAACCACTCACAGTGAAATCCCACACTGAACCAAAAATTGACGTGATCAATAAAAATGAACGTCATATCAATAAAATTACATTGATTTTGAACCGATGTACGTTTTTAATTGTGACAATAAAATCAATCAATAAAATCAATGCTTAAAATTGGTTGTCTTAATGTAAAATTTATTTAATAAAAAAATTCGTTGTTAAAATGAATTTTAAGCATTGATACAATAAAGTGTTCCTCAGTGCAGAGTTTCTATTTCGCTTAACATTTGTTCAGAAGGAAAAAAAATTAAACCAACCAATTACTTATCTTCCAGTTGATTTTAATATTGCTTTTAACTTAGATTTCAAATCCGTTTATAAACTTGAGTTATCAGTTTGCATTCCGGAAAAAAATCACAATTTTTAAACTTTTTTAAATGCGTTTTAGGCTATGTGGTGGATTACATGGAATTTGGCTTTGTTGAAAAGTGTAATCTGTCAAAGTGTGATTGTTTTTTAAATAAAAGTATCTCTATTTAGCGGGAGTTTATAATTTTTTTATTAAAATCTGAGAATTATTTTGGTAAATCACTAATTTTACGCTATGGAATATGGGTCATTCCGCGTCAACTGCTACCACAGCATAAAAAATAAATATTATTATATATTTATTTATGTATTGGGTAAGGTTATAGTTTAAAATTCATTCAGCATTTCCAAAACTGTTTTGGTGAAATACTAAATCCCAAAAAACTTGTAAAATGCCCAAAATTGAAAGTTTAGGACCCCTAACGATCCCTAAATGAACCACGATCAACTGCAGGATATTGCCCTACAGACGAATAATTTAGGTAGTTTACCCAAATTCATTTTGAAATTTGGTGACCATCTTCTGGTAACATACGTAAGAATTTTTGGTACGTAAAAAATATAATAATTTCTGAAAATCATATTTATTTATATTGTTATTATTCCATATGCTCATTAGAAAGTAAATCTTTCACAAATAAAGCATACATAATTAAAAAAAAAATCAAAACGGATTAGCAGATTTTCATTATCATTTACTTAATTGCATAAGTGTATCCAAGTTTTGTAACATACGAAACGTGCACATAAGCTGCATTATTTTTATTGCCTAATTAATTATTAAATTTATAAGTAAGAGATATAAAAAAATGCCTGTAAGGATTATAACCTGAAAAATAAATGAATCGAGTATTTTTCTGAGACCTAAATTAAGGTGTACGAATGTAACGTACGTAACGAAGGAATAACCCATATGTAATTTTATAAAAAATCTGGTAAATAAAACGTAATTTTATTTACTATTTATTATAAACTTTAAAACGTCGAAATGTCCTTTTTTTCAGTGTAATATTTGTCATTAAAAATATCGACGAAATAAAAATATATTATTCACCCACCGATATTGGACTGGAAAATGCAAAATTGCACGTAAACGTAGCTATTACGATTTTAATTTGCTAAAATGCAGTTGTAAATTACAATTATTACTTGTTGAATAACTATAGAGTTCATATTTGTAAACCTGTATTACTGGTCCCATACACACAGGTGAATTGCCTGCAATGTAAACGTTTAATAAACTGTGATTTTATTTGTTTAAATTTAAAACGAACTTTTATTTATTAAAAAATTTAATAATCGATTTTTTCCTATGATGAACAGCAGTCCAATACGTTAGGCAACATAAATTTAGGTCTTCAATATCAACCCAAAAGGAAAATTCCCTAAAAATATTATATTTGGATTTTATCACAGTGCAACAAAAAATATGCATGATATGCAAAATTATTAAAGAATACATAACAGCTTATTACACAAAAACACAAAAACAAGTACAAAATCTTTACACACAACGGGGTATTATCAATGATTGTCAAATTAAGGAGTAGACCATAAGTTCCCTAGGAAACTTTAGACCTACTGTACACATATCGCTAGGTATACGTAATAAATATTTTAATTTTTTTTTAAGGGAAAACTAATAATTTAAATAATTTACGTCTTTTTCCATAAAAGTTAATACCGTAAAACCTTGCAACTTTTGCCCAGGTAAATGTGGTTTGCTAATAACATTTTTGTAAAAAAATTAGTAAAAGTAATCAAGCCAAATGATTGATTCCAATGTCAAGTTAATCAAGTCAGTGTATAATTTGTAACTTAACGATAATTACGAGAAAAAAATATAAAAAAGGGGCGGGCAAAGTTGCATTAAAAACTGCAGTTTTGCCCACAATACAAAAAGAATGCTGTAAGGCAATTTTTACGATGCTTAGTACATTTTTGCATACTGTATACGTTTTTAAAAAGTTTTTTTTTACTGTATAGGGGTGCAATAAAATAAAATAAAAAGTGAGAAACATATTTTTTATTAAAGAGACTACACTAATTAGTGTAATTACACCTAAGTGTAACATAACTTTAAAGCTTAAAACTAATAAAAAATAAACGAGTTCTCTCTTAAACAGAATTTGAACATAAACAAAGAAGCGTAATTCTTTTTAAAAATATTTTAACACAAAACAGGTCTAGTTGATAAAGTAAAAATATGTAATTTTAATTAATTTTTCTTTAACATAATCTAAAATATTATATCACTATTTTGGTAAGAATATGTAAAGGAATACCTAGTCCAAATTTCATTAAAATATTGCAATAAATAAAGTCATAGCAAACCTTAGCTTTTAGTGCTAAAAACCGCCAAAATATCACTGATTTTTGCTTACGTGATTTTGAAGCACAGCACAACAGAAGGGCAGCTGTCGAAGTACTGAGCGCGTCTCGACACTTCTAGAAAGCGAACTGCTAACATCAACCCTTTCTGCTACATTGACATTTTTAAAGAAAAAATAAATCATATCACCTTGCAGATGGGCAAAGTTGTGCTGTCTGGGCAAAGTTGCATGGTTTTACGGTATAAAAAATATCAGTCAGCATGAAACAGTAATTTCCTTAGATTAAAAACAAGGGTGTAGACATAATTTCTAAATAAAGGTATATCTAAACACTAACTGGGTTTCAAATAACTAATCTACATAAAAAAGCGATTCAATAACATAATAAAAAACATAATATTAACTAAAATACTGCTATTTAAAAATTAGCCATTTGTTTTCTATTTTTCCGCCCTTTCTTAATTATTTTAGGAACTGTTAGATATATCGGAAAAACAGGACCATATTTAAAATTGTGGTTAAAAAGATATCTAATCTATTTATGTAATCTAAAGAAATTTTTTATTTTCACCCTTAAAAAATACTTCTAATTTTATTTTTGTTTTTTAAATTCAGTCAAACGAGGTTTCAGATATCTGTGAAACCTTAGATTAAAATTAAAGGTATCCCGTTTTTGTTTACCAGTGTTATTTTTACAATTTAAACTTATACTGTATCAGATATATTGTCAATTTATGAACTTATTAAAACTTTATCTTGAAAACTTTTACTTGAATGTACCTACCTACAATTGTAGATAGGTACATTCAAGTAAAATAGTTGTACAATACTATACTTTACAATCAATCGATAAGTTAATGTTTTTTTTAAGCCCATTAAGTAAATTGTATTATACATTTTAAATCTATGATTAGATATATTAACAGAATTGAAGTGTAGAGCTTTTCTTCAGGGTTATCCAAAACTAGGAAACATGCCCTGACTGTAGGCTTTCACGAGAATCTATAAAATGAGATCAAGATCAAGACGGGAGTCACGTCATCGAGAGTCGAGACTCTTGATCAAGTATCAAGACTTCTCGACTTTTCATACACTATCACTGGGGTGACATTGGACGGTGTGGGTGACTTCGGACACTTTTTTGCAAAACCCTCTGAACCAAAGCAAGTGTGCACAATTTGTGGGGTTATGTACACAAGTTGTGAAATTGAACCCTGCAACTTGGGCACACAACTCCACAACTTCGGACACTTTTTCGCAAACCCCTCTGAGCCAAAGCACGTGTGCACAATTTGTGGGGTTATGTGCACAAGTTGTGCCCACAACCCCACAACGTATTTCGCACTCTGTATGGTAATTGGCATTTATTTCTTAAAATTACATAAATTATATAAAGAACATATCTAAAAAAATCATTTATTAGGTCTTAAAAAATAAATACACACACATATAGATTGCTATTTAGTTTACGCGCTGTGACGTCAGAGTGGTATTCTCTCATTAAATGGAGTAGATATTAAAGTACTAGTTTCATAACACCGCACACTCTGAAGGTCAAATTGTAAAGAAGGAAAAGAAAAAGAACACCGCACACTTGCTGCAAGCGGCTCCTTTTCTAAACTTATACTCGTGCGCTAAAAAATTGTTATGAAATGAGTGCTTTATAATATTTATTTTACTTTAAATTTAGAGCTCATGTGCACTAGCGGCCAATTCGCGCGGCCAAGTCGCCACGAAAACTAGAGAGCGGCCAATCGAGCGCGACCAACAAGTATAAAATAGTTGTGAAATGACAAGATCAAACAAGAATGAAGTTTCTGACAGTGATACTGTATTGGCCGCTGTATGGTGGGCCGCTAGTGCGCGCCATCCATTGAATGCAACGTAAATAGTTGGTCGCACTGCCACTAGGCCGCGGGGCAAGGGTCTCGCTGGCTGTCGCTGCCATTGACAGCCAATTGCGCGGTTTGCATTAAACACTATGTAATCATTTGGTCGCGGCGACATGGCCACGCGACTTGTCCGCTAGTGTTTGTTTGTTTGTTTAACCTCGTACTATTCTACTTAATTAAGCATCCCCTAAGTCCAGGACTTGTGTGGGCTAGTAGTAGAGGGAACCACCGGCTTATACTGACTTTCGAACCAGTTTCTAGGGAGTGTCCGTTTCACTTATCGCCTTCGACAAATTTTAATTATTAATTAACTGAAAAAGGCAAATCGGCGCCAGTGAGAATCGAACTCACGATAGTAGACTTGCTATGCATACGCGCTAGCCACTACGCTATGCCTCCCAATAGGAGGAGATCTTAAATTGATGACCGATTTAGAGATTTTTGTTTTGGGTCAAGCGATACATTTATTTGTCCTGTTACCAACCCAAAAGAAAAAATGTACTTACCTCTTATGGGCCTATAAGAACAAGCAAACTGCGTGTGATTATAAGCTTATAATAGTCGCAAAGTAAAAAAAATTTTAAAGTAAGTTCTTGACACATTATGGAAATAAAGAATCAGTCAACGCGTAATATTAAGGGCAACCAATCCTGCAGAACGTCCAATAATGATTACTAAATTCGGTTAGTTAACTGCACTGTTAAATTGTTTGATAGTGTATAGTTCTCCGCATGAAAGAAAGTCTCCGAGGAATCATTCGCGCTCTCTTCTTTCCGTCAAGAGCGTTATAAGGCATGCGTGCCTACATCGGGCCTCCCACTTGCACACACATTCCAAACATATTTCCCGTTGCCACAGATCCGTGCGTCAAACTATAAATATTCTACTTAAATAATTCTAGTATCATTAAAATATTTCCAAGTTAAAGAATTCTTCTGCTTGAAATATTTTCCGCTTTTCATTTCCTTAAATGGCCTCGAGGTTATATTTTGATATATTATATGATATCTTTCCCACGGATGTGGGTGACATTGTTAGGTTGCACTACAATATTGTAACTTTATATTGCTCAAATAACACGCAAACACTTTCGATAAAAAGAAGATACTATTTTAACTATGACGTAATCATTTTATGATATAAATATGCATATTATGTAGCACGGAGTCTGGAAATAAAAATTTAGTTCAACTTTCGAATAACTTAATTATTATAGTTTTATTCTACAAAAAAAAACTGGGATTGGTTTAAGACTAATTAAAAAAATCTGTCGAGCGCTTTTTAAAAATTCTTAAAATTAGCACAAAAAAATATATTTTCTTAACTATCTCAATTTTGGCTCATTGTTATTTTATTATTCACAGCGCCTGCGCTAGAATAATATTTTACGGTAGTTTCGAATTTTCAAAAAAATTCAAAAATCGTCCTAGACAAAAAATTCTTGGATATAAATTTTCAATTTTTTTTTATATCTCCGTTCATCTGTCTGTCCGATGTCACGATTTTTAGGAGCACGATAACTCAAGAACGAATAATCTGATCGACTTGAAGTTTTCAGGAATAATCAAGTTCTACGAGGGGAATATCCATATTGTTTTTGAAAGTAATCGCCCTAAAAACAAAAAAGTTATGTGGGGTTAAACTATTAAAAAAATCGAAAAATTCTGAAAGAAAATTCCGATTAACGTAATTTGTTCAGGAGTTTTTTTTTTTCGTTTTTGCAAAAAGAAAATTTAATACGTAACAAAAATTTGAAAATTAAAAAAAAAATAGTTTTTTTGAAAACTTTTTTTGAAAAAATTTTTTTGTTTTTCAAAAAAGATCTTTTTTAAAAAAATTTAATTTTTTTGGTTATTTTTTTTTGAAAATTATTAAGTATTTGGGAAATACAATATACTATTTACTGTGAATACGTATTACATATCTTCACGGATTATTTATTTATTTTTTTATATATTATATAAACTATACTAAGAATAGTTTATGTACCACATTTATACTTAGTTTCCAGATATTAATCTGTCCCCTATTTAATTATTCTCTTTAATTATGATAATTAAAATTATATTGTCCACAAATATATTTATTCTCGGTGGCTTATTCAAAAGTTGAACTAAATCTTCATTCCCAGACACCGTGTATTATGTATATTTAAATATTCGATTGTCTTACACGACAGATTAATTAATATTAAGATGATTAAAGATGTTTAGAATTTAAATGAATGTCAATAAAATTTACATAATTTACGAAAACTGGTTTCATTATAACATTCATTTTCATTTTATAGGCTGTAAGAAATTATTTTGAATTATAGTATCAATTCGCTCTTTATATTATGGACTTTTTTAAGTTAAAATTATTTATTAAAGGTAAGGAGTTTCAAGAGCTTTTCTATGCTAGTTCTGGCCATCCTACAGACAAGCACGTCTCTAGGCTTTTAGCCGCCCCAGGCAAACCTAAAAATGGCTATACACTGAAAAAAAAGATCCTTTGCGGTAATGGCATATAAAATTAGACCAAATGCTTCGCACTCGTGAATACGTCCAAAAGCGCCTTTATATTATGGAGGTTTTTAAGTTAAAATTAATTATTAAAGGTAAGGAGTTTCAAGAGCTTTTCTATGCTAGTTTTGTCCATCCTACAGACAAGCACGTCTCTAAGCTTTTAGCCGCCCCAGGCAAACCTAAAAATGGCTATACACTGAAAAAAAGGATCCTTTGCGGTAATGGCATATAAAATTAGGCCAAATGCTTCGCACTCGTGAATACGTCCTTCTCTTAACATGAAAATATAATTTACTTGCCAAGATCTTTCTGATTCTTTAACTTAAAATTCTTTGATCTTGTGTGAAATGCAAGTGGTCTTGTCTCAAAAGAAAAATTCTTGGGCGAACGTATTTAAAATTATTTAATTTTTAACAATCTTAAAACAAGATAAATGGTTTTTGCCTCAAATGCGCCAGGTCCAAGAGAATTTTAAATGATAAAAACGCCATATGGATCTTTATTAATAACCGAGAATTTTCGGTTCAAAAAAAGCTTTACATATGCCAAAAATTGCATTTTAACCAATCGGAACCGGGTGTAACTCATTCACAAATAAATATTTTTTTTTCATCAAGACAAGAAAAATGTGTTTAGAGTTTTTTTTTTTTAATTTGATATGCCCCTTAAGGTTATTTAATTTTTTTTAGAGAAGAAGGATGTCATATCTAGGGACCCTGGTTAAAGGAACATAAAACTCCACACACGTTTAAAATCATCTTATTTAGGGTCTCTAGTCATATTTTGTATTATATGGCTATCGTGCTGGAATAAATAAATTATTATTATTATTATATCGTAAAAAGAATTTATTTTCGCCACTAAAGGAGCAAAAGACCAATAGTAATTTTCTAATTTTTTTTGCCCTGATTTTTCCTGAGAGTTAATAAAGTCGCGAAGTTGTTTTTATCCTAAAATTAATTAATTTTTATACATAGTTGTTTATGGCTTGGCTCCTAAGTATCTTAATTATTCGTATAAAAGAATCTTGAAAATTAACATTTTACTCGGCAAAAATGGTCGTTAATTAAAACCACAGTCTCCACTTCTTAGGATGTAAATAAGAAAAAAGACCTTTAATTATGTAAAACATGAAATAAATACTTCCTTATTACACTATTTAAATATTTACAGCTGGAATATTATACGATGGTTTTAAAATTTCTTTACTCGTGGAAAATTAACCTCACAAAAAATTATATTTATGTGTTCTTACTTTTATATTTTCAATATTAAAGTATAGAAATACACGCTTTTTTACTTTTATATTTTCAATATAAAAGTATAGAAATACGCATTTTTTAATTTTTAATAAGTTCTGAGTTACTTTGAAAAAAGTTCTTAGGTCTGTTACATTTACTTGTGTACACGACTTCAAGGTTATGTCCAAACCACAGACCAACCCTTTGTTTGTGATAATAAATATCTAAAAATCTATATAGAGCGCAACTTAAAAAGAAATTGTTATTACTTTTTAGTGTACGAGGAAGGAAAAATATAAAAAATAAGTTTTTTTTTTTAAATATGGTTGTAGGAGAATATTAAAGATTTAATGTTTAGTTACTAGGATCCGCGAAATGGCTGTGAAAGCCTTAGTATATTTCACTTACAATTATGTTGATTTTTCATCTAAGTTTACTGTACTTTCACACCCATTTCGCGGATCCTATTAGATACATACGCGTATTGGAGAGATTTGGGGGAAAGTGTATCTTTTGAAAAGGGCTAGTTAGGAAAAGGGATCAAATAATTAGTCACATTCTAAGACATGAGGGTTTACTTAAAGATATTTTCTCGGATATTCTGGGAGATTCTGGATAATTGACAGTAAGTGGGGGTTTAGCATGGAATACTGGCCACAATTAATAAAGGATGTAGCGTTTATAGAAATTTTTGGTAATTAACATAATTTGGGCTATAGATAGGTTGGGGGGTAGAGGGAGAGCAGAAATCTGATATCTGAAGATCAGTAATCGGCATAAACTCAGTTATGACTCATCAATGTTGAAAATAAACACAGAAACATAGGCTTACGGGATAATTTTGCCGAATTTTGAGGGAAATTTTTATAAAGGTCACTAAATCGAAACATTCGACGACTAATTTGTTACACACAACAATATTGACTATACATATTAACTATAAATATGTATATATATATAAATATATATAAATATATATATCGGTGTTTTTCGAAGAAAAAACCGATATTCGATTTTTATCTTTTAAGAATACGAATGTTTTTAATTTTTATTTATCGATAACTTTTTTTCCTACCTTACTCGTTTAAATGGAATCATTAAAAAAAATCAACATAAAAAGAAATAAAAATAATAATAAAACCTCGCGTCAACGCTAGAATCGACGCGGCGCCTATGCGAGCACTGGAAATTCGCCGATGACTGCTGGTGATGATAAAGTTTACTAAGAAAAATATAATTTCTATTTACTGTTATGGAATGTGAAGCATTACATATATCAGGACTTTTAGCGACGTTCTAAGAATCTATTCACTTTTACGCCTCTTATTTAATTTTTGTAAACCGTCAAAAAATTTCAAATCTATGATTTTTTTATAGATGGTGATCCAAAAAATTTTTATACAGGGTGGTCCAGAAATTTTACATCCCAAAATATGAAAAAAATCCTATTAAGGTTGGTTTGAAAATAAGCCCTAACAGAGCTACGGCCCTTCTAAAGGTACGTCTGAAAAAGAGTTTTTATTAAATATCATTGGAACCGAGTCTGGAACCTTATGAACTACAGTAACGAATTTTTATACGTGTCATAATATTGACTAAGGCTATCATACTGTTATTTTCAATTGGTTTGGTTTGGTTGATGTCTTTAAGCTTTATTGGTGCATTTTTTAGTTCCTATTTTTGAAGCTCAGAACGTAAAATTTTCTCTTTAATTTCAATTTTCTCGAAAACGGTGAGCCCTACGGTGTTACATAAAGAGTACCCTTTTTATGTATTTTTAACTAAGGAACATATTTTATTAAAAAAATTTAAGCAAAACTACAGACAAATAAGTTTGGGGCAAAAAGTGACATGTCTTTTTTCTTTTGCTAAGAAACTGTTTAGAAGAAAAAAAGATTAACTTTGTAACACTATTTTATGTCAAATAAGGCAAAAACTAAAATTTTGTCCAGATGGACAATTATAAAAAAATCAGTTCGGCCGCTAAAGTGTTAAAATTTTCTAACCTATTTCTAAATTACCTCGTATTTTTATTTTATTAATTTTTTATTTTTTTTGAGTAAAAAATGTTAAATTAAACTATTCTTTTGTTGGCAACAGTGGGTATTTTAATTAAATTTTAATCTCTGTTAACGAACCATTCTTCAGGTTCTCGCATTTCCTTCAGCTGGCACCATTCTTTGTTATACTCCTCGCAGCCTCACAGCAGAGGAGTGTTATACGTTTACTTTGGACTCCGAAAAAAGAATTTTTTTGTCCAAAATGATTAATTTTTATACCAAAGTGCGTTATATTGTC